>JBBPFJ010000228.1:0-60660 GCA_037975025.1 Excoecaria agallocha
ATAGTTTTCAACTCATTTCCTTTCAAACACTGGAGAAGAAGATTGAAGGATTTGGGATTTAGCTGGGTATTCTTACACCATGAATTTCAGGATTTATTCTATCATTTTCACTTTTTTATTTTGTAATAAATAGTGAGTAGTCTCTTAGTTGTTTGGGGGATCTTTGAATCCCCTATCCATAATGTGAATATTAAACATATTTTCAGTTATATATATATGAATGAATGGTTTATTTTACTGTTGCTTATTTTTATTTCATTATTTTTCAGCTCCTCATGTGATATTTTAACTTTGTTGAATGTTTTTTTTATCTTATATCTTAGTTGGACGTTGATGCTTGTGTGGGTTGAATGCTATGAATAAATTTTGCTTAGCTTTTCTATCAAAAAATACTGTTTATTTTAGGTTGCTCCGGAATGAGACTCTAAATATATAGTATTTTGTGGTTTTAGGATTGAAGTGTGGAGTGAAATAAATGAGTTTTGGATTTGGCTCCAAAATAGAAAAGTAAACCGAACTTAGGATTTAAGATCCATGCTTAGGTTAGTTGTATTGCTTGCTCCAGAATGGGATGCTTTGCAATTGGAGTAGCTGGCTTAGGAATGGGATGCTTTGGTTACGAGGGTTATCCCGAATTCGTTCATATACTATATTAATCTAAATTAATTTACATTGGATATGAGATGGATGAGTGAACCCGAGCAATGTTTTCCAAATATAGATTTTTACACTTGTTAATTTTTCATAATTTAGTTCATACTTAAATTACTGCTACAAAACCTATCAGTCTAATTAAATTCTAATCTTCCATTGTATTTTTTTATTTGACTTTTTTTTAAGGTTGATTTAGCAGTAAATGAGAAATGATGACATGGAAGCTTCAATATGCTTTTTATATTTTTTCTTTTTAATTTTTATTTTATAAATGTACCAACAAATCTTGTATAAAAAGTGTAAAAATGATATGAGATCTCTCTCTCTCTCTCTCTCTCTCTCTCTATATATATATATATATATATATATATATATATATATATATTAATTGTATCACATCTATTTAATTTACAATTTGTAAATTATCATTTTTTAGAAATTCAAATATAATGTGATATTATTTCCATCAAAAGTTTTTTCAATTCTTTTAATTCCGTTTTATTTTTCTACAATGCATATATAACAAGATCGTGAATTGATATTTCCAAGAATATCAAAACAAGAAAGAGGATATGAACTTGCAATGAGGAGCTTCATGAAATCTGCGAGAAAAGAGAGCATTCGATCAGACTGGGGTAGGCTCGGATAGTTAAGTCAAAAGGATGTCTATTTAGAGAGAAAAACAAATAGAAAGAGATTCTACAGAGAGATTGACATTATCGAGACTTTTCGAATTATTGCTATTTATAGGGTTTTGATAATCATAGACTGTTAGGCTCTTGAGCACTTAAGAGAGAGGCCTAATAATGATGATGTGACTTGCATTGTAGCAGCCATACTTTGGGTAGGTGTGTGATATTGGATCGAGATACGAGATATACTTTTGTAGTAATGTGACGCCTTGGTCACATCAATCCAATCAGATTGCGTGAGACACTCCCTTGTGGGCTTGTGTTTATATTGGGCTTTTAACTTTTAGGGTCCAATTTTTTGGGAAGGCATTATCATTTATCCTCCCTAAATCAATCCGATCGAAATTTTTTGGCACTTTCGAGGACTCCATATATAGATATACAAAGGTCATGATTCGTTTAAATTTTAAATTTCGAATTCAAAGTTGGTCTCTTTTTTCAAATGGCCACCGGCTACAAATATGGCTTCGTATATCGCACCATTAATGGCTTCTACAAATTCAGGCCACCAAGGGCTTTATTATTAGGCACGTGTCAGACAAGTTGTCATTATCTTCTTATAAATAGGTACTAAGTTTTTTCTTTTATACTTTTTGAAGGGTTTCAAATTTTGGGGCTTTCTGGAGTTCTTTATGTCTTAGCGTTCTTTTATGGCCGATTTCATCAAGTAAGCTTCTTTTACTTGTATGTGTTCTTTTAATTTTGTTTCATCTTTTTTTTTTGAATCAACATTTTCTTCATCATCCTCATCATCACAGTTAGGTTTTTTTGATGCTGTTCTAAAATCCACTTCCTAGGAACAAATTAGGAATTCATTTTTTGAGATAGCACCTCTTAAGATGGCTTTTAATAGCAATGTTCCAAGCGAAAGCGATGATGGTTTAGATACAAGCTTTCTTGAAGAGTATCATAGTAAAGACCTTATACTAAAATTCTTTTTGCACATTTGAATGATCTTAGGCCACGTTTGGTTCACTGGATTGCATATGAGATAGTATAATATAGTACAAGTATGGTGTTTGAAATGTTTTCTAAAAAATTAATGTAAGAATAATATAATATACTATAGATCTCATTATCCTACATACATTATATAAAATAATACATCACAAAACCTTAAATTTGTGTAATATGGTAAATATCACATTAATAGTAAATACACCCCACCACCATATCCCTACCACCACTGCTACCATCACCATCGCCGTAACCATCATCTCCCCTACCACAACACCACTGCCACCATCGCCACCACACCCCCACCACCGCCAACACCACCACCACTGCTGCCATCACCCCCACTGCCCCTACAATCATACTAACACAACTACCACCACCACGCTGCTGCTTACACCACTACCATTGATGCAGCCACCATCGTCGATGCCACCACTATCGCCACCACCATACCATTACTACGTAGTTGCCGACACCACCACCACCACTGCTACCGACACACTGCCACCACCATCACCTCTACCACCAACATATCACCACCACCATCATTGCACCACCACCACCACTGCCACTATCACTATCACCATACCACCACACCAACCGCCACTACCTTCACCATTGTTGCTGCCCTCACCTTTGTCGCCGCCACCATATTGCCACCACCACCATTACCATGCTACGATTAAATCTTCAAACTCATAATATTGAATATATAACTTAATAGCTATTATGTAAAAATTATATTATAATTGATAAATTCTTTCATTTTTACTCAAATATTTCATCAAATTTTTTATTCAGATTTTTTCATTTTTTTATCTAGTTTTGATTTTAGAAATACTGGACTTTTTAATAATATATAGTCATTTCTCATTAAATTTTTTCATTTTTTAATAAAAAAATTAATTTATTAAAATTTATATTTTGTAATTATATTTTTTTTTATCTAAATTAGTTACAATAAAAATAATTTAATTGTATCTATTTTTAATTTTTTTAAAAATAATATAACAACATTATGCACCAAATATAAAATATAATATTACAGGCTAATATAATTTTATACCAAATAATATCTAATATAATATAGGCTAATACTGTATAGGCTAATGCTTTACAGGCTAATGCTATACAAATTAATACTATACATGCTAATATAATACAGTGAACCAAACATGCCCGTAGGGTAAAATACAAATTTTCGAAGGATGTATTGACTCTGGCGTATCCTATGCTTATTTCTATTTTTGATGGTCCGTTCGAAGAGGATAAAAATGAGTGGTTCATATGTCATTAGGGTAGTTTAAAATGTGTTTTGCAATTTTCTTTACCTCTTTTAGATGCTAGTGTTCTCAGAGGTTATGAGGTAGGCCCCAATCAACTGGATTTGAAAGAATAAAGGTCTATTACTTATTTTAAAATCATTTGTAAGAAGGTATAGGTAGTTTCTTCCTTATAATTATTTACCTATTTTTTTATCTCTTTTATCATGATGGAGGGAATGAGTATCACTTCACGAAGTAGGCATTGGAAAAGACTTTTTACCCTTCCTATTTTTTTAAAAGGTTCAAAGAGAATTTTTTTCTAATTAGGCGAAAGGGAGGTTTTTGGGTGAGTTTATGCCAATCGGATAAACCATAATTTTTGAAAGATCTGATGATCGATTTTGATAATTTTAATTCAAGAATAAGTGCATTAATGTAGTTTATTGAAGATCGCTAGGATAAACCATTTAATTTTGACTCTCTATTGGATCCTTTGAATGGACTGATAGTTATCGAGGATGATCGTCCTATTGCTGATCGTAAGCATACTTATTGCGTGATGCTACTTATTTTGTGGTTTTTTTCTTTTACCAATTCCTTTTGTCTTTCATTTTCTTGTAGCTTCCATGGATACTATTTTTTCATCTAAGGTGTTAGATAGCATTAAGGTGAATCTTAAGAAGAAGAAAAAGAAGAAGTCTATTCCAAAAAGTGACAAATTCGCTTAGCTTAAGAAATTCCATAAAACTTCAGAATTGATTCTCTAAGATGAACCCAAAGAAGTAATAGAGATTTCTTCTCAAGCCAATGTTGAGGAGGTTTCAGAGAATCATCCTTCTGCCGCCATGACTGCTGCTCTTTCGATCAAAGACAACATAAAGGATAAGTAACATCTGATATTCGACTTATCCTTAGTTTTACGAGGTTTGCCTCAGATTATTCTAGAGCTTAGGGGTGCACTTCGACTCCAACCCCATTACTTACATCTAGAATTGATGGTTTGACCTTAAAGGGATTATCACAGTATAAGTTTAGGGAAGAGTGTTTCGTTCGGAATGCTCAAGTACTAGACTTTGTAAGTCGTGGGCTAATGTTCAAAAGGGACTTGATCGAGATGGGTCCTATTTCTTCATCTTGTAAAGAGTTAGCCGAAATTAATTTTAAAGCCATACGGGTAAGTCGTTTGCTTGTTGTTATTGTTTTATTTTTATTTTTACTTATCCAATTGGTTTGATTGGCTTATGCAAAGGGTGATGCATCTGTGTATGAAGAACATAGCTTGAAGGAGGTAACTTTTAAAGAAGGCCATTACTGAACAGGAGCTGAAGGGAAAGATGGAGGCCGTAAGTAAATAATTTGAAGAGAGACTGTAAGCTATTTGCTCAACATCTTAGATTAAAATCTAAGAGTTATCAGACAAAAATATCGAGTTAAGCAGTCAGAATAAACAACTTCAGAAAGAGAATGAACATCTTCAGAAGGAGAATAACTATTTTGGCTCAGTTGTTGAGGATCTTCATAATAAAGAAAATATTATTTACGAACTTCATGAGGGAGAAATGAAACGTCAGAAGAATGAGTTGGCTAAACAAACGGGGGATGTTCACTCAAAAATATTTGCTAAAGTTATTCATGAATGTCAAAAGTGTTTTCTCAAAGAAGATTTAGCTTTATGGAAGATCCCATCATGCTTTTCGATCCTTTGACCAACGAAGAAGATTCTGAAGATGAAGAAAAAGATGAAGGGGAAGATGTAAACCTAGAAAATTAATGATTTGTATTGTATTTTTTGAGATAAATTTTTAAATGGAATGTCTAATTTTTGATGTGTCATTATAGATGTAAAAATATCCTGATTAGAACAACTCCTTTTGGCCTTATAGGTCAAGGCCATATATTAAATCATGTATTTTTTTAGTACATCTATATTCCATGATCTAGAAATTTCATATCCATCCATCAATCTTAGCCTATAAGTGCTCTTACTTAATAATTTTGATATCTCGTAGGGACTTTTTCATTTAGGCATGAGTTTTTTGACTCCTACATTGCAAGTGTCGATTTTCGCCTTTTTTAGAACTAAGTCTCTGACATTGAAAGTTCAGAGCCATCTTGCTGTTATAATATCTGGCCATTATTTATTTATAGGTTGCTACTTTGGCATAGACATCTTATTTATTTTCTTCAATTAAATCCAGGTCTTATCATATTTCACTTTCATTCTCTTATTCAGAGTAGAGGGTTAGCCTATAAGAGGGGATTCAAACTTCTATTGGTATGACTGCTTGTGATCCATACACTAATAAAAATGGCATCTGATGCATTTCTTCCCTCAAAGATATTCTATAAGACTATAGGATGCTCTGCAATTCTTCAATCCAATTTCCTTTGGTGTCTCCCAATGTTTTCTTTATTTCTTTTAATATCATCTGAATGGATACTTCTATCATATCGTTGGTCTGAGGATAAGTGACAGATGTGAATAACAAATTGATCTTAAAGTCAAAGCAAAAAGATTTGAATGTGGAACTATCAAATTGCTTCCTATTATCCATGATGAAGATTTTCGACAAGTTGTAAATATAGATGATCTATTTCTTAGCAAAGTTTTTTTTTTCTACCGTGATGATGGTCAGCAGTTTAGCTTCTATCCACTTGGAGAAATGATCAACTGTGATGAAAAGAAACTCCATTTGTTATTTTCTTTAGGAAAACAGATCCAAGATATCTAAACCCCAATGATGGGTTGGTCATGATACTCAGATCAACGATTATTCGAATACGAGCTGCCTTATGATTCTTTCGTGTATTTGGCATTGTGGACATCTTTTAACTTAATTTTAAACATTTTTAAAGATATTTGGCTAGAAGTATCCTATTTTCAATACCTTCTTTACGATGGTTTTACTGGCTTTATAAACCCTACATATTCCTTCGTGTATCTCTTTTATGATGTAATTTCTATTTTTTCTTCAAGATAGAATTATTGTAATACCCCTAATGGTACCCTAGAAGGGATAGATGTTAATTTTCGTACGAGATAGAGGTTGATTATGTGACTAACTAATGAAAATTGCAAATTAGGGACTTAATTGTAAAGTAAAAGTAAAATTTCTGAGGTAGGAATATAATATGTGAAAGGTGAGAGATCAAATTAAGAAACATAAATATAAAGAGGGACCAAAATAAACTTTGCAAAGATTTTTATAAATCACCAATAGGAATGAAATAAATGGGAGGCTAGGAAAAAGAGAAGCAAATTGGGTTTTCTTTCTTTGAGTTGGCCGGCCATTCTTGGCCAAAGACTCATTTATTTTTGTTCTTCTTTTCTTCTTCTCTTCTTTTATTTTTATCTTCTCCTCAATTTTACGAAAATAAAATAATGCTCCAAGAAGGGTAAAGGCTATAGATGGTAGAGATGATGAACAAGAGAGGGATAAAGGAAAGATAAGATGTAATAATAGTAATATGTGATATTATGTTAAGTGAATATCATGAAAAATTGAGGTTAGATTTGATTGAAAATTGAAAATAAGAAGTTTTGTTAAAGATGGTGAAAACTGTGTTAGAGTTCATTTGACCAGTCATCACTAATTTATTGATATCTTGAGTTTCCGTGATTAAATTGAGAATTCCAATTGGATAAGAAACTATAATCATAAATATTCATTTCATGTGAAGAACAAGAAACCTGAATCAATTTGTATGATAGAAAAAAATAGACTTGAATTCGGGTCATGAATGCTGCCCTATCATTGGGAGAAGTCTGTAATTTTTAGTAAATATTATGAGATTTAAATCTTTGATTGGGTTAATTTTTGATGTTTTGGAAACTAAAAACACATATATATAACTTTGTAGAGGAAGTTTTCCCTAAAAATGATTTTTTATAGGTCAAAAATGGTATAAAAGTCGAGACTGGAAATCTGTCTCTGGGCGATTTGGGCCTCACGGTTACTAGATTTCTGATAGTAACTATGAGGTATGCCAGTTTTCAGTCCAGACCCTAAAGAAGACCTACCTCATTGTTACTAAGCTTTTCATAGTAACCGTGACCACTTTAAAAAGTATAGACCACGATTATTACTTATCAAGTAATGACCGTGAGGTAGTCTGGCGTAGTCTAGGACCAAAAGTACAACTAGGTCACGGTTACCATGATTTTGGTAGTAACCATGACCCTCCTTCATTAGTTAAAACTTGAAAGTTAAGAAGCATTTGAGGTATAAGATTAACTACTCTTATCCTAAATCTTATAAACTACCTTAAGTATAAAGTATATGATAATGTACAATAATAAGCATATGAAATGTATAAGTAATATAATGATAACGTTATAGTAATTGATGCATGAATATATATACTTGAATATGATTGTATTATATTGATAGTCTATATATATTTTGATTATGACATGATAGTTAAAGACTAATACTATAGCATTTGAGTTAACCTCTTATATGATGAATTGAATTGTATAAATCAATTTCCATATGAATATGATTTTTTGCCTACACATAAAACTTGGTTGTGGATAGATAGGCATGCCTATAGGGTTACGGTCATAGTTTCTATATGTTCGACCCCATTTGGATCCCTATGATTCAACCTTGTATAGGTCCCCATGATTCGACCTCTTGTAGGTCCCTATGATTTGGCCCATTTGGATCCACATGATTGATACCTTTGGGTATCCTTTTGTACCTTTGGGTACTACAGTACAATATTACCCGTTATCCATACCCACAAGACTTTAACAGACATTTCACGGTATGAAATTAATAGTATATGTGTAACATTGATAAAGACTCAATTAGTCCATTATGATTTATTATTATACAGTAGTGTTACAAGATTAAATAGGATATGTGAATTTATATTATAACTCTTGCATGTTGATTATAATATCTTGATATTAATACTGTTTATTGTGTGCTTGGAAATAATCACCGCGAGTGGTTGTTTGTATACTTATTGTTTTTCACTAAGCTTTATAGCTTAGCATGGGTGTTTATCCATGTAGGTACTTGAAGTCAAGATGCTTTCTGTTGGGACAAGATCTGCTATTGTAAAGCTAACTCTAGGGATAGGAGAGAGTCAATTATTAAGTATAATTTATTTTCTCCTTGTATTTCTCATATTGTATTAAAAGAACAATAATTAAAAGAAAAGTTTAGTTGATTATGTCGAGTATTTGTGTAATGTTTTATAATTTCTCATAATATGTTGAGGTATGCATGTGTATACAATAATATTAACCAACAGAGCTTATAGAATGATGATTTTTGGGGTAAGCTAGTGTGGTCCTTACAATTATGGTTGTTCTACAATTTTTATATCTTTTTCCATTGGGCATTAATTCGAGGCTACCAACTTGGCTAACCGATCTGCGACTGTCGTTTTCTCTCTTGGAACTTTTTCTATACTCTACGTTGTTCCTCTCTTTTCTTGCTCTTTGAGAGCGATTTTAGTTTTTGCTAAATATTTTTCAATTTTTCTTCTTTAACCTCAAAGTCACCTGAAATCTTATTCGTCGCTAGTTATGAGTCACTTTTGATCTTAAAGCTCTCCGATCGAATGCATTTGATTAGTCTTAGGCCTTGGAGCAATGCCTTATATTCTATAACATTATTAGAGGAGCTAAAGTTTATTTTTTTTAAATACCTGATAATTATACCTAAAGGCCCTTTGATGACTATTCTAATGCCTCCTCCATTGCTATTTGAGGCTCCATCTGTAATTACTTCCCAAACACTTCTTTCCACCCTTTGCTTCCTGCATTCTTCGGTGAATTCTGTGATGAAGTTCTCTAAAGCCTATGCTTTAATGGCTTTCATGGGCTCATACCTAATATCGAAATATTGTAATTTGATGGCCTATCCTACATTTTTGATGGAATATGACATGGTATGATAATCATGATAGCACATCGAAAAAATAAAAATTTTATCATGCATACCATACATATCCAAAACTAGGAACGAAAACATGCAATTTTAGGGTTTTGAAACTTACAATAGATGATGCCTTTTATTCTTTGATTTTGTGATGTTCAGCAACTAAGATGCCTTTATCCACCTTAGATCTCGATCACCAATGCCAAGGAATAGCCTTTTTCGCCAATCCCTCTATTTTCACACACACAATTGCACCGTCGGCTTAAAATCGAGATTGCTAGCTCTCTATTTTCTGTATTGTGTAATGGTTATAGTTTGAAGCTACAAAATTTGATTTTGTACTTCTCTTAGGTTGCTATTACTACCCAAGAACACAAGAGAATGAGGAACTATCATTTCTCCTTGTGAAAAATTGGGCCAAAAGAATTGAGAGAGAGAGAGAGAGAGAGTTCACGCCAAAAGCATAAAATCACTAGGGTTTGCGCCAACTCTTCTATTATGTCTCCTAGGGTTTTATTTCTTTTATATCATTATCTCTTAGGCAAGTGTTTTGATCTGAATTTCCTACCTTAAGATAAGCAATTCAAACTCTATCACTTCCTAAAGATAAGTAATACATTTTGAATTAAAAATCCTTTGAATTGAAAATTCAAATTTGAAATAAAACATAAGACATTTAATTAAATAAAATCACTTAATATAACTTAATTGCATGTGCCGAAATTCCTTGAATTCCATCTTGGAATTTCGGCCACTTCATTATATATTTAAGTGATTTGATTTAATTTAAATTCCTTTAGGCTTTAATACTCAATTAACTTAATTAACACAAGATAATTAATTAATTGAAATTAAACCTTGTAGGCTGAATTTCTCTCTCATGGACCAAAGCCCAATAGCAATATTATAACCCATTACATACATTAATTTAACTTTAATTAAAAGCCCAAATTAATGCTCAATACTTAATTTAAACATTTTAAGCCCAATGCTTTGTGTGCGATCCTATAGGTCCATTTAATTTTGGCAATGAATTAATAAATTAATTCAAAGGCTATATATATTCTCTAGCAAGATATTATAGCATTCCAAATTAAATGAAAATGCATATGGCATTAAGTGACCTAATGCAATTTTGCATAGTCCCTTACCCATAAATACCAGAATTAATATAAGGCATGGAACTAGTCATCCTTATATATATTAATTCCTTTCTTGATATTCCAGTGACACTGAACTCTCAGATAAATAATGATTACTCATTATTTCATCTCGGTATGGCCATACACTTCTTAGTTCACTGATCAAGTGGCCGATGATATTTTCTCTCTTATTGAGAGGGGTAATCCCTTCACTTCTCTCATGCTCTCTAACATGAATCAATGTATACACAATCATACCCGTACTTGTCACTCTGTTATGAGCACGTTAGGTGTATGTCAAAGTACACAGTAATTCATAAAGAGTTTCATAGAGATTTCAGGTCTAAGAACTCCGATACAAAACTTGCATATGAGAAACACTTATGACTTGTACCATGTAGTGTTCTCATGAGCGGATTGAATCCAGATACCATGTTCATTAACATGTATCTATGATCTCTGATTGACACTCTTGTCCTAATGATCCGTAAGACAGAACTCATAAGATCAGAGAGAGCATACTAGTCTTAATTCATTTGTTATTCCCATAACAATGACTGACTAGGGATATTTAGAATGATGTCTCATTTGTTTCAAGGTCTTACAATCCATGTGCCTCACACATGATAACTTAAACCGAAACAACACTTGGATAGTTTTATCAATTGATATGCACAGGAATACAAAGGATAAAACAAATGCCTCATTTTATTAATTTCAAGTGTTTCGTTACAATGCATTGGGGCTAGGGCTTACACTAACAATTTTACCTTTTATATATGGTATTTGGAAGATTTTTTAAAATGGTTTATTAGTTTAAACTATGATCATATGAGCTTCAAAATATCTTCTCAACTTTTGAGTACAAGTCATGAGTGCGATGACCACCTATTTGGTTGGGCTTTTCTTAAGTTTCGATCCTCGTAATTCTTGACTAACGTAATAAATAGGAAGTTGCAGAGTTCCTTCTTATCTGATTAAAAATGTAGCTACTGCTTCTCTAAAAATGGATAGATATAGATATAAATTTTCTCTCGTGATAGGTCGGTTGAGCAGTGGTGGGTTACTCAAAAAATTTTTCAATTCTTCAAAGGCTTTATGGCAATTTTCCCCCATGTAAAGGCATCATTTTTTTAAAGTTTTTTAAAGAAAGGGATATATCATTTTACCAAAAATTAAATAAATCTACCTAATGCCATAATTATTCCATTTAATTTTTGGACATCTTTTATACTGGTCGGGGGGGTGCATGTTTATGATGGCCTTAATTTTCTTGGGGTTAGGTTTTATTCCTCTTTCCAAGACCATGAAACCCAAAAATTTTCCTTAGGAGACTCTAAACATACATTTTTTTGGGTTTAAATTCATGTTAAATTAATTAAGCATGTCGAGTACCTTCATCAGATTGGTAGGATGGTCCACTAAAGTCTTGATTTTCATAAGCATGTCATCGACATATACTTCCAGATTTCTCTTGATTTGCATCTTGAAAACTTTATTCATGAAATGCTGGTATGTTGCACCTATATTTTTAGTTTGAATGGTATGATCTTATAGCAAAAAGTATCATCATCTGTGATGAAACTTATCTTTTCTAATCTAACAATCACATCATAATCTGATGGTACCCTGTATAAGTGTTGAGCAAGGAATAAATGGAGTCGCATGCCATGGCATCTACTAATTGATCAATGCTTGGAAGCAGATAACAATCCTTTGGGCAGGTTTTCTTAAGATCGGTGAAATCTACATATATTCTCAATTTTTTGGTTTTTTTTACCAAGACCATATTGGTAAGCCATTTTGGGTAATTATTTTCTTTAATAGTTCCAGCACTCAATAATCTATCTATTTCTTTTGAAATATTTTTTTTATGATTGGATGCATATCTTCTTAATTTTTTTCTAATTGTTGGGTGATTTGAATCCACATTCAGCTTGTGAGTGATCACATCAGGGTCTATTCCCTAGAAATCTTCTATCTTCCAAGTGAAGGTGAAATGATTAATCATTAATACTTTCGTTATCTGCTCTTCCACTTCCTTTGGCATATTCTAACCGATTTGGACGTTTTTTTTCGTTAAATAAAGTTTTTGTTAGGATGTCGACTTTCGGATTCATCCTTGGCCAATTTTCTTCCTTGATTTTCTCCAAATCGAGTTATACCATATATGATTGCTTTGCATCTTTTACCATGGTGATGTAAGCTTCTCTTGAGGCCTTCTAATTTTCTTTTAAAATTACCACTCCTTTTTTTGTAGAAATTTTTATCACCATGTATCTTATCCCAGCAATCGCTCTTGTTTGAAACAATAGCAGCCTTCTAAAAATTGCAATGTATGTAGAGTTTATGTCTACGACCATAAATAGGGCTTTGCAAGTGTGGGTTACTATTTCATCTCCTATTTCAATGAAAAGTTCTATAAATCCTATTACTGGTACAGTGGCATTGCCAAGTTCGACCAGCAGAGCAGTTATCAATTCTTTCATTGGTAGGTTCATTCGCTTGTAAGCTCTTACAGTGAAGATATTTACTGCACTACCATTATCCACCTGAATTATTTTATAAAGAAATTATTAATCATTGCTTGAATTACCAATGAGTCTTTAAGGGGGAACTTTAAGGCAACTACATCTTTGGGAGAAATAGTGATTGAAGGTAATTTTTCAAACTCAGCAAATAAGTATACGCTCTTTCCATTCTTTCTTTTTATAAGGCTTTCTCTATAAGATGATCCTCTAATAATTATATTGATTATACCTAGCCTCTGTCTTTACCGATCAACATCTCTGGGTTTGCTTCTCTCATCATCCTCTTTCGAGTTTGATCTTTCTTTGTTATCATTTGGTGTCTTGCACACTTCCTGTGATGAAGACCTCACGAATCACTTCAGGGACCCTTTTTGTATGAGTCTCTTGATTTCCTTTTTCAACATCTTACACTCATCAGTAGTGTGGCCATCCTTGTAGAACTCATAGTACCTATTTTTGTCTTTTCGAGTGTATGATCGATCAGAAAGCTTAGGCCAATACACTTAATTGTGTTTATCCTTTATCCACATTAAAACCTTGGCAGGAGAAAAGTTGAGTGGAGTGTAGGTTCTAGCTGGATTACTTACATGGCAATCAAACCTACCATGCTCATTCTGTTTTCTTTTTCCCTTGGTTTTTTAAAGCACTGGATTCTCTATAGTTTTATACTTTGAGATCTTACCATCTGTATGGTTGCATTATGTTCTCTGTCGAATTTAATCATCCTCTGGCGCGTTAGGCATCATCCAATTACATGTATTTGTGAAGTTCGTTGAAGGGCACATTATGATGGATTCGAATAGTTGAGTGCTTGTTATGCTGTGGGCCAAAGCATTTATGGCTACTTCAGGGTATAAATTCCTTATCTTAGAGGGCAAACTTTGGAATCTATCTACGTAACTCCTTAGAGTTTCGTCTGGTTTCTGCACTAAGTTACACAGATAATTAACAATTTTAGGAGTTTTGATTTGCATTATAAAACTGGTTATGAACAGATCATGAAACTTCCTAAAGCAGTGGATTGACTTCAGGGGAAGATCATAAAATCAGTCTAAAGCATCCTCTGCTAACGTTGTGGGAAATACTCGATAAAAAATTCTATCATCAAAAAAATACATTTGTATCTGTGTCTAATACTATAAAATATAAAATTTAGGATTGGATTTACCCATATATCTGGTCATTTTGATTTCTTTGAATGTATTCGAAAGCTTGAATTCGTAGATGTATCTACTGAATGGAGAGAAGGTTTTGCCATCGAACATTGGCTTTTTAGGGTGACCTAACTCGAATTTTTTACCTGCTGTAAGAACCATTTCTCATTTTTTTGAGGTGAAATCATTAACTGTGCCTCCTTTCTTTGTCAATCTCCTTTTTGGTGTGCATGCTTGACCCACGTCTTCTCTTAGGTTAATGAGGGATGAAAGGGATTGCTTTCAAGTGATATCAGCATTCTTTTTGGAGGAATGACTCCCACTTTCCTGAAACATCTTCTCTTTTCCTTTGCTTTTTTTACTGTCTTTCTACATTTAAGATATGGTCCCAAATTTGAGGTCAGTTGGCTCCCTGATACGTAATGAAGTGTTTGCACAGCACCTCACATCTCTTCCCTTTTGATTCTTTTATAGAGTTTTTAGAGCGTTTTCTCCTATGTATGGAATTCGTGATGCTCTTACTTAAGTCCTCGATGATAGTTCTTAGGTTTTTCACTGTAATGGGGGTGGATTCATTATAAGCCACAAATTCTCTTTCAAATTCGCTCAGGAGATTGTGACGTGCTGGGAGTTCGGATAAGGTTTTTTCAGTGTCATTAGTTCTAATGATTGATCTAGGCCTCATTTGTTCGTCATCAGAGTAATCTTCAAATTCAAGGTGGCTGAGTTGCTCATGAGGGCTCTCCATCGCTTCTCAACGAAAGCACCAAATGATATTTCCAAGAATATCAAAATAAGGAAGAGGATACGGGCACTGCAATGAGGAGCTTTGCGGAACCTATGAGAAAAGAGGGCATCTGATCGGATCAGGGTAGGCTCCAATGGTTAAGTCAAAGGGACGTCTATTTAGAGAGAAAAATAAATATAGAAAGATTCTAGAGCGAGATTGACATTACCGGAACTCTTTGAATTACCACTATTTATAGGGTTTCGATAATTATAGACTGTTAGGCTCTTGAGCACCTAGGAGAGTGATCTAATAAAGGTGATGCGACTTGCACTGTAGCAACCATACTTTGGATAGGCGAGTAATATCAGGTGGAGATACGAGTCATACTATCGTATTAATGTGATGCCCTGGTTACATCAATCCGATTGGATTGCGGGAGACGCTCCCCTGTGGGCTTGTGTTTATATTGGACTTTCGACTCTTAGGACCCAATTTCTTGGGAAGGTATTATCATGAATTATCCAATTATATGTTTAAATAAATTATAATTTATTTAAAAAATTATATATAGATCATAACATTCATAAAAAAAAATACAATTATATACAATTAACGTGGCGATCCCAGGATTTTATTTGTTAATGATAAAGGGAAATGCAATTTAAGCTACATTTGTAAGTTCATACAAAATTATATGGAATATCAATTCTATAAGCAATGAATTATTGTTATTTACATTCATGAACCATATATGTTGTTTCCAGCATTAAGACTATAATTAAGACTAGCATTAAGACTATAATTAAGTATTGAAAGAACACTCTTATTATCAATCTGAAGAGCTATATGTTTCCAGCCTTTCCTCCACGCTTCGTGAAGACCCAAAAGAACACCCCAAATCTCTGCAAAATAAGCATTTTCCCCACATGATAATTTAATTGCACGTTTGCTGCTTGTGGCATAAAAGATAAATGCATGATTGAGAAATGAAAGCAAGTAAAGTAATAAAATTTTTCACATGAGACTTACATATATTTAAAAAATAAAAATATGAGAAATAAATTGGTTGGACGCTTATCATATTTAATCCATATAATTTATCTATTTAAATTGTTGTTCGTGCAATTTAAAGAACTTGAAAATAATTGTCACGTAAGATTTTAGTCACACGTAATTAATTTTTAAAAATAATAACATCTTATTGTGATGATATTTGTCTAATAATTTACATTTTTTTCATATATTTTAGTGATTTTATTATTTATTTATAAAACAATAATTATAATAAGTTTTTCAAATTTACTATTTTACTTAATTTTTAAATTCTTTTTATAATTAACTCGAATCATAATTAAAATAAAGTTGATTTTCATTTAATTTTTAAATTAGTATGTATTATAGTGGACCAGATATTTATTAAATTATTTTAAAAATATATAACCTATTATTTTCTAATGGAAAAGTAAAAAAGGTATCTTAAATTATTAAAATAGTAGTTATAATATACTCCTATTGTCAAACTCAAAACCAGTTAAATTTGAGAATTAACACGGACTTGTCGGTTTCATCTATTTTAAGGATATAACTGTTCAATTGAATGGGCTCGGGCTGGACTTCTGCTTAGAGGGCTTGTTCTTGTCGGTTTCGGTCCAGCTGATATTTAAGTTATTATTATGTAACCAAATGCTTTGAAATACACAAAACACTCGCCGTTCAAATGTAAAAGCATATATTGCCGTTGGAACGTTCTTTGTTTGGTTTCCGCAGAATTGCATATAAAATTATGTAATATAGACACTACTTATATAAAGTGGCATTGGCACTATTTATGCTTATATATGGATCATAATATTATTTTAATTCATAAACAAGAAAGAACAAGAAATAGAATCCTTTGTCAATTTTCTAATCGAATTTAGAAAGAACTTTTGTAAAGTTGTATCATTACCAACCACTACTTTCTTAATTGGGATTAAGCATAGAAAACCGAAAATGGCCAACTCTTAATTAAGAAAGATTTCCATTATTTCGCTTGACATACCATGCTTATAGATTATTTCTTACTCTATTCAATTTTTTTTTTCCTATTTTTAATTTTAATTGTGCGGTTACTCGCCTTATTTATTCACTGAAAAAAACCAAAAAAAATCCCATTTTATTTTTGTGGTACAAAAACGTGAATAATTAAAGCTTACAAAAATAACACTAAACTCCTTAATATTTTAAATTTTTGCTATTAGATTTTTTTACATACTTTTATTTTGAAACATTGAACTCTTAAATTTTTAATTTTTATATGCTAAGATTTTGAGGACAAAAAACATAAATTTAATATGTCTCATTTGGTACACATCTAATTTCTATATCTAAACCTTAATTTAATGTGCTCATGCACCCTTTTTATCATGTTCGATTTTATATTTTTCACCTAGTAAAAGCTTAATAAGTAAAAAATAAAAATTGAAAAGGTTAATGTTGTAAAATAAAAATAGAAAAATTAGATCTGGCAAAATTAATTTAAATCCATGAATCGATTCAAATTCATAAAAAAAAAATTGATTCAAATCTAATCCAATCTAAATGAAATACCAATTGTATCAACCCAAAACTGACCCATTTTATTTTTCAACCCAACCCAATCCAACCCAACCTAATATCTAGTGAATTAATCCAAAATTGATCAATTATATTTTTCAACCCATTGAATCATTATCTAATGGGCTTGTCTAAAATCATTTTTTTGCGTTTTATATAATTCTCAATTGGACAAAAAACAATAACACAAAACTACCAAATAATAATAATAATAAGATGAAATCTTATTGAAAAAGGTCAAAGTCCTTAACATGCTTAATTCCAACCATTTTTTATATTATAAGCTCAAATTACAGGATCAATATCTAAAATGGAGCCAAACTTTTCATTATATCCTTGGCAAAATTTCTTTGTTTTGTCCAAGTTTACCAAATTGAAAATGAAAACCATTAAAGTTAGGATAGTCTAATTTTAAATTATCTATAGTAAATTCAATTTAATTAATGTTAATAGGAAAATAGTGGTTGGGAAGTCTTTACCAACTCCATTCCCTAAAATTGTCAGTCATCACTTGTTATTACAAGTCAAAATCACATTCATTTCTCAATTGATTTCCTCTTACTGGTAGATGGTCGTGCGAATGGTTGAATAGCGTCCAAACTGGATCGCCCACAAAAAGTCGCATTGCCTGCATAGAGGTATGATACTGTTGTTTGGGCCATTGAAGAGGAATTTGTAGCTCTAATGGTAAAAGAGTAAAGGGAAGAGGAAGAAGAAGAATATTAATATTCTAAAGCTGAGAGCAAATCCATAGGTCAATCTAAATTAATCCAACCCATTCGGATATTGATCCATATCTTTTGACCTATTTATGATCCAACCCATTAGTAACCGTCTATTAATGATCCAATTCAAACCCGTTCATTTGCCATCTCTACTAAAAATTATAAAAACTTCATAAGTTTGATGATCATTTTGCCAAGAAACTATATCATGGTTATGTAATATTTTTTTAAGCATGTGAGCCTCGCATAATACCAGTTAAGTGGCATGCCACAACAAACACTTGGCATGTTTATGAAGTTTTGATTTTATATATATATATATATATATATATATATATATATATATATATATAGTTTCCAATTTCTTATGTTAATTAAATATGTTTATTACTAATACTAATACTAATCAAATTATAACTTGTCAAGTTCGATCCAACAGCCTTAAGTCCATCTTAGGACAAGTAGGAGTTTTCAGCCCAAACTTCACTCTTTAATTGAGTTTAGACATATAACAACAAACAAGTATAAGGATCAAAAAGATAAGGCATTCAGATTGGAACTGTTAAAACTCGATCTTCAAGCTCTTAGTGACACACGCCACCACTCCATCCATCAGTCACTTAATGTCATATTGTTGGACGTCTATTCTAACATGTAAATAGAACCTTCAAGTAGCCTTGAGCATCCTCTATAAATACCATACCTCTTTTTCAGGCATGACAGGTTGAACTCTCTTATCTTTCTCTCTCTAATACTCTCCCGATCTAAGTGTCACTGGCTTGAGTTTTGAGAGTGTTAATACTCGAACCATTTGGGCTATCCTTTTTTTTTTTCTTTACAGGGTTCATTCTTGCCTTGCTCAATCGATCATTGCTGGAATGTTACTTCCACACTCCTCTCATACGATTCTTACCTGATGACTTCTCTTTTATTAAATTTTTGAATGTATCATCTGGTGCTTTCATTGAGAGATGGCATTCGGATAAAAAGAACAACAGCGAAGAAAATATAAGCCCATTGGCAAAAATCCCTACGAAACTTGCAAATACCTCTAGATATGAAAGAAGATGAAATAACTTCCGCCAAGATTGAGGGAAGACAAAACACTCTTCTCCCAAATCATTACATGTTACTGCACAAGCTCCTCCGTGGTTTTGGCCTAAAGGGGTGCAGGAAGAGGTATTGAACTCGCTTCTTTCCTCCCCTTACATAAGCGAAATCGATCAGGAAGCTCATCAATCCAATCTTTAAGTGTTGATGTCTCTGCCTCTCAAAGCAGTTGATTCTCAAGCCTGATAAGGAAGGAAGCATGGTGTAAGAAGTATTCCTATTTTGAGATAAAGTGAAACAAGATGAAAAGTTCCTCTCTAACTCACGAAGGACCCTTCTGAAAGAGGATGAACTATCCTTCCAATAAATGCATGAGACTCCTCGTGTCTATAAATAGAAGGGGATGACAGAGAGGATTACGGAGCCGTATCTTACTCATTTTCTAGAAGAGGGAGAAAACACATCAAAAATATGAGAAACACTCTTGTTTTAATCCAAGATGGAAGAACGCATGCTCACTTTAAGTTAGGAAAAAATGAGTTATTCCCTACACACATGACCATCTGACCAGATGAAGCCCTAAGGCCTATGAAAAATGCCATCATACCATACAACAAGAAGGACATCAGAGGAATGAACATAAAAAAAGGAACACTTGATCAGTCCAGATCAAGAGATAGAATATTTAAGCAAAGCTCCCCAACCTTCAAACCTCTCTCTATAGAAGATTAGAAATTTTTCGGACTTTAACTTCAAATCCATTCTCACACAAGCATATATGGCAACCAAACAAGTAGAGCAAAGACACAAAGAACAGCTTACAGTGAGAGGGCACTCAAAAGGTACACCATGTAAAATTCATTCATCTTCCTAAAATGGGTGAAAATATAAAAGAAATAAAAAAGGATAAAAGGCTAAAAAATCTTCCAATATCGAAAAACTCCCATGGAAAAAGTATAGAAAAGCGAGGATGGGTTCTCAACACCCTAAAAGTAAGCCTATTTATCAAAGGAAAAATCTTTAATAAAGACAGCTAGGGGTGGCCTTTAATAAATACGAAATCAAAATTGAGGTGTCATAAATTAGGATAATTGAATCGTTACAATTAAAGCACAGGAAATGAAGCAACAAATTAAGAAAGTCCGTTACTAGGTGCTCCCTTTTAAGCGACGCCATCAAAGATACAATGATCCAAATATCCACACTTAGTAAGCCAAGATGATGAGTCTAAATCAATTAGATGATCGGATCGTGAGAAAGTGTACAATCACCTCCTTTTAACAAGAGGGTCGATAACTCCACTCCTCTAAATGATTAATGGCTTTCCAATTCGAATCTATTCATATATCTGAACCTCAAATTGACAACATCATCATCAAAGCATTCATCCCTCTGATCAGAGACATCGTCAAACCAAGAATTTTAATCTTGCGATGAACTCAAAAGAGATAGGAGAATTACGTAATTTGAATAGACATATGGATGATTGGAAACTTCCCCTTTTGGGTTTATAAAAAAAAGGCCAGGTATTTATCACAAGTTTAAGAGTCACATTTCTTATTAATATACACTCAAAACTTGATGATTATATTTTTGATAAGATTATAAGCATTTGATGACACACCCAAAACATGGAAAAATGTGAATGTTTAATATGAACAAAAGATGAAATAACTTTATCAACATGGAAGTTCTAATTAGAAAATAGATAAAATGAAAGGATCCTAATTTGAGTACTAAATCTAAATCAATCTTCGATGCTTTTATCTAGATCCTAATCTTTGTCTTCCCCCTTCATTTCCTTCTCGATATTATTTTTTTAATAGAAAGATCTGAGAGCGAAGAAGGATCATCTATGAAACTGAAATCTTAGCTTGAAAAATGCTTGCCACACTCTAACTATATACAAGTGATGAGATCACTTTGAAGATCATCCAAATGGTTTATCAATTGTTATTTCTGATTAGCCAACCTTTTTTGCCAAAATTGATTAGCAAGGCTCAACTTTTCCTTGAGCTATTTGTTAATTGACTCTACCGATTCCACCTTCTCCTGAGGTTCTTTTACTTGCAAATACAACCGGTCTATTTGGGAAGAATAGTCAGCTTTAATAGCCTTTAAGCCGTTTTTCAACCTTTGTTTGGATTGAGTCTTGCGGCAAGTTCCTCCTCCCAAGCCAAGCTATCACCATATAATCGTATGGCCCTTCACATAATCTAAACAAGGAAAAAAAGAGCAAGGTTCAGAATATTAAACAAAAACATATGAAAAAGTATGATATGCAATTGCCTACCCCATAAACATCAAAATTTATCTCTGCCAATTCCCTGGCTAGAGAAATGATCGAACCCATATCGTTCATATCCTTCTCTAGCAAGACAATTTTATTCAAATAATCTAACACCCATGGGCTATGCACAAAACATCCCTCACAAAATTTTTGAGTCAATAGATCATTGAAAGAAATAAACTTAATTGGAGAAAGAGATATGGTCCTGAAGGTGGCAATAACTGTCTCTTTTGATATAGCTTGTTTGGGGTAAGCTCGTCCAATATTTATTTCTACACTAGCCTGAGCAGGGGAATTAACCTCTACCACCTCTTCAGAAGCCTCATACCTGAGAACCAACTTTTTCACCTTACCCGATTGAGCGGTATAATCTTCCCCCTTATGTGAATTTCTCTTATGAGACTTATGGGTTTTCTTAGCATGCTTAGAAATACACCTTTTTATCTCAAAATCCATAGAAGCAGGAAAAGGAAAAGAAAATGTCAAATCATAAGACACGAATCAAGGCTAAATTCTTTTAATGTCCTAAAAGACTCACAATAAAAAAGCAAAGTCTTCTAACTTGTAGGATTATCCTAATGATCATGTACGTACTTCATCAATTTTTGAATATCAAAATCATATGCTTAGATCCTGAAAGCTGCATCATTCAACAAAATGGGCTATAACGATCGATGTAAACTCACACCAAAGCCTCTTTTCCTTTCGATCAGAAGATAGCTCTTCCTAAATCCTTTTATGAAAATGGGTAAAATAAAAAACTTTCTCTTATTTCTAGAGGTAAAATGATATTCCATCTCCTTTTCTCATCTAGAAAAATAAAAGAAATAAGTAAAAAGTATAAAAGATGAAATAACTCCAAGTTGCCCTCACATAATTCTAAAATAAGCAATCATTCTCCATCCATTCGGATTCATTTAAATCGGGGGACTCCCAAAGCCACAAAGAATGCTTTGGTCGAAGGTAGACAAAGGAAACTCTAAATCATTCTTCAAATAACTTTAAAAGCCGATAAACTATTATGGAGGATCTCTAAATGGTCCATTTGTAATCGGCAAAGATAGTGGGTAAGAAAGGAGAATTACATTCTCAGGCAACCTACACTTCTCTCTTAATTCCATTACTTGAGCAACTGTCAATGCCGTGTGATTTTTTACTAGATCATTCTCCCTATAAGAATCTAAAAAGATAAGGTCAAAAGCCTCATTAGCACTAGACCCACTTGGGATGTCACTCAAAGTCATCTTTAAAAGAGAAGTGACAAAATGGATCCCCTAATTTGCGACAAAAAGCAGACCCTAAAAGGTCTGAAAAATGTTTCGACAAATAAGAAGATAAATATAAAGATAAAAATGAAGAATCTAAGTCTGAAATGCAATGGCAAGACATCTAAGCAAAATAAAATTACTTGGAAAAATTTTTCAAATTATAACACTTCAAAATCTAAGTCTAGAAACGCGAGAGAAAGAAGTGTGAAATTGTGTAAAAGAAACAAAATCCCATAAATGTATGAAAAATGCTCTATAGATAGACTATTTATAACTGTAAGGACCAACCTTATAAGTCATCGAAAATAGCCTTGCTTCATAATCCTTCGATCTTTAACGGATCAGAATGGCATGAACCTTCATCAAATTTGAGCATTAAAAGTTACCTCGCTTCACAATCTTTCACGGATGAAAATAGAGCGAACTTTTACAAAACTAGGGTGCCAAAAGTCACCTTACTTTGCAATCCTTTGATCCTTTATGGATCAAAATTCCATGAAACTTCATCAAACTCAGGTGCCAAAAGTTACCTCGCTTTGCAATCCTTTAATCCTTCATGGATTGGAATGATGCGAACCTTTGCCAAAACTTAAGCGCCAAAAGTTACCTCAATTCACAATCCTTTGATCTTTTATGGATTGGAACAGTGCGAACCTTTGTCAAACTCAGGCGTTAAAAGTCACCTCACTTTGCAATCCTTCGATCCTTCATCAATTAAAATGGTACGAATCTTCACCAAAACTCAAGGGCCTAAAAGTTACCTCACTTCGCAATCCTTTAATCCTTTGAGGATCAAAACTGCATGAACTTTTGTCAAACTCAGACACCAAAAGTCGCCTTGCTTTGCAATTTTTCCATCCTTTGCGAATCGAAATGGCACAAACCTTCGTAACACTCGAGCACCAAAAGTCACCTTGCTTCAAATCATTCTATCCTTCGCAGATTAGAATAATGCGAACCTTAGCTGAAATCGGGTGCCAATTAACCCTTTGAAATCGAAACAATGTACAGTTTGTAATGCTCAACGAAGCCCTCTCAAGCTCTTTCTACTTCCAATCTCCATGATAGATTAGAAGAATACAAGGGGTACAAATGATAATAACCAAATTATCATTTGTCAAGTTTAGCCCAACAACCCTAAGTCCATCTTAAGATAAGAAGGAGTTTTTAGCCCAAGCTTCACTATCTAATTGAGTTCAAGCATAAGAAAACAAACAAGTATGAGGACTAAAAAGATGAGGCATCCCTATCGTAACTGCTAGAACTCAATGTTCAAGGCATTACTGACACACGCCACCACTCTATTCATCAATCACTTGATGTTACATTGTCGGATGTCTATTCTGACATGTAGATAGATCACTCAAGTAGCTTTGAGCATCCTCTTTAAATACCATGCCTCTTTTAAGGAATGACAATTTGAACTATTTCAATCTTTCTCTCTCTAATACTCTCCCGATTTAAGTGTCACTGACTTGAGTTTCGAAGTATTAATGCCCGATCCACCTAGGCTAGCCTCTTTCTTTTTTTTTTTATAGGGTCCATTCTTACCTTGCTCGATTGGTCATTACTGAAATGTTACTTTTACACTCCTCTTATGTGATTCCCACTTGACAACTTGTATTTTATTAAATTTTTGGATTTATAAATTATGATGTTGAAATATTTTAAATTTGAAGTTATAGAAAAGCATCTATGTTTTAGTGAAGCAATAAAGGGGGAATAATTTGATTAACGTTATCAACTTACATTAAAATAATATATTTATAATAATAAAAAATTTGTAATGTCAAATTTTTTTTAATTTTGAAAAAAGTTATCTCAAAAATTATTAAATAAAATCAATTGCGAAGGTTATTTATGTTGTTATTAATTTAAATGAAAAAATTATGATTATAAAATATAATTTTTAATGTATATATTAATTTTATAATTAAATATATTCAATAAATTTTATTGTAAAAACAAAAAAAAATAAAAAAAAAGATGAAAATATGGCATTACTAGTCTTGTATGTGTGTGTGTGCGTGCGTGTGTGTGTGTGTATATATATATATATATATATATTAGTAATTTTAAAAATTGATAAACTGAAATAACAATTGTAAAATTAAATATTGAATGTAATTGCCTAGTAAGGTACACTACTGGTTTTGTATTGTTTTTTCTTATTTTTAATTTTTAATTTCAAAATAGAAAAAAATTAATCTAAAAAGATATCTAAAATAAAGGCGATACCAAAAATAAAAAGATACTGAAATTTTATTTCTCTATTTTATTGTTTGGTGCTTACTATATTACACAAATTTAATGATAAATTATGTATTATTTTATATAGTGTACATGATATGATAAGATTTATAGTACATTATATCATTTCTACATTACTATTTAATTTTTTTTAAATACCATACTTATATTAGTCGGTATTATAACATATTGTTACATGTGTAATACAATAAAACAAATATACATGACTTATCTATGCACATTTTATCCATGGATTTAAATCATGAGTAGGTAACTTTAACTATAGATTTACTAAAGGTGTGCAAAATTCGATCCTACCCGAATAATCTGATCCGAATTGGATGTTTGGATAAGGTTATTAGGATCATATAGAGTGGAAGAATTTTAACTTTTTCAGGTTAGGTTGAAAACCCTCATAAATCTGACCCGATCGAACAAAACATTCCCATCAAAAAATGCTGCATTTTTCATACCCCTTTCGCGTTCTACCACCCAAATCCCAAATGTCCTAAATGGCTTTTCCTCTCCCTCTCGCCTCGTTCCCATCCCTGCCCCTTGTCGTCATCGACATCTGATCTTAACTTCTATCGTCGTTGATGCTTTACTAACTCCCGAAACTTTCTACCGTCTCGAGTTTTCCAATTGCGATAGATCAAGTTCTTCAGACTCTTCTTCGATGGCTTGTTTAACTAAGGTGGAATAGTGAACTCACTGCGATCACCAGCTTTTGAGCTCGCTTTCAAACCGTCAAATACGGTTATCTCCTAGTATGTTTCCGAAGACGATAAATTTATTAAACTTTCTGTTGGTGGAATTAATTAAGGCTTATTATCTTAAAATCTCAAACGCCCGTCTTGTTTTGGGGATTAACAAGGTGGTTCCGTTTCCTATTTCTGGTGAAATTTGGATCTTTGCAATCTTCCACGAAGGGAAATTATGGTATTTGAGAAATGGAGCTGAGAATTGGACTATTTTAAATGATACAAACTTCCATTAAATTGATATCATAGTTCACAAAGGCCAATTCTATGTGGTTGATAGATGTAGGATTATTTTTTGGGTCGATTCCTCACTGAATCAGATTTAATTTTATCCGCCGTTGTATGACGTTGGTGATCGAAAGCATTTGGTGGCGTGTTGTGGTGATCTTTACTTTGTTGATAGGTATTTCGATGGAGAAAGGAGAAAATGGGAAGATAATAAAAGTGAATGGAATCGAAGATCGATTTCGTAGGGGTAGAAACTTGCTAAAGTGTAAAACCAAGACAGTGGGTAGATGTTAAAGTGTATAAGCTTGATCAAGAAGGCTAGATGTGAGAGCACTGGAGGATAGAATTATTGTTGTTGGTAGAGATGAGCAAAAAAACCGAAAATATGGCTAATTGTAAAATCGAATCAATTTTTACGGTTAACCGATCCGATGGACTCGGTTATGATTTTTAATTTTTATATTTTTGGTTAATGGTTATGGTTTAGTTTTTAAGTATCGGATAACAGTTAGTCAACGGTTAACTGATATATATATATATTCAATTTTCTCTATTTCTCTCTAAAATTTACATAAAATAATACTTTAAAATATATTTAAATTATATTTTTATACCTTAATTTTTTTATATTTTTCTATAAAATTTATATAATATTTTAAACTAAATTTACATTATATCATTCTCTTTAATTATATAGCAAATATTTATATATAGTATACAATTAACTTATATATATATATATATATATTCAATTTTCTCTATTTCTCTCTAAAATTTACATAAAATAATACTTTAAAATATATTTAAATTATATTTTTATTTTTATACCTTAATTTTTTTTATATTTTTCTATAAAATTTATATAATATTTTAAACTAAATTTACATTATATCATTCTCTTTAATTATATAGCAAATATTTATATATAGTATACAATTAACTTATATATATATATATATATATATATATATATATATATATATATATATATTGGTATCCATATTTTATTTAATAGCATTTAATTACATTATTATATATCCAAAATTTTATTTGACTTAGAATAAAGCATAGTAATTTTCAATAAATATCAAATTTATTTTATAATATTACCTATTAATTTATAAAATATTAATTTTGCCTAGTAAATTATGCTTTACTTTGCACATTGAAAATTGAATTAAACTTTATCTATTTTTTATATAATTTTACATTATAAATTTTAATGGTTAGCCCAAATATATTGGTTAATTAAATCGAAAAAGCGAAATCGATGGACTGGTTAACCGAATATAATGGACTGATTAATGGTTAGTAATTTTGAAAAATTGATATCAATGGACTGGTTCATTTTTTTGCTCATGCACCGGTTAACCGATCCACACTCATCCCTAGTTGTTGGGAATGAGTGTTTTTATTTTACTATTTATTTGGATTTTAAATTAATTTTTATCATGTAAATTAGGAGGAAAATAATTTTTTTAATTAAAAAAATAAAAATTTGAATTATTCGGATAGGTTTTGAATATTTCTAGATTGTTTAGGTTCAGATCCGAACTATTCATAGGATATGATAGAGTTGGAATTTATAAAAATTTTTGGATTGCAGGTTGTCCGATCCAAACCCGTCCAATGCACAACCCTAATATTACATGTTTATAGATGGATTTTTTCATTGTCAAATTCATTTATTATTATTATTTTTTTTTTTTTTATTTTTTTTATTTTTGATAGGATAAAATTTCGGATTATGAAGTTTTCAAAATGGTAAGGTGAATTTTTTATATGGCCATGTGGCGTGAATTAAACAGCAAATCAGGTAAGCATGTGTTTTTTTGTTTTTTCTATTGCGACTTAAATTTTGACAAATATATATATATATATATATATATATATATATATATATATATATATATATATATTCTAGGAATGAGCAAAAAAATTGAAAATATGGTTAACCGTAAAAATCAATCCGAAATTGAATTGATTTTTATGGTTAACCGATTCGATGGATTCAGTTATGATTTTTAATTTTTATATTTTTGGTTAATAGTTAGGGTTTAGATTTTTAGATACTGGTTAATCAATTCATATATATACATATGTGTGTTCAATTTTTTCTATTTCTCTCTAAAATTTATATAAAATAATGTTTTAAAATATATTTTTATTTTTATATCTTTATTTTTTATATTTTCCTATAAAATTTATATAATACTTTAAACTAAATTTATATTATACCATTATCTTTAATTATATTGTAATATTTATATATAGTATCTGATTAAATTTTATATATTATTTTTTTTATCATATATTGGTGTTCGTATTTTACTTAATATCATTTAATTACATTTTCTTATATTTTAGAGTTTATGTTATAACATGTAATATTATCTAAAATTTTATTTGACTTAAAATCAAGCATATTATAATTTCTAACAAATATCAAATCTATTTTATAGTATTAGCTATTAATCCATATAACATGAATTTTGGCTAGTAAATTATGTTTGTTTCATAATTTTTATATTAAATTACTTTATACGTTTGAAATTGAATTGAGTTTTGCCTAATTTTTTTTAAATAATTTTATATTATAAATTGCAATGGTTAATAGAAAAATATTGATTAATTAAATTTTAAAATTAAAATCGATATATTGGTTAACCGAATGCAACAAACTGATTAATAGTTAATGATTTTAAAAAAATTAATATTAGTGAATTGGTTAACCAGTCCATACTCATCCCTAATATATTCTAAGGAGTATCAAAGGATTTCAATTGAAATTTCTGGATGAGATTTAAAGAGTCAGATTAAAGTGAAAAAAACGTGGAATAACCAAAATAGGTTAACACAAAAACTACCATATGAAATTTATTACTGCCAATTCCCAACATTAGTTTTGATTTTTCAACACAAAAAATCCTATCACTTGTAAGAAATTCTTTCCTAAACTGCTCCATCAAAAAAAAAAAAAGTAAATCGAACCACTGACATTTTATCATATATTTATCATTTTATAAATATATATGACAGTCATCGGTTAGATTTATAATTTCTTTTTATGAATATGGTCTCGCAAGAAATTTCTATTGGCAATAACTTGCTGGCAATTGAGCACATCAACCCAGAGATAAAGACCTTAACTATTTTACGAAACGCGGAAAATGACCAAATCATCCCCAAATTCAACATCAATATACACAAAGTTTACACAACTACGAGGACATAAAGCGTTATACAAAAAGAGACATTACTGTTCTTGTTTTGCAACGTTAGTTGGTGGGTAATTACCAGGATGGACCTTATTGTTCTTTCCAGAAGAAGAAGAAGAATTAGTAGCTTTGGGGTCTTGAATGACATTTCCTTCATTAAAAAGTTTCTTGAGCTTCTCTTCTTGACGTTTCTTCATCACATAAACTCCAGCACAAGCTGCTCCAATGGAAGACATGACTAATAATTAACTTAATTATTATATATATTTTCTGAATGTGTGTTTGTGGGATTAGAGAGGTGGATGAGGGAATTTATAGAGCTTGTTAGGTATGGTTGTGGAGTTAATTATTCTTTTTCACTAACCACAACATCAGTGCATCCATCACAGCTGACTAATACTGTCATTTGCGGGGACCCACCCCGTTTGGGGCGGGGAATCCTCGAATTTCTCCCCCGCAGAAATGGGAACGGGGAAGAAAAAATTTTCGTCCTAGAATTGGGAACGGGGAACGGGGTATCCGCCCCCGCGGGGATCCCCGCCCCGAAAAAAAATATATTTTTAATTTTAAAATATAATATTTTATAAATAATTAAAATTAAAATATAACTTAATTTTATAATTATTAAGTTTTAAATTATATTTAATTTTAAATTTTATGAATAGTTAAAATTTATATTAATTTAAATTATTATTAATTTAATTTATTTATTTATTAAATATTATATTTTAATTTTAATTATTTATAAAATATTATATTTAAAAAAAAGAATTTGGGGGATGGGGATCCTTGCGAGGGATGGGGATCCCCACGGGGCGGGGGACGGGGGGATTTCCTCCCAGTTCTAGGGGTGGGGACAAGGACGGGGAATCCCCAAACCCCGCCCCGTTTCGTGAGCATCCCTACTGTCATTATCATAGGAATACTACACGGCAATATTATTAAAATCGGACAGAATAAAGAACCGGCAAGGTTGGAGTTCGTGGTTTGATCGGTTCAACCGGATTCAATCGGATTTTTTTTTCTATTTTTAAAATATTATAATTGTTATAATTTTTTAAATACTATTGTATAAAAATTAAAAAAAATATTCATCAAATATTAAATATATATCACAAATATTCTAATAATAAGTTACAAAATATAATTTTAATTTTATTATTACAAGTGATTAATTATGGATTTTTGAATATTATATGTTAGAAAAATAAAAAGACAATCATATCATGAAAATAATTTCATTTTTAGATGGAGTACTAATGAAGTAAACACAAAAAATATTAACCTTGCATATATAAGTATAATTATATTTAATTACAATAAATTCAAATAGATAATAAGTATATTAAACTATTAAGTGATATTTTTAGAATTTAAAATTTTAATATACCGTTATTTAATTTGCCTTTATAAAAATGATTTTCAACCTATATTAATTACACTGTACAATCAATATGAAGGTAATAAGATCTTTTAGTTATAGAGTAATTACTATTCTTAAATACCGTGCATTCTCCTATAACGTCAAATATTTTGAAACGAAGAGAGTATATATATATATATATATATATATATATATATATATATAAAGGATACAGTATAAATTAATCCACATTGAACTTGTTGAAAAACTTAAAATCACACATAAATTTGGAAGGGGATCGTTTTGCTAGATAAACTTTGTTAAATTGAACCCTTATCCTTTTAAATTTAATGTGAGATAATATATAATTTTAATTGATTTTTAAGTTATGCTTTAAGTTAATTTACTTGATTGTGAAATTATGAGGGGTGGGGGTTTACTTTGAGAAATTTTAAGCAATAGAAAGTTGGTGGCAAATTATTTTTGTGTAATGAATTATTTGAGACAAATTTATAACTTTATAAATATTATTTTTTATTTAATTATTCATATTTCTTAACATACAATACATGATTTGATGTAACGATCATGCATCATCAAAACTGTGATGTTATAGGTTAAAATTTTTTATTTTTATTAAAAGAAGGAGAAATATGAGTTTGAATATTAATTCGGTATGTGGTGTTAGGTACTGTTTAATCATTTGATTGAAACATATTAATAGTTTTAGTTAGCCAATCAAACGTTATATAGTATGCCATATAGAAATTGAGTAAAATCTAAAAAGAAAGAGAGAGATCTTGGTAGTAATGAAGTGGAGATAAGTGTAGAGATGGATAATGGTGTTGCTTTATATGGGGGTGGGTCTCACAAATGCCCCATTATGAGAGAATGCCACCAAATCATGCATGAATACCTCAAAGACATATGAGGAAACAAAGGTGGGAAGTCAAATGGAAGTTTTTAATTACTTCTCATTTCCCAAATTCATTCTTGGAAGCCTTCCATCTTAACCTCATAAAGTGGGGCATTTCATATATTCTAATCAAACTTCAATTGATATTTCTAATTAATAATTAGCTTTATATATGAAATAGAAAACTCTAAGTTAGATTTAATTGAGCCATAAACCATCAGGATCAACTTTGAAAATATATATCTAAATGTATACACACGCAAACATTTATAAATACACAAAGTTGTGGTTATGCCATTTTACAACTTAAACTATATGTACAAGCACATTATACTTCTAATGATACCTTCATCTATAATTATATAAGTGTGTGTGTCACTTTAGTATAATTAACTTTCTACACTCATATAAATGAATTTTAATTTTTTAAAATCCTTGATGACAATCATAGCCATCAATATCATATCTGAATTCAATTGGTCTTCTTCTCTATACTATTCTTAAATTTATTATAAAAATGTAGATTTTGCAAGTCACAAATACCCTAATTTTCTACACGTACGTTAGAATAAATAAATAATTTATTAAATTAAGATTTCCAAGAAATAATATGCTATCTGTGATAAATAAATGAATATTTTCTACAGTATTGTAGAATTAGGATATTGCATATTCAGTCCTTCAGAAAAAAAAAAAGGATATTGCATGTTCAGGAAATGTAAAACAACTATATTTAATCCAAAACTATATCATATTAGAATTCTAAAGAAAAACCAAAAAAAAAAAGTTTTTTTGGCCATTTATCGGAAATAAAAATAACTATATACCGTATATTTGTCTCAATTAACCTAAAGCACATGAAATGCTTAATTCTCAGGCTCATCCAACGAATTTATAGAATTTAAATTTAGATATGAAGGTTGAAGAAAGCATAAATTTAACATTAAATTAACTAATTTCATATTTATATTAAAAAATTTAAGAAATTAAATATCATATAAAAATAATAAATTACGTGCGTACGATAGTTAGGGATTAGTTTTACCGGTAGTCACTGAACTTATGATAAAGTCATGCAACAACAATAATTTTTTTTTTTCGTAAAAATTATTAAACTTTGCACACATAAATACAAAAATCACTTTGATCGATTTTCTGTAAGGGACAAACAGGAAAGTTTAGCTGACATAACCGGTCAATACATCATGGGCACGTGTCACATTTTGGTAGGATTTAATGTACAATCAGGTCCATGTGGCATGATGACTTGGCTTTTCCAATTTTTTTTTTGTCTCCATGTCTGCTAATGTGGCATTCATGACAAGTGTCATGTTAGTGTGATACTATATTGAATGCCATGTATACATGATACGTTGATTGGATATATCAGCTGAATTTTTCGGTCTATCATTTGCCGAAAACCGGTTGAAGTGATTTTTATGTATACATGTATAAAGTTTAGTGATTTTTATGAATTTTTTTTGTTACTGTTGCGTAATTCTGCAGAAATTCAGTGATAACTGATAAAATTAACCCCGGTAGCTAATATTTTATAAATGTATACATTGAGAAATTTATCATTTCAAACTCTATCTGTTTATTAGTTGGAAGAGGTACCCTTATAGTTTTTAAAAAAATAAATAGCACAGCATAATTTCTAGCTTTTTTTCTTTTATATAGAATAATTTGTATTTTTCACTAATGTATGCATGACTTATTGATGCCATTTGATGCATGGTGCGTATGCATATGCACCATCTGAGCGTGAGCCACTTCATGTCTGATCGGATGGTGTGTACGGTGCACCGAATTGCCACTCCGACCTCCCAATAAATAAAAATACAAGTAGCAATTATAATAAAACGCACAACTAAAGGACAGCAAAATATGGCCACAAACAGGCATCCTAAAGCTTATAATAAAGTCTTGCCAGCAGTCAGCAGCTCAAAGATAAATTTTCTTATTAATGAGTGTGTTGGTTCATGATGGAAAAAGATGCCATTTGTGGTGGAAAGCTTTTTTAAAAGCTCTTAATTTTTTTAATTAAATCTTAATTAATCAGACTGGATGCAATTTGTTTGTTGGCTAATATAATTAAAAATTAAAAGCCCACAGATTAATAAGCCATCTCAGTTTAATCAGTTATATATATATATAATAGTGTGCCTTTGTAAAGCTCTCAGTTACATTATTAAATTCAATTATCTACTCTAAAGCTGCCTTAAAAAGAATAAAAAAATATCTATTTTTCTATAGTCTTAAACCAACCGTCTACCCAATTAGAATGCTCGGTAACTCGTGGCCTATATAGTTCTAACTATAAGTTTTCAACCTTATCATCGATGGCAACTGCTCAACTTCTCAATTTAATTAATAATTGCATGCATGAAATGTGCACAATGCTGTCAATTGATTGGATATGTTACCCGAGTAATAAAAGACGACGTGGTTTAATTGGGTTAATATAAATCATGTTCCGAATGTCAAATATAGAGTATACGGATCTGTATCTTTTTGTATCGTATCGAAATATAAAAAAAAATATTTACAATTGAACTGTACCGTTTACTTTTTAATTATAACTGAATCAAATTATACCGTTAATTTTATTTAAAGCGGATATGAATATTTTATCTAGATTCGGATAAAAAAAAGTATTCAACTGTATCGAAACAAAATTGTACCAAAAAAATCGATATTTATTAATTATTATATTTGATACTAATAATTTATATATAAATATTATTTATAATTTCTATTTTATATGCACTAAATAAATTTAACTTCATAATTAATTACATTATAGATTTTATGCAAAAAATTAAGATAATAAATAGTTAATAAATTAAAATAAATATTTTAATTATTAATAAGATAAATATAATTATTATAATAATTATTGTATCTATATGAATATGAATATATAATTAAAATAATTTGTGTTTAATTTAATTTACTTTAATATCACTCAACTAGTAAATAATTTTTTTTTGTATATATATATATATATATAAGTTAAACAATTTATCACAAAAGTACATTACAAATTAAGTTCATTTATTTCTAATATCACTCAACTAGTACTTATTTATTTTTGGTACAATAACTATATTAGTATGTAAATTATATATCAAAACTTTAGAAATTGGAGGATCTTAATTTAAGTGCCAAATACTCTATGAGTATGGAGCCCAAGTCTTTCCCCTCCCACCCTGACCTTACAGATTCCTTGCCTACCATCTACCCCATCTTTCCTTACAAATTAACTTCAGAAATTGTAGTTTCTTGATTTAAGTGGCAAATACTTCATGAGCATGGAGCCCAGGTCTCAAACATCAGAGCAGGAGCTGTTAATTTTCAGTTGTGGAGGAGGAAATGGATTGGCTGAATAGGAGTCTAGTGGGTTGGCTTCCACTACAAAAAAAAATAAATTTTACTGACAAAAACACAGATTTCATAGGTAAAATTAAGATATTATCAATCGATTACCGACAAAATTGATAATACGTGGGTAAAAAAACTAAATTTGATAAATGACGATATTTTTACCAACAAAATTAATAATTCGTCAATATATTTAGTGGGAAATATTGGTGCCAATTGTTAGCGACTGATTTACTGATTGTAATGCCTGTCAGTAATTAATTTCATCATTTAACTTTTGTAGTGATGAAATTTCCATCGATAATACAAGCATCTTTGGAGATTTATCGATAGATATTGCTACGGATTTTTATTTCTTTTGTAATTAAATGCGGGAAATTATTACTACCGAATATAGCGACAAAAATTGTGACAAAAATTAAAGCAACGGAATTATAGTTATTGCTACGGTTTATTATCATCGGTATGCTTTTAATAAAATTTTTTATATTTAATATTAATGAAAAAATTTAGGGTTAAAAATCCCCCAATATATGCGCTCCCTTTTTCAATCACTAGTCTTGATATATCTCTCAGCCATTACAACATCCCTCCTCGCCATCTCGACGGCAAGGTCCCCCCATCGGTGATTCATCACCACCGCCATCTCGATGGTGAGGTTACCCCTACCGGAGATTCACCACCACCACCATCAATTTGATTAATTTCTCTTATTTTCCTTTACTCTGTGAGTTTCTCTGTATCTTTTCTTCATCTTTAAATATTTTTTTTTGTTCTTTTTCATTTTTCTATGTCTTTCTTGAGAGATTTGATGGAGAGTTTGGTCAACTATTATTTTATAGTAGATTTCAGTTAGGATTCTAAGGGATTGGGGAATGTTTGTTGTTTCTTTCAGATGCGTTGAGTTTGGCTTGTATTTTTATTTTTATTTTTCCCTTTTCCTATGTTGAATTTATTTGTATCTTATTTGGTAGCTCAAAAAGTTAAGGATTTTATGATTTTCTTTTCCAAAAATTTTTGATCCTTGGATCTGGATTGGCTAATCGATTGAGAATCGCCAGTATTCATTCCAATTTCTATTTGTTAATAATATAAAGTAGGTTCCTGCTTTGCTTGGATTGTGTTTAAGTAATAAGAACAATATGCTATAAGTAGAGAATTCATAATGAGCAATGGGTTTTTTTGCTTTTTTTATGCTTTTTTTCTGGTATATTCTTTCTTTCTTTAGTTTAGTTTAGTTTTCAAAGGCTGACGTCTATTGTAGGTAGTTTAGAATATAATTTTGCTGCTTTAGATTATTAATCTTACTGCCCTTTCGTGACCCATCATTAGAGGTGCAGCAATTTTGAGGGTGTGTGTATGTTTGTTAGGTGGGGGTATGATGCAAGCCAAACCCGTAGACATTTGGTTTGCCCTCGAAAACCTATTTTTAAGGATTAAGATTGGATCAAGGTCCATTTAACTAGTGAAAGCTGATCATTTTGCAATGGATAGGGATTCAACCCAATTTGCAATGTCCCAGGCCTAAAAAAGGTATAAGATAGCATCTCAGAATATCTCCATTTCATTGTTAGCAATCAACCTATGAGGGTATTTGCTGGGTACCAAGAGGCAAGTATCATGGAATCACCACCTAATAAAATATTGAGAAATGAGTTCTAACCTCGTGAAGTTGAAACCAGAGATAGTTGAACTTCACTCCTATTTATACATTTGGTTAATGTTATATAAATGGGTTTTAATGATTCATTTATTTTATCCATTTTCTCACATGAGTTATTGTGCTAAAAAAAATAAAATGCATTCAAGCACGTTAAAAAGCCGTAAAGCATGGCATTGAAAGCATTAAAGAATAAAATAATAAATATAAAGATAAAATCATACATAAATCGGAGAATTAATTGAGTGTATTTGGATGAGAATATTGATCCTCGCATGCATATTTACAAAAAGGTAGAATTTCGAGGTATATTTTTGATAAAAAGAGGGCATTGAGCCCATGCGGTTTGAAAGAAATGAATCATATTAATTGATTAATTTAAAGTAGAAATATTTGATGAGTTTTTAATTTAACATTCAAAAAAATCATTTATGTGCAATGAAAGAATAATAATGCTGAAAGAAAAACATACATAAATCAGACTATTTATTAGATTAGGAACATTGGTTCTCTTACATGTACTTATAAAATTCTTTAGTATAGTTTTTGAAATAAAAGTGAACATTGATTCATTTTATAAGAAAAATTCAATTTAATTACGTAGAAATAGTTTTAAAGTTATTTTTAATTAAAGCATGTAAAAAGCTATTTCTTATTAGCTATTACATATTTACAGGAAATAAAAGAAAAATTAAAAGGAGATTAAATACATACCCAAAATGATGACGAATAGAAAAATAAATCCTGTACTAATCTACTCCGTCTTATTGTCCAGCCCAATTCATCATTCCAATGAGTCATGTGCATTAAAAAGGATAATGTGAGTTAATAGTGAATTAAATAATAATGAGCTAAATAAAATAATGAATAAAGAATACTAATGAAATACAACAATTAAATTAATACATGAAATGAATATAATAATAGCAATAATGATAATAATATGCTAATATTAATAATGACAATTATAAATATTAGCTTTAAAAATAAAAATAAAAATAAAAATAAAAATAAAAGCAAGATTGGTTCAAATAAATTAAATAATGCGCAAATATGTGAATAGACTACTTGCCAATTAAGTTACTAACATTAATTAACTAGACTAATCAAATAAGCTTACATAAATTAGATTCAATAAAAGGGCAATATATTATAAATTAAAGGAAAAGGATAAATTAATTCAAATAATTTATCACACATATTAATGTGGCTAGTAAAAGATGCAAATATAAAAGATAATTTTGATTGCAAATGCATTAAAAGAAAATTAAACAATAAAAAAAATCATAATATTAGTAACAACACTAAATTCAATATAGCATAAAAGTAAACAATATATAAAAACATTGAGTTAAACAATAGATTCAAATAATAGAAAATGAAATACCAATCAAGCAACTACAAATACATAAGAAAAATGATATTAAATGTATTCAAGAAAATTGATAACATATTATTGATAAATTAATCCATATATAAAAATAATATTCATAACAATACAAAAATTAATAAAAAAATATAAAACATTACTCAAAAATATAATATTAATGCATAGAAAATGTGTGGAATATATTATAAATTAAATAAAAAAATTTAAAAAATATGCAAAAAAAAATAAAAGAAATGATAATATAAAGTAATAAACTACTATATATATATATATATATATATATATATATATATATATATATATATATATATATATATATATATATATATATATGAATGAAAAAATGTGAAGAAAGAAACCAAAAAGCCAAAATAAAGGAATTAAAGGTCATTTGGGCCAAAGCACAAAAGAAAAAAAAAGGTGGGAACCCGAAAGGTGTAGCGAGTAGGGAGGGACGTGAGCAAGTTTTTAGCGACAGGAGCAAAGGGATTTTAGCCACGAATATTTTTGAGCATCGCTAAAAGTCCAGAAACCAGCCCGCAAGTCACATGAAGGGCCATAACTCGCCTATTGAGTCATGGACTGGGCCATGACTCAACCTAAAAATAGGTTCCAGCCACTGGCACTCGCTAGAAAGCCATGAGAGCTCAAACCAACTCAAATTAAAGCCATTTTAATGCAAGAAAACACTCCCAAACTAAATTTCATGCATGCAAAACATGATTTAAATACTAAGAACACAAATTAGAGCAAGAAAATATGAAAATCAAGATTTGGATCCAAGGAAGAGGATGATGAATAGTATAATATAGATCACCTATTTACTCCATTTTTACATTATTTTAATTGGTTTTTACATTCTAAAGAATGAAATAAGCATAAAAATTAACTAGTAACTCATCAAAAAACTTAAACTCAAGAAATCACATAAATGGAAAATTTAAGAAAAAATAAGAAAACTAATGGAAAATTTACTGTAAATTAAAATCTAATAGTAGACGAATGGATTTTGGGGCTCAAGAATATTACCTTCAGTTGTAGGTTCCATCAAAGATTGAAGAAATGAGTGCTTTTGGTCTTTTTATCCCTTTTTTACCTTTCTCTATAAATTGAAAACAGAGAAGAATAGGAAAAGGAAGAAGAATAGACATGGCTGTGACTCACGCTCTTGAGTCACAGCCTCTTCTCAGCCAATTGACCTCCTAATTTAAAATATTTTTCAATTTTTAGGCTAGAAAAATGCCATTTTTTCAATAAGGTGTCTCTTAACATTTGTTCCCATATGCCTTAAATTTACAATGAATCAAGAATCACTCAATTTGGATCTATAGATTGGGATTTATCGCCAAAATATTGATAAATTATCCTAGGAAATTTTCAAGGACAAAGTTGACATTCTAACTTTGAAACATTATTGGGACTAATAGGTTTAAAATTAGGTCATACTATCTCATTAAAGTTGTTACAAAATGAGTCTAATTTTTATCAAAATTATATTCACCTCAAAAAAAGCTCTATCGAGGGTGTTATATCCAAATTACTATAGACTAGTTCAGGCGCAAGGACAGATTTGGATCACTTATGTTCAATCCTAATTTTTAAAATCTTAAGGATTGAATTGTGTTTAGGTTTCTTCATCAAAGTTGTATATATATGTCTTAAAATTCAAATGACTTTAAAATAATCTAATTATAAGATTTGTAGGCTAAGATAATGCTGTAAAATTCAAGATTTCTCCAAGCTTTCAAAAGCGATTTCCTCATTTTGCTTTTTTTGAAAAAGATAAATGGGTAAAGCCCTTAAAAAACATTTTGAGAATATTAAAAACCAAAGGAATGCCCAACACTTCCTTTCTTTTTCTATTTATAAGAAATTATTTTCTTATCATGTAACTCTGATAAGGAGCCATCTTAAGATCTAGTGTCTATAGTTGCCCCTAACTTTGAGAAAATTAGTGTACTAGTGCCTAGGTTAGCCAAAGTTCAGAGTAAAGGGTAGAAGATACATATATGAGGTGATGAGCTTTCTATTGTATTGAACATATACCACTTGAGTTAGTGAGTCTTTGATGGGTAGTTACCATTAACTTATCGATGCTTTAACCTTCGTTTGGGTAATTATGATCAGTTTGTTGATATTTTAACATTTGATCAATTAAGTAGTTACCATTAGCTTGTTGACATTTTCACTTATGATCGATTGGGGTGGGTGGTTTATCGTCAGCTTATCGATGTGTTAATCTTTGATTAACTGAGCAGCTACTGTCAGCTTATCGATATTTTAACTCTTGATTATTTGGAGCAGGTGGTTTACTGTTAGTTTGTTGATGCATTAACCCTTGATCAACTGAGTAATTACCGTCAGCTTATCAAAATTTTAACTCTTGATCAGTTAGAGCGGGTGGTTTGCCTTCAGCTTATCAATATGTTAACCTTTGATCAACTGAGTAATTACTGTCAGTTTGTTAACGTTTTAACTTTTGATTAAGACATCTTATTAGTGATAGCTTGTCAACGCACAGAATCAAATAAGGATGATGGATTAAATGCCTCATGAGAGGAGTCTTGCTTTTCATGGATGTATTGGCTCTTAAGAGGATTTAGGTACTTGTGAAAATGGTCTTTATATTAGTATACTATCACAATGGAAGAAAATTTTTATGGATTTGCATGATTGCTTCGATGAAGATCCATATTTGAGTAAATAGGCCATTTTTTCATAAATATCCCCAAGCATGGCATGCTCAATTGGTCTTGCTTTATGGAATATTCTTTTTTCTTGAATTAGATCGATATATCCCATGAAATATTACTTTACAGTTTGATTGCCTGTTGCTTGGAATTATCCTTGTGACTTGCATCAAAGCCATCTGTCATTTTTTAGTTCACTTTTGGAGGTTTACTTTTAGGATCCGAGATCAAATACGGCTCACTTAACTCATAAATTGGCTACTTCATAAGAAAAAATCCATGAAATGTATCTACTAATGGGCCTAAAAGAGGTAGATTTCATGGAGTTGCCACCCAATAGAATATCAAAAAATAAATCTCAATCTCTTGATGCCCAAATAGAGATTGATGTTTAGAATATCACTCTTATTAGGCATCTTGGTTAGGTGTTATTTTATAATTAGGTTTTATATTTAATCCTCTCTTATCTCTCATATGATGCAAAGTGGTAAAAAATAAACATTCCAATCATTTAATAAATGTGACAAGTAAAACAAATTAAATTGACTAATTAAGCTTATTATGAGAGCAAATCATCTGGTAATCAACAACAGAATAATATAAATACATAAATTGAGGTATTTATTTAGGTTTGAAACATTGGTTTCCTCATGCACATTTTACAAAAAAAAATCTTAATTTTTTTTTCTTATTTGGCTTTGGCTAAAAAATCGGACATTGGTCCAAGTTTTGGAAAAAAATCCAATTAATTTAATAAAAATAATATTTTAAATGCCTTTTTCTCTTAATGTGTACAAAAGCCTTTTTTACTAACTATTACATCCTTGAAATAAAAATAATTTCGAACATACCAAATAAATAAAAGAACACAAGTAAAATAAATAATAACCAAACAAAACCAATAAAATAAATAAATGGTAAAAGAAAGTGGTTTACCGAGGTAATCAGACGAGTTGAGAGTGGTCATCTAATCGAAAGCACAACTCCCAATGCAAAAGCCTTATACAATCCTCCAAGGCAAAAAAAAAAATTAATACTCGAAAAAATCACATAAAAAGTAAATAAATTAGTAGTAAAATAGTACAAGGAAGAAAGTCACAAATTTAATTATATAGTGCAATAACAGATTACATACAAAATTAAATTATACAGAGGAATATTAGAAGGATCAAATAAATGGCATAAAAATACATAAAATGCATAAAACATCCAAAAATACCTACAAATATGGCTATGGATGCCCAAAACAAGACTAAGGATGCCTTAAACAAAGCGAAGGACGAGATGAAAAGATGGCTCATGATGTCCCGTCTATCACCTGACAGACGAGCATCTGTCGATTCATCTTTCCTTCTGTCACCTTTGGATAGACATGATGCAGAGTTTCAAAGGCAAAAATCGCAAAAATTGTACAAAGTGTATTTTAACCCTAAACATGCAATTATCAGGCTTTAAATCATGCCAATACAATGTTATAATATCAAATCATGCATAAAACACATTAAAGATCACCAATTTATAGAATTAATATATAGAATTATAAGAATGGAATAAAAGCTTAAGATAATACAACAATGGAGAAATCCATAAATTAATCATGCCTCTATCTTGGTTGTTGATTCATACTTACATCTTAATGAAGTTTAGGCATGACAATCACACAAACACAATATTTAAACATATTTATTTGCATCAAATAATTATATAATTATGCATGGCACAATTTTAGAGAGAGAAAGCAAGAATGAGCCTAAAATATTACCTTCATGATATATTCTGACTCTTAATCTCTTGTAATCCAAATCTCTTCTCTAATTCATGCTTCTTGCTTTTGCAAAATAATGCAATGAAATTCGTTTGTGTTTTGTGTGTATCAAAGAGATTGTTGGAGAAAGTTCTTAAAGAGAGAGATTAGTTTTCTCCTTCCCTAAGCCTTTTTGGGTCTCTGTAAGAAAACGATTCCCCCTTCAAAGCCCTAGATTTTTAGGTTTTATACTTAGATTATTATTAGAGTTGTATTCTAACTCTAACTACCCAAATCTAGAGATAAAATCCCTAATAAATCTAGATGAAATCCCTTTAAACTTTTAACTGCCTTTTTTGAATCCTAGAAACATAGGAATTCTGGAAATGAAGTCATGGATGGTGCCCCTCAATGAGAGGCGACCGTCCCTCAATCCAAAATCTTAAAAATAACTAAAATGCCCTTAATTTGACCTGTGCAGGGGAGAAGGGCCCATAGATGAGTACTTCTTATGTGATAGATAGATGTCTACCATCAATGAAGGCCTAAATCAAGCTTTTTTCATGCACTTATGTTAAAACACTTAAAAATCATTTTGAAAATCATAAAAACTTTGAGAAAAATGTAGAAAATTCACAATCAGAGCTCCAATATTCGAACTTACTATTAGTAATATACTATTTTCTCATCATTGAGTAACCCTAATCTAGGCTACCTTGGGTCACGATGTCTAGAGCTGCCCCCAATTTTTAAGAGTTAGTACGCTAGTGTCAAAGTGAGCCAAAATTCAAAGTGAAATAAAAAAAATGTGTACCTGAGATAGCTAATCTCTTAATTGATTAAAACACATACCTTATGAGGTAGTAAGTGTTTTGATTAGGTACTTATTGATCGGTGTCTAGCAAGTGTACTAGATCGGCTAGTAATACAAGGAAATATAGATTAAGACCCCAAATATCGTACAAGGAAATATAGATTAAGACCCCAACATGGATTGCTAAGAATAATATCTATGTATGAATTAAATTAATCCGAGATTGTTTCCCAAATGTTTTTGATTTAAAAGCAAAAATTAAATAAAATAAACAAAATAAAAACTAAAATTAAACTAACATGAATTAAAAACAAAACAATAACTGGAATTCTCTTGCTAAAGAAACTATCCACCTTAACTTTCATTGTCATAACTTAAATTCAAAAGGAACACCAGTGATTATGAAGAATTCAGATAAATACAACCAGATAACTTTACTCAAGATTATCATTCCAAGCATTAGAATTCTCTTATTCAGAACAATTCAACACTTAGCATAAAAGTCTGAATTAATCTTCCTAGATGTCTATTAAAGCTTTTTTCAAGAGATTTAACTTTCACCTATTCTTAGTTCTTCCTCTCTTAGTATTAACCAATAAAATTAACACATAATTATCTCATATTTTGGATAATAATCATGCATAAACATTAAAGAGTTAACCAAAGAACATGCAAATCATTAACTATGTTAAAACCAATTTTTAGTTATTTATTCAATAAACCAACAATCAATCTTAACACAATCAAAGATAAGAATATGCTTAAAACCAAGAAATAATCTACCAATATTGAAATTAAGCTCAAAATAAAGTCATAAAAATGAAAATATAAGATTTCAAGAATCCATTAGCAAAAGAAGAAAAACTACTTCCTAAATATGTTAAAAGAAACTAAAACAAATTTGAAAGATTAAAACAAAGTTGAAAATAAGAACAAGAAAAAGAAAAACTAAAACTATTGAATTTTTCACTAATTGATCTCTAATTTCTTAATTCTACTAATTGATTCTAATTCCCTCATTCCTCTTTTCTTTGGTGTTTAGAGTTGTCTATTTATAGGCAAAATATGTTATAGAAGCCTCCTAAACTTCCTCAATTGGAGTAGGAAGAGAATCCTTCTTAAACAGGAAGCTTGAAAATCCTTCGCGAAGTGGGAGTAAAAATCACGTGGCCACGCCCTTCTCTTTGCTTTCTCTACACGTGGTCATGTGTCCCTTAGGCTTCCCTCACATGTGGTCACGTGTGGAATAAGCTTTGGGAACACGTGGTCACATGTCCATCATCCCTTCACCACACGTGGTCACGTCTTTCTTTGCAATTCTTAAATTTTTCCTTCACGTGGCCATGGGTCTTCAATCTTTACTCCTTTACGTGGCCACGGGTTGATCACTTCATTGTTTTCACGTGGTCACGTGTAAAGCTTCTGGACTAAACGTTCAATTTTCTCGCATCAACTTTCAATATTTGCACTTTTGGCCCTAATCTTTGCCCTTTTTTTGTAATTTAAGTCCTTTTTCTTGCAAAATAATCCTGAAAAACACCAAAATTTATAATTAACTCCAAAAATATAAAATTAACCAATTAAACTCAAATTTAACCTAATTAACACAAAATTAACTCAATTAAACACCTAAAAACATACTAAAAATACCATATAAATTACCATTATCAGTTATCATTAGTTTGTCGACGCGTTAACCTTAGTTTAGGTAGTTAACATTAGTTTGTTGATGTTAACCTTAGAATGACTGTCCCATTAGCATCTAAGGCATGCAAAATTGGGATAGGGTTGATTAAATTTGAGTAGTGCTTGCGGCATGTAGAATCAAGTTGTTTGAATGCATCTAATTAGCGTCTGGGGTATGCAGAATTGAAATGACTTGATTGGATCAGATTAGCACCTGGGGTATATAAAATCGAGTCGAGTTAATTAAATTTGATTATCGCTTGGGGCATGCAAAATCCAATTGTTTGGGTGCATCTGATTAGCACCTAGGGTATGCAAAATCAAGATGACTTGATTGAATTTGAGTAATGCCTATGTTTGGCCTACAAAATCAAATGAGACTTAGGATTTAATTAGTGCTAGTTAAGGTTTGACCTCTGTGATGGTTAATTCTCATAGTGGGCACATTATCCCTTCTTGAAGTAACATTCCATTGAAGATATTTCTAGCAAATATAAATCCATTTGTAGTCACTAAGATGTGGGCATGGTTACCCCTTAGGGATATGTTTCATCTAAGGAATTTTTTTAATCAATAGTAAGTGTAAGACCTCTTCTCACTCCGAGAGTATCCATGCTTTCTTTTATTGTGTATCTCTATTATTTTAACATGTTCAAGCAAATTTTACCACTAGGATAGGTGTCTTGGTCCGTTCTTTACTTGTGGGATAGATATATGTCCTTCGATAGGGTTTTTAGATACCTATGACAATGACTTACTATTAGTGCTCTTATTTATTGAATTATTCACTTTGTTTTTCATGCTTTTCTTGAGTTTTGATTTTTCATTTATTTACTTATATGTCCATCATTTTTGTCTTGTCATGGTATATTAATTACAAGTCATTTTCATTAACTTTCATGGTATTTTCCTTTTTCCTTCTTATTATCTATTCAAAACTGATAAATATGATCAAAATAAGGCATAATAATTTCAAGCATGATAAATATGGATAAAATAAAGCATAATATGAACACATAAATTTAAGTACAAGTTCTATTTTTATATACATCAAAAAGTTTCAAATTTCTGAATACAAAATGAATCTATTGCTAGGGCCTCGATCCTCTACTCTATGGCCTGTACCATTGTTGGTGTTGATCATCATTTAGTCCAAATTTGAATTGGAAACTAGGTAGCATTGCTGTCAAGGGCTGCATAACCTGAGCTATCACCTCTACTAGCCGCTCTGAACCCTGGCAAACCTCTGTAATGGCCCTAGAGTGGTGCTTAAGATACCTCATTATATCACCCTCAGATACCAAATATATCTTCTCAATTGTTTGTCTATCTCTAACACAGCCTGGATGGCCTCAAGGATCTCATTCTTAATGTAAGTGCCTTGCTTTTTAATCTTTGTTAAGGACTCATTGACTATCTGTAGGGTCTCCTAAAATATCTATCCTACAGCTATAAAATTAACTCTAATGTCTTACACCTCTGTATGTAGAGTTTGTATAGTCGCTGGCAATATCTGCAAGGATTGCACCGTTGTAAGTGATGGAATATGACATGGTATGAATGTGATGATAACGCAGCGGAAAAACAAAATTTTTCATCATACATAACATACAAATCCAAAGCAAGAAACGAAATATGCAATTTTAGGGTTTTAAAAACTTACAACTTTGGATGCCTTTTAAAACTTGAGTTTGGTGATGACCAGCAACCGAAATGACTTTATCCACCTTAGATCTTAGTCACCAATGCCAAGAAGGAACAGCCTTTTATGCCACTCCCTCTATTCTCACACACACAATTGCACCGACGACTTAAAATCGAGATTGTTAGCTCTCTTTTAAGGTATTGTGTAATGGCTATGGTTTGAAGCTACAAAATTTGATTTTGCACTTCTCTTAGGTTGCTATTACTACCCAAGAACATAAGAGAATGAGGAACAATCCTTTCTCCTTGTGAAAATTGGCTAAAAAAAATCTTGAGAGAGAGAGAGAGTTTCACGCAAAAGCCATAGAATAACTAGGGTTTTTCGTTTTCTCTCTCATTCAATATATATCCTTTCATTTTTTAAGTGATAAATTTAAAATCAAATACTTAAAAATAATTAATTTTAGCCTTTATCACTTCTTTAAAATAAGAGATATATATTGATTTAAATCATTTTGAACTAATCCAAGATTAAAACATAAGACATATTAATCAAATAAATCACTTAATAAATATAAAGCATGTGCCGAAATTCCTTTAATTTTTCTCTAGGAATTTCGGCCACTAATATTCCTAATAAAGTGATTTAATTTGATCATAAGTCTTTTAGGCTTTAATACTCAATTAATTAAATTAATACAAGATAATTAATTAATTGAAATTAAACCTTGTGGGCTGAATTTTTCTCTCTCATGGACCAAAGTCCAATAGCAATCTAAAAACCCATCATACACATTAATTTGACTTTAATTAAAAGCCCAAATTAATGCTCAATACTTTATTTAAATATTTTAAGCTCAATGCTTTGTGTACGATCCTGTAGGTCCATTTAATGTTGACAATAAATTAATTCAAAGGCTATATATATTCTCTAGCAAGATATTATAGCATTCTAAATTAAATGAAAATGCATATGGCATTTAGTGACCTAATGCAATTTTGCATAGTCCCTTACCCATAAATATCAAAATTAATATAAGGCATGGAACTAGTCATCCTTATATATATTAATTCCTTTCTTGATCTTCCAGTGACACTAAACTCTCAGATAAATAATGATTACTCATTATTTCATCTCGGTATGGCCATACACTTCTCATTTCACTGATCAAGTGGCCGATGATATTTTTCTCTCTTATCGAGAGGGGTAATCCCTTCACTTCTCTCATGCTCTCTAACATGAATCAATGCATACCCAAGCATACCCGTACTTGTCACTCTGTTACGAGCACGTTAGGTGTATGTCAAAGCACACATTAATTCATAAAGAGTTTCATAGAGATTTTAGGTCTAAGAACTCCGATACAAAACTTGCATATGAGAAACACTTATGACTTGTACCATGTAGTGTTCTCATGAACTGATCGAATCCAGATACCATGTTCTTTAACATGTATCTATGATCTCTGATTGACACTCTTGTCCTAATGATTCGTAAGACATAACTCATAATATCAGAGAGAGCATACTAGTCTTAATTCATTGTTATTGCCATAGCAATTGTAACGTCCCCGGATGGCCGCTTGCCGATATTGTCCGCTTTGGGCCTTAGCCCTCACGGTTTTGTTTTTGGGTCTCCCCAAAAGGCCTCGACAATGGAGAGGTATCCATAGCCTTATAAGGACTACTTCGTTCTCCTCTCCAACCGATGTGGGATCCTTTGACTGAATCCACCTGTATGTGGGAGCCTTTGACTGACTCCACCCCCCCTAAGGAGGCTCAGCGCCCTCGCTGACACATCAGGCCCGGCCCACATGGCCAACACACCGATCTGGTACCGGCTCTGATACCAACTGTAACGTTTCCGGATGGCCGCTTGCCGATATTGTCCGCTTTGGGCCTTAGCCCTCACGATTTTGTTTTTGGGTCTCCCCAAAAGGCCTCGACAAGGGAGAGGTATCCATAGCCTTATAAGGACTACTTCGTTCTCCTCTCCAACCGATGTGGGATCCTTTGACTGAATCCACCTGTATGTGGGAGCCTTTGACTGACTCAAAATGATGGTCCTACTTTTGAAAGAAAATACTGTAACGTCCCCGGATGGCCGCTTGCCGATATTATCCGTTTTGGGCCTTAGCCCTCACGGTTTTATTTTTGGGTCTCCCCAAAAGGCCTCGACAAGGGAGAGGTATTCATAGCCTTATAAGGACTACTTCGTTCTCCTCTCCAACCGATGTGGGATCCTTTGACTGAATCCACCTATATGTGGGAGCCTTTGACTGACTCCACCCCCCTAAGGAGGCTCAGCGCCCTCGCTGACACATCAGGCCCAGCCCACATGGCCAACACACCGATCTGGTACCGGCTCTGATACCAACTGTAACGTCCCCGGATGGCCGCTTGCCGATATTGTCTGCTTTGGGCCTTAGCCCTCACGGTTTTGTTTTTGGGTCTCCCCAAAAGGCCTCGACAAGGGAGAGGTATCCATAGCCTTATAATTTGAGTCAGTCAAAGGCTCCCATATACAGGTGGATTCAGTCAAAGGATCCCACATCGGTTGGAGAGGAGAACGAAGTAGTCCTTATAAGGCTATGGATACCTCTCCCTTGTCGAGGCCTTTTGGGGAGACCCAAAAACAAAACCGTGAGGGCTAAGGCCCAAAGCGGACAATATCGGCAAGCGGCCATCCGGGGACGTTACAGTTGGTATCAGAGCCGGTACCGGATCGGTGTGTTGGCCATGTGGGCCGGGCCTGATGTGTCAGCGAGGGCGCTGAGCCTCCTTAGGGGGGGTGGAGTCAATCAAAGGCTCCCACATACAGGTGGATTCAATCAAAGGATCCCACATCGGTTGGAGAGGAGAACGAAGTAGTCCTTATAAGGCTATGGATACCTCTTCCTTGTCGAGGCCTTTTGGGGAGACCCAAAAACAAAACCGTGAGGGCTAAGGCCCAAAGCGGACAATATCGGCAAGCGGCCATCCGGGGACGTTACAGCAATGACTGACTAGGGATATTTAGAATGATGTCTCATTTGTTTCAAGGTCTTACAACCATGTGCCTCACACATGATAACTTAAACTGAAACGATATTCTTGGATAGTTCTATCAATTGATATGCACAAGAATACAATGGATAAAACAAATGCCTCATTTTATTAATTAAAGTGTTTTATTACAATGCATTGGGCCTAGGGTTTACACTAACAGTAAGTATCATCTACAGTGTTTGATCCTAATACCTATTAGCATCCTCCAACGCTACCAATCTCCTAGAAATATCATCTGATGAAGGAGCTAAAAGTGGATGTGTTAGTGATACAGGCAAAAATATCTCTACACATGCTAGTCATGATGGAGCAGATGATGAAGGAGCTACAGATGTAGATGCTTCGATATGCCTATAGGGTAAAAATCTTGCCATCCTCCTAATTGAGGATCATTAGAGTTTGATAGGTGATCTAAACTGCACTAACAGCTGTGATGATCCATCCATAAGGTCCTACAGATCCATCTGTATCTCAAACTCATAATTCGAATCACCTTCTACCCCTACAACTGCTGTGGCTTACATACTTGCTTTGCCTGATCCTTTTGTTGAGGTGGCTATGTAGGAGGCACTCATGGCACCTTCAATGCCTTTTATGGTGGCCTATCCTGCTTATCCTCCTCTGTAGGTGTAACTAGTATAATAAGGTTGAGATCGCATCTCTGTCTGGTCTCGAGGATTGTCAGCAGCCTATACTCCCCCTTTTAGTCCTTAATTAGCTCTACCATCTTTATAGTGATGGCAACCTATAGGTCAATGTGTATACCCTCGGGAACTGGGTTATCAAACTCTCCCTGATCTACCTCTAATGATAGTAATAGCCGAGTGATGACACCTCCTATGCATATCTAGGTGGCCAACTATATGGATACCCTGACTAATGATGCAATAATCTCATATGTGATGTCCATGATTGGTGTCTAGCAAGTATACTAGATCGGCTAATAATATAGAAAAATAAGATTAAAACCTTGAATATCTTATCCAAGGAAACATGGATTGCTAAGCAAAATATCTATATGTGAATTAAATTAATTTGAGATTATTTCCCCAAGTTTTTAATTTAAAGGCAATGACTAAACTAAACTAACAATAAAGCAAAATAAAAACTAAAATTAAATTAACATGAATTAAAAACAAAACAATAATTAAAATACTTATGCTAAAGGAACTATCCACCTCAACTTTCATTGCAATGACTTAATTCAAAAGAAACACAAGTGATTATGGAAAAACCAGTTAAAGAAAGCTAGATATCTTAATCAACAATATTATTCTAAATATTAAATATTCTTGTTAGGAATAATTCAATATATAGCATACAAATCTAGTTTTAAACTCCTAGATGTCCATTAAAACCCTTTTCAAGCAAACTTAACTTCAACCTATTCTTTGTTTAACTTTTCATAGTATTAATCCACTCTTACCAACATATAATTACCTCAAAGTTAGAAAATAATGATGCATCAATACAAGTAAACTATCCCTGAGAACATGCATATCATAGATTATACTTGAAATCAATAATCAACTATTAATCAAAATAAGTTAATAATCAATCTTAATACAATCAAAGATAAGAATTTGCTTAAAACTAAGAAATAATCAAACTTGCATTTAATTAAAGCACAAACTAAATCATTACAATAAAGGTATAAGGGTTCAAGTTTCCCTTAGCAAAAACAAAGAAACTACTTACCAAACATGATGAAAATGATAAAACAACTAAAATAAAAAATAATTAAAATAAAAAGAATTGCAAACTAAGAAAATAATAAAATTAATCTAAAATTTACTATAAAAAATTAACTAAAAAAGATTAAAAACTATGTAAAATTTGTAATTATAGCTTGTTCTTTTTGTTTTGGTGTCTTGAGCATTTTTTATAGGCTCCAAATAAGAAGTTTCTGCCTTTTGTAACTTCCTAATCCAAGTTGTAGAAGAGTTTTTTCTAAAAAAAGGAATACTTTAAATGTTACTTTTCCTAAAACACTCAGAAAAATGGTGGGTGAGTGACTCTCACACTCAGGAGAGTGATTTTATCACTTTGGAGAGTGGTCTTTTGCTGGAAGGAAGAATTGCCTTATGGGTGAGTGGTTTTGTTCTTTAGGTGAGTAATTTTCATCACTCAGGAGAGTGTTCTTCTCACTCAGCCAAGTGGTCCTCATCACTCACATTGCTTACTTTCCATCTTTCCAAAATTATAGATTTACATCTAAACTTCTCCTTTCTTCAATTAAGCCCTTTTAATCTTCAATTAAGCCTTGAAAAATACCAAAACTTACAATTAAAACCAAAAAAAAAATTAACTATTTAAACATAAATCAACTAAATTGAAATAAAATTAACTAATTTAAACACTTAAAAACACACTAAAAATATAGTATAATTCATACTTATCAGTCTACATACCTCTGCTCCTGCATCCCCCACATGCGAGTTACATCAACAGAGTTAATCGACCTCAAGCTCCCTGTACTTCCCAAATAAAAAGCAAATAATATTTTTTAAAAATCTCATAAAATCTAGAGGGCTAGCATAATGCTCTTCATGGTGTTTGACTGATATACTACCCTCATTAGTGTCACTACCATCCATCTATTCCAATCCATCATCCTGAGGGATGTAATTACATTCAGCCTAATCAATAGACCTATGGCCAGTGTGAACCTATGGTGTGTAATGCTATAGTGTATGCCCGGTGCTTGAAACTAGACTACCCCCTTCTGCATATCTAAACTTTGATAACCCCTATACTATAACATGGGTAGCACCTCTCGAGTCACATCAAGGTAAGTTTTGTAAGTCGGAGCAAAAAACTCTAACTTGCTCTGGCCAAGACCTATCAGCCTCCTCTAACAATCTATAATCTTGTAGAAATTGCTTGAACCTGAACCTATTGGATCTGTACTATACACACAGTAGGGCTCTATATTTGGCGACCTATATGAGCATCATATCATCTGGCACCAGTTGAGGTGGATATGCATTCGAATGCATCAAGGGGGCGATGATCCTCGAACCTATAATTAAAAGAAAGTTATGTCAAAACCTTGGGCATAACTTAGCAAGGTAAATTAAGCTAGAAATACTCCTTAAAATCAAAAAAGGACAATGCCATGGTCATCTTAAATGCACAAAAAAGGTGATGATCTTTGGATTTGAAATTAAAAAAACAATTATGTTAAAATTTTAGATATATAAATCAAGCTAGGCATACTCTTTGAAATTGGTAAAAGAATGGCGTCGTGACGACCATTGTACTGATGCGAGAAATCCTTGAGTTTTTAAGTTTTGCAATTAGCGTATGCATATGATGGCTAAGAGAACTATTGAGGCAAGGATAGTCAAGCCTACCATCTCTTTACCTGAAAGATCATATACAATGATATATACAAAAGATCATATGTGTATAAGGGATTAGGTGCGAAGAAATATGAATTAAATTGTATATAAACATTTACAAAATCTATGCAAAAGGGAGTATATGTGTGTGCAAAGGCATGAAAGAAATTATAAGCATCAAAATATTCATGATACAAAAAGGCATGTGAAAATGCATGAATGCATTTAGAAGTGCAAGTATGCATGTAAAAATGCATGAAATTACACATGAATGTGAGAATGCATACATGAAATGATGAAGTTTAGTATGTAAGAATACATGCGTGCAATGCAGAAATGCATACAGAGGTACAAGAACACATATAGATATATAAGAATGTATTTATGAAATAAAAGACCTTCACCATAGGTGGTTTGGGGATTCTATATTGGATGCAATATGGCCGGTGTCCTTCGTGTCTTCCTCAAAAAATCTAGCTTCTAGGCAAGCTTTCTCTAGCTATTTTCCTTAGTTTTTTCTGCTTTACCTATTGTCTAAGCTTTTGATAGCTCCGATTTTAGTGTTTATTTTCTATATATTTTCATCTCTGTGTGTGTCTTATTTTGCATGTTTTTCTTATTTTTAGTGTCAAAATTCTCTTTTTTATGCCAAATAGATTATTTTGATATTTATGAAGTTTTTGAGTGATTAATGGTGTAATTTTGAATTTTCTGCAGAGAAAAAGGCTAGCACTTGACTAAGACCATTGGTCCTGGCTAGTAACATAAGAAAATAAAATTAAGATCCTGAATATCGAACCCAAGGAAAATTTGTGCAAGTGTGAAAGATTTTAGATTTTTAAAATTAACTTATGTGTGGGAGAGAAGAGAAATCCCAAATTTGAAATGATAAAAGTCTAACTAAACTAAAGACATAATTCTAAATAAACTAAAAGCAATAAAACTAAGGCAAGCAATTAAAAACTTAACCAATGAAACTAAAGCTTAAATAAAAGCAACTAATCAAGATATGTAAAAATCAATATTAAAGATAACTTTCATTAAAGGACTATCCACCTTAACTTATATTGCAGTGACTTAATAAAAAAGAAAACACAAATGATCATGAAGAAATTAGATGAAAAAGGCAAGATATCTTAAATAAGAATATCATTTTAAGCATTAAATCATTCTAATTAGGAATAATCCAACACTTAGAATAAAAATCCGATTTTAACCTCCCAAATGTCTATTAAACTCTTTTGCAAACAAATTTAGCTTTCACTTATACTTGGTTTTAACTCTTCTTAATCCTAATTTATCATTACAAATACATAATTACACATTAACATAGAATATAATCATGCATTTATACCAATAAACCAATCTAAAAACATGCAAACCAATAGTCATGCATAAATCAATCATCCACCATTAATTAAAATAAGTGAATAATCAAATTATAGCTAACTAAAGATAAGATTTTGTACAAAAACAAGAAATAACAAAAATTTCATTACATTAAGCACAACTAAGTTATTACAATATAAAATCAAGGATTCAAGTATCCTTTAGCAAAAGTAAAAAGAACTACTCACACTTCATTTTAAAAACTAAAGAAAAATTAAAAAGAAAAATACAAGAACATAAATTAAAGAAGCTTTCTTGATGACTCTATAGAGAGAAATAAAGAAAACTTCAAACTCTAAGCTATTAATCTAAGAGAAAACTAAAGAAAATCTAGTAAAATTCGTATTTAAGGGGTTATCAACTATCTCCCCTTGCTTTGGTGCCTTGATCCTCCTTTAATAGGCTTTAAATAAGAAGTTTTGACCTTAATAAACTTCTTAAACCAAGTTGAATAAGAGTTCCACCCAAATAGGAAGTTAAAATTGGTGTTTTATCTCTGCTCACTCGAGAGAGTGGCCTTGGGCACTCTAAAGAGTGATCATTTGCTGGAGTAAGAAGCATCTGACTTGGGTGAGTGGCCTTTTTACCTTGGGTGAGTGAAATCATCACTCAGGAGAGTGAAATGGGCACTTTGCTGAGTGACCAGCTTCACTCAACCAAGTGATCAGCTTCTTGAACATAAAATTCTTGTTCTTCCTTCATAAAATTATGATTTTGCCCCTTTCTTCAATTAAGTCTTTTTTTCCTTTAAATGAGCCTTGAAAAATAATAAAACTCACATTTAAAGCTTAAAATACAAATTGAAAATATTTAAACATAAATCAACTGCATTAATACTAAACTAACTTAAATAAAGATAGAAAACATACTAAAAATATAATTAAAATTCACAACTATCAAATACCCCACACTTAGACTTTACTCATCCTAAAGCAAATTTGAACAAACCAACTCCTCAAAATAATCAAAATTTAACAAAGAATGATGCATTTTAAAACAATGTTTTGCAATTAACAAGAGCACTTAAAAAATCCTTAACTAAAATAAATTCAAACAAGGCAATATGAGATAGTTTCTTTACGTGTGTGCAAGAACAAAATATTTTAAGTAATTTTCAAAAATAAAACACCAATGCAAATTAATAATTAAGCTTTAGATGAATGTACACCTAAGTGCACAAATGGTTTTGCACTTGAAACTCTAAAAACACCATAAATCTCTCCTTTAGCATCGAAACCCCATTGTCATCTTTGCTAAACAATTTAAAAGCACTTAGAATCACTTAGGCCTTACTTGGGTTGTAATATGGTTAAGGTATTAGCTAATAAAGAATGGATAAAGGATTATAAAAAAGAATAGCCATTCTAACTTGAATAAACCAAGAACTTTAAAATTAAAGTCACTAAACACAACCCTTTCTCATACTCATTAAACTCAACCAAATAAAATTGAAGTTCCTCCTTCTATGCTCTATTTCATCACTTGAAAGAAGCCAACATTTTCTTACCCTTGTAAAACAATACACCTAAAATTTTTCCTTGAATGTTAACTTTCTTTCTTTTTCTTTTTCTTTCTTTTTCTTTCTCTTTTCTTACTCGCTTTATTTAAGGCATTACTAGCTTTCAAAGGTGAATTACAAGGTAAAGCAACACTATTGCTTGACTTCATTCACAAACCTTTGCTAACAATCTCATTCCATCCTTTAAATTACCCTTTTCTCTTTAGTCCATCCAAATTTAGATTGGCTACTCTTAAAAAGGGTAGGCAAAAGATCTTTAGGCTATATGGTTATTTCTATAGGTGTAATAAGAAAAATTAAGATGGCAAGCTTTTAACATGCCTCGTTAGGCTCAAATTGGCTTAACAAAGGTCAACATATATCAAAAGGTAGGAAAACAATCTTTTTATGGCTAATAAGAAAAATTATGCTTAGATCACTTTTGAAGTTGAATTGAGTTATTTTTATGCTTCAAAAGATGATGAGGAATGATCTAGTGTTCTAAAATTCCTTACTCAACTACTTAATTCATTTGTTTTTCTCTAAATTCAAAACTGATCTATAATGCTCAAAAAGTAGAAACTAACAAATACAAGTCAAGTTGAATGCTAAACTAGCTAAAAAAATTCATTAAACAACATACTTGTTCTAATGTTAAGCTAAAAATTTTGACTTGTACAAATTCTAAGTTCAAGTTCAATAAGTTCATTTTGAGGATAAAATTGGGGCAGACTAGGTTTTAGTGCAAGTTAAATGATGAATTTGAACTAAGCATGCTTCTAAAAATAACTAAACTTACTAAAACTTAAGCTAACAAAATTAAAAACACAAATAAATAACAATAAACAAAAAAACTTTCTACTTCCTGAAAAATTTGAGCTTAACACAGAAGCTCTACGCCCTTCATAAAAATTTGTTTTCCTCAGCAAAAATGGCTCACCACGGTGGAAAACCTGGTGGAGAAAATCTTGTCCAAAGACTTTGGATAAACTGTTGAAAATTGCCCTTAAGGTCATCAACCACTACAAGAAAATGTACAAATAGTAATGAAATTGATTCCTTCTCACTATCCTCATTTTCCTCTTTACAAATTATCAATCTCACCTTATCAAAATGGGCAGCGATCAGAGGTGAAGAAGTATCCTCAGCTGGATTTGGCTCTTGGTGGTCGACCTCTGCATGTTCCTCCTTTCTATCCTCATTTCCTCCTCTTGATTCCCTTTCTCCCGAATTTTATTCCAAGATAAGAATTTAGCTCGCATTTTCCAATGGTGAGGTTTAGATGCCAAAATTTTCATGCGAATAAGTATATCAAAGTCTATATACTTCAAATCACCTTCAAGAGGATCTCTAATATCTATATGATTCACAGCTTGTGCCAAAATGGTGGCAATCCAACCAAGGGAAATTTCCTTTACCCTAGCGGGTTTCTTTTGTAGTTCCTTAATCTTTGATGCTATAAGAAATGCTTTATTGATTGGAATCCCCTCAATCATACATCTCAAAATCATAACCTCTTAAGCATTGACTGCACTAAAACCACCGAAATAATTAAAAATGCTCTTAGAAAAGTACCTGTGAAGAACTCTAAGTGCATGATCTTTTAAAGAGTGAGCCTTGATCTTACCACTATTCCATGGTTGTAGATTGATGGGATCTCACACAATTTCCCAATTTTCTCTATTAAAAGTAGTAGTTAACTCCCTAATGGCCTCTTGGGAAAATTTTAAATGCTTTGAAAAAGTAGGAGAATCCATTGTTTTTCCCTTCTTTCTTTACTTGAAGCCTACAGTGCCAAGACCCCCTTTGTCTTTGAAGTAGCACTCAAAGGAATAAAGGAAATCTCTTACAAGTTCTAGGTAAACCTTGAGCTTATGATTTATAAACTCCTCCCATCCAATGTTTTGGATTAAAGTCCATATTTCATTCCATAAGTTTTCCTCATACTTATCCAAGTAGAGCTCACTTAGTACACTGGCTTGGCATAAATGCGTGTACTAAATTATTTATAATGTGTGCATTTTTCCTTATCCATATAGCTTGGGAAATGGAACTTGGAAGAGCTTGAAGCTTCATCCCATTTAACTTTCTTAGGGGCCACTACACAAAACAAAAGAGTACAAACTAGTAAGTAACATTTAAAACTTAAGCATGATTCCAAAGGGAACAAATAAGTATAATGCCAATATTGTACAAGATAAATGCCATGTTGTAAACAAATTTGATGAATGAAGTGAGTATAAGGGCTCTTTGGAGGATGGAAATGCAACGCAATATAGTTTAAATACCAAATATAGTATGGCATTTGAACAACAACAAGTGACTATCCAAGAAAGCTAAATACTCACATTAATCAATTTAAAGGTATATGAACAACATAAACATGACATATTCACATTGAAATTAAAGTGCAAATGGCATTAGAGAGAGCAATGATGATGTTTAAGAACACGTGAGAATGATATAGACTATGAATTTTCAAGCTAATTTGTGAAATTAAATCATTCAAGCATTTCATCAAACACCTGGTGTCCATACATTTCAAAAGCAAGATTAAAGTCAATATGATCTTTAAATTCCACCAAGATTGAAATCAAGCATTTATGTTATGCAACCAACAAGCACAATGTATGAAAAAAGCATAAACAACAACAATTAAGCCTTAAAATTGGAAGTGAACTCAACCCAAACTAGCATAAATTCAAGGAAATTTAAACAACAAATCAAATGTAAAATGAAAAGATTGAGTTAGAACTCACTTACTTGATGCAAATTAGCAAAAAAAAAAATTTGAAGAAAATTAAACTTGAATCAATATCACTCAAGAGAGTGAATTTTGTGCTTATGGGAGAGTTAAAAAAGAGGTGGGTGAGTGAGGAAGCAAATGAAGACTAAATTTAATCATGGGGATGGTTTAAAAGGGACCACTCAACTGAATAAGTGGTGCCACTCGGTTAAGTGATAAGGTGTTGATGGGATTTGTGCAAAAATTAAAAGATAAGAAGGGAAGGCAAAGGGTCACTCTGCTAAGTGAGTGATGCCACTTGGTTGAGTGACCCAATGCTACCCTAAATATGATTTTTTCATGCTCTAAACACCATGCATAAACCTCTCTTATACTTAGATGAACTAATTTTCCACCAAATTGTCTTAATCCAAGTATCAAATCTCAATATAAAACCTCATAAACCTCAATCCATTCATACACTCATGTCACATAAATTTTGCTTATTCTAAACATGTAATCATAAATCATGCATTCCAACTTATTAAAAGTTCTTATTCCTTAATTATGCTTAAGTTCTTTACTTGATCATGCATTTTAACTTATTTAAACTCATGAACACTCATAAATCACTTAGCTGATGTCAAAATCATGTTGAACTCAACCATTGAGCACACAAGCCTTTTATTTAAGAATCAATGACTAGAATTAAAAAAACTAAACCAATAAACAACTAAACTAGAAAACACGCCAAAACACAAAAACAACATATAAATGCAAATGACACACCAATTGAAAGCAAAGCTATAAAGAGTAAAAGAGAATAGTTTCGAGTTTAGAAAGTCCTCGGCTAGACTTGTAAACCCACTTAATAGTATTGAAGCACCATTGTTGCCTCAACAACCTCTTTTTGCCCCACTTGATAGTCTTTTAGTCGGTGGCCATTCAGTTTGTACTCACGTCCATCTCTTGATTTCTTAATTGTCATCACTCCAAAGTTGTTACTTGACAAAACGTGATACGGTCCAAGCCATCTAGACTTTAACTTTCCTGGAAATAGCCACAATCAACTATTGTACAGCAACACCATTATCCCGGGAGAAAATTTTGTTGGATGTAACTTCTCGTCATGCTAACACTTCATTTTCTCCTTATAAAGAGCTGCAGTCTTATATGACCATTGCTAAAACTCCTCTAATTCATTGAGCTATAACTTTCTCTTATCTCCTGCACAATTGAAATCAAGATTAAGCATTTTTATAGCCTAATATGCTTTATGCTTTAATTCAACTGGTAAATGACATGTTTTTCCAAAACTTATCCTAAAAGGTGACATGACTATAGGGGCCTTGTATGTTATTCTATAGGCCCAAAGAGCCTCATCTAACCTTTGATAACAATTTTTTCTAGAGCTATTAACTATTTTTTCTAAGATTGATTTCAATTCCTTATTAGACACCTATACTTACCCATTTGCTTGAGGATGATATGGGGTTGTTATCTTATGCCTTATACCAAATTTTCTAAGCAATGTTCTAAATTAATAGTTGATAAAATGCTTACCCCCATCACTTATAATAGATCTTAGTGCTTTAAAGCTAGGGAAAATGTTTCTCCTAATGAATTCAAGTACAACTTTAGCATCATATATCCTAGTAGTTATCGCCTCTACCCATTTAGTTACATAATCCATAACTACTAAGATATACTCAAACTTAAATGAATTTGGTAATGGTCCTATAAAATCAATACCCCAAACATAAAAAATTTATACTTCTAGCACATTATTCATAGGCATTTCATCCTTTTTAGAGATTTTTCCAATACATTGACATCTATCACATAATTCAATAAAAGACTTAACATCTGCAAAGAAAGTAGGCCAAAAGAAACCATTGAAGGATTTTTTTATACTATAAGATTAGGTATATGGTGACCTTTAATTTCTCCTCCTTGGC
>JBBPFJ010000229.1:0-114953 GCA_037975025.1 Excoecaria agallocha
GTATGATTGTTGTAAGAGAGATTATAGTCGAGAGATATTTTTTATAGTTAATAGAAGTTCATTATTATAACATTCCTTGAGAGATTGGATTGTTAGGATAATTGTTATAGGTTGGTTAGTAATCTTAAAATATATATTTATCGTTAACTAATTCATTAATGAGAGTTAAGGATTAGAATTATACTTGCATGTTTTAGGCATTCTATTTCATGTCGAGAGAGTGAAGTAGAAATGTAATCCAACTTGGTTTGCACTTTAAAGATTGCATCTTAAATAAAAAGAATAGTTTCAAGTTTCATATTTAGTTAATACAAATCATTAAGTGATTATCTTCTTTGATTATATATAAAGTAAGTTTAATAAATATTTTAGTTTAACAAGAGTAGTTAGTTCTTTAATCAAAAGAATTAAACATTGTAAACAAGATTAAGATCAAGTAGTATAGTAGTGCATAATAATCAATCAATTGTCCTCGTAGGAACGATATCTTAAGTACTAATCGGTAAATCATACGCTTACGGATTTAGCATAACAAATTTTTAGCGCCGTTACCAGGAAAAGTTATGATTGATGTTTCATTATAAATCTTGATTTAAGATTTTGGATTACAATATTTAATTAGTTTTTGTTGTTTGTTTATTTTGTTTATATAGGGTTGGATAGTTCTAGTATATGCCTAAAACAAGGAGTTCTTAAGAAGAACTTGAACAATTAAATCCAGAAATAGAAAGATTTCTTTTAGGAAATCGAAAGTTAAAGAAAAAAAAGATAAAAAGAAAGAACATGGCTGAAGAAAACCCATCAAGATTGATGGATTTTGCTATACCAACATTGAGTAGGGCTCAACAAGGGTTAGTTCATCCAACGATAAATGTGAATCAGTTTGAGATTAAGCCTTCCCTATTGTAAATGTTACAAAACAATATTAAATTTTATGGTTTGCCAAATGAGGATCCAAATGCCCGTTTAGCAAATTTTCTAGAGATTTATGACATATTTAAGATAAATGGAGTTTCGACGGATGTAATCAAGCCTAGGCTTTTCCCTTTTACATTAAAGGATAAGGCAAAAGCTTGGTTGAATTCACTTGCGAAAGGTTCTATAACCACTTGGAACTAATTAGCTCAAGCTTTTCTATCTAATTATTTTCCCTTAGCCAAAATTGAACAGATAATTAAGGACATTACTACATTTGTTCAAAATGATAACGAGTCTTTGTATAAAGCGTGAGAGAGATTTAAAGAGTTACAACGAAGTTGTCCATATCACAATCTTCCAAGAGAATTGCTTATGCAGACATTTTATAATTGTGTGAACCCTACTACTAGAGGGATTATTGATGCTGCTGCAGGTGGATCTCTAGTGAAGAAGACTATGGATGCTACATTTGATTTACATGAGGAGATAACTGTTAATAATTGCATGTAGCCAACTAAGAGAGTAAAGGTATCACCTTTTTCCCTTGTTAAAGGAATTCATTCCATTGATTCAGTTGTTGCCTTACAAGCATAAGTTGTAGCATTAACTCACAAGATTGATAATTTACGCATGGAAGAAACCCCATAAAGTGCTTATACTATATATGGTCAACAAGGGCATATGAGTGATGGTTGTGGCTTGGGTATGACTACTATGGAAGAACAAGTGCCCTTATTCTAAAACCTACAACCCTGGTTGGCAAAACCATCCGAATTTTTCATAGGATAACAATCAAAATAGAGGAGTTATGGGATTTCAGCAATCCCAAGATAGATTTAGAGCACTAGAAGTTAAAATGGTTAAATTTTTGGAAGGGATAAATCTGAAGCTTAATTCTCATGATGAGAATCATAAGAGGCTCGAAATCAAAAATTTGATCAGATAGCAAAGAATCAAGCCTCGTCCATTCATAATTTGGAGGTTCAATTGGGATAACTTGCTAATGCACTACCTTAGAGACTTTAAGGTTATCTTCCAAGCAATACGGAGGATAATTCGAAAGAGCAAATGAAGGCGATTCATTGTAGTCAGGTAGAAATTATGTTAGTGAATTTGTTTTAACTAACAAGGGTGAGGTTTTGCAGGAAAAAGAAGTGAAGAAAGTAGAAGAGTCTTCTATCTCAAGGTTAACACATCTAGCGGGTGAGATAGAGGGAAATTCGAACAAAGCTGTAAGCATGACTCCTGCCATAAGCATAACAGAAGGGGCTTCCAAAGGTAAAATTTTTCAACCCCATCCACCATTTTCGCAAAGACTCAAGAAAAAGGACAATGATAAGCAATTTTTAAATTTTTTTGACAAATTGAAGAATTTACATATGAATTTATCTTTTGTTGAGGCAATAACTCAATTACCTAATTATTCTAAGTTTTTGAAAGAATTAATTTCCAAGAAGAGAAGTTAGGAGGACATATCTACTGTTGAATTGATTGAGGATTATAGTTCAATAATCATAAATAATTTACCTATGAAGCTAAAAGAGTGTGGTAGTTTTACTATTCCATGTAAATTGGAGAATATGGGCTTTCCTAGGTGTTTATGTGATTTAGGGGATAGTATCAACCTTATGCCATTTTTTATATTTAAGAAGCTGGGATTGAAAGATGTTAAACCTACTTCCATGGTGTTGCAATTAGCTGACCAATCTATTAAGAAACCTTATGGCATAATTGAGGATGTGCTTGTGAAAGTGGATAAGTTTACATTGCCTGCTAATTTTGTGATTCTTGACTTTGTATATAATGCTAATTGTCCATTAATTTTGGGTAGATCATTCATACGTATTGGTAGAGCAATAGTAGGTATTAATGAAAGGAAGTTAATTTTGAGAGTAGAGAAAGATAGTGTTGAATTCCATATGACTAAGGCACTTAAATACCCTATGGATGAGCATATGTGCATAAAAGTTGATCTTATTGATGCATGTGCATTGGAAGTGTTAGATGCTGAAGATCAAGAGGAAACTGGTGTTAAAGAGGAAGTTCAAGAGGAAGTAGAGCAAGATGAACATATGCCTGAGCAAGTGTACTAGATTGGCTAGTAATATAGGAAAATATAAATTAAAATCCCAAATATCGTACCCAAGGGAACATGGATTGCTAAGGATAATATCTATATGTGAATTAAATCAATCTGAGATTGTTTCCCAAATGTTTTTGATTTAAAAGCAAAAATTAAATGAAATAAACAATGAAACAAAACAAAAGCTAAAATTAAATTATCATGAATTAAAAACAAAACAATAACTGGAATTCTCTTGCTAAAGAAACTATCAACCTTAACTTTCATTGCAATGACTTAATTAAAAGAGAAACACCAGTGATATGGAAAAACTAGTAATAAAGCTAGATATCTTTATTCAAGTAATCATTCTTAGTATTAAACTCATAGACAAATCTAATACTTAGCATGAAAATCTAGTTTTAACTTCCTAAATATTCATTGAAGTCTTTTTCAAGTAATTTAACTCCAATTTATTCTTAGTTCTTCCTCTCTTAGTATTAACCAACAAAATTAACACATAATTATCTCATATTTCGGACAATAATTATGCATAAACATTAAAGAGTTAACCTAAGAACATACAAATCATTAACTATGTCAAAACCAATTTTTAGTTATTTACTCAATAAATCAATAATTAATCTTAACACAATCAAAGATAAAAATATGGTTAAAACCAAGAAATAATCAACCGATATTGAAATTAAGTTCAAAATAAAGTCATAATAATGAAATTATAAGTTTTCAAGAATCCATTAGCAAAAGAAGAAAAACTACTTTCTAAACATATTTAAAACTAAAAACAAAGTTGAAAAACTTAAACAAAATCTAAAAGAAAAATAAAAACAGAAAAACTAGAAAAACAAAGTAAAACTAAAACTAAAGAATTCTACTTGATTCTTCTAATTGATTCTCCTTTTTTGGTGTTAGAGTTGTCCATTTATAGGTAAAATATGTTGTAGAAGCTTTCTAAACTTTCTCAATTGGAGTAGGAAAAGAATCTTTCTTGAATTAAAAAAACCGAAAATCCTTCGCTACATGAAAAACAAAACACTTGGCCATGTATAATCCTTTGAAGAAAATCATGTGGCCATGCATTGTTTTTGTGTTTCACGTGGCTATGTATTCCTCTTTGTTATTCCTCACGTGGCTATGTATTCCTATTTGTTATTCCTTACGTGGCCATGTGTATAAGCAATCTTGAGAACACACGGCCACGCATATTTTGCTTCTTTGAGACACACAACCATGCATAAGTCTTTTGGACTTCACGCCTATTTTCTTACATCAATTTCCCAATTTTACACTTTTGACCCCAATTATTTGTATTTTTACAATTAAGCCATTTTCTTAGCAAAATAACCCTGAAAAACACCAAAATTTATAATTAACTCCAAAAACATAAAATTAACAAATTAAACTCAAATTCAACCAAATTAACACAAAATTAACTTAATTAAATACCTAAAAACATACTAAAAAATATCATATAATTCATCATTATCACATCCCATCTCCATTCAAACTCCCACACAAATAGTTACCCTTCCTTCAATTTTTTAAAATCTCAAATTTAACAAAATCTCAAGTCCAGCACACTTAATTTTCCAATATTCTCATTATAATTTACAACGCTAGTATCCATGCATGTTTAGATAAGATTTACATCTCCAAAATATAATGTACATGCCAAAATTTTATAAAGATAATAATAAAAGGAATAAGGCGCATCCACCTCAAAATCCTTCTACTTAAGTGTTGTGACTCAAATTTTGAAGTAGATCTGCTACCAAACTTCTTCAAGATTTCTTCAAACCTACATGCGAAAATAAAACCATGCACTAAGTATATAGCTTAGTGGTGTTCAAGCAATTCTATTTTTTCAACCATATGAAATATTTACATAAAACATACTTGAAACTGCGTAATTTTTTTAACCATAAGCATTTTTCATTTATTTCTAAGCAAAAAATCATAAATTTATTGTAAAACATTTAAACATGTGTAACTCTATATTTATTCAAAATCTTGTAAATTAAAGTTTAATTAATATTATAAACCAAGAGTAACTAGCTAATTATTTTCAACTTAAGAATTTCAATTTACTTAAATAAGTTCTTAATAATTAAGCTTTGTATTTTTCCCACGTAAAATCCAGCGAAATTGTATGATGAGATGGATAAACGGAAATCAACTACGGGGACCGAATTCTCGAAACCACTCGGTCCATTAAATCTCGTTTTCTCATAATTGATGCTTAAGGTTTTATTATTACTTTATACACATACACACATTTATATACATATAATTATATACATACATATGTGGATAGAGCTCTCAAAGCCATTCGGCCCACTATTCAAGTTAACCACATCTACCTGAAGAGCTCTCGGAACCATTCAATCCAGTAATCACATCAAGATGCAGTACTACTAAAGTTCCCTATTTGACATGACAATCTTATCCTATTTCTCCAGTTTCTGTCTAATTTTAGCAAGGGTAAAATGTGATAAATTTCCAAATTTCATTACTTTAACTTGTATTATTTTTAAATATTCACTTATAATTTTCAAATTAAATATACTTTTGCCGTTACTAATTTAAACACTCCTTTAAATTATAACTTATCGAGACATCCTTCTAGCTCAATGACCAACGTATAACATATTTACTATCATTTTCATTTCTTTTACTAATAATCCTAGTTCAATATAATAATGTTGACTATTGTAAGGTTTTACTCAATTTATATTAACTATGAAGTATACCTATTAGTCTTTAAATCATATTTAATTATAAACATAATTCCTATGTAATTTACACCTTAATATTTTAACCTTAACTATAATAAAATCAACTTCAACTTAAATCTCAATATACATAAAGCATATTTGTAGGAAAAAATAAATTTGCTTGAACACTTACCTATTTTTATCAATAATTTCTTAAATTTCCAGCTTCAACAATTCCAAATCATCATTTTTCTTTTTTTTCCTTCACACTTGCCTCACCTTCTTTCTCTATACAAATCCATAATCTAACATAAATTTTTAATTAATTATGTAAAATTACACAACTTTCAGCAATTTTAGGTAAATACTTACTCTAATTCTCAATTAATTCAAATAAATATTAAACCTCAAATTTTACCAAAATCCCTAGATCTAAATCTTCTCACTCTTTTTCTAATTTGTCATTACAAAACAGCCATTAAAGGGGAAATAAGGATTTCCTAGGGATTAAGAGAAGAGAAGCAACAAATAAGGGGCCAAATTTGAGGAAAAAATCGAGCAAAAGAGGATAGCCAAAGAATCACAACCACTATCGCGTGAGAGGGAGAGGGGCGACAGTGCTGGTGGCTGTTTTGGTGGAGGTGAAGATGGCAGTATGGCGGCTAATGAAGAGCGGCAACGGCGAAGGTTAAAATGCGATTGGGATGAAAAAGAGAAAGAAAGCAAGAAAAATAAGAAAGAAAGAAGAGAGGAAATGGTAGACGTGCCTTCTGGAATAGCCAAGGAAAAAGAAAAAAAATAAAGGCCAAAACAAAGTAGTTTTGGCAAAGTTTCAATTTTGATCCTATAAAATTTTATTTAATCCCTCTAACTTATGTACTTTAACAATTAAGCCCAAAATCAATAATAATTAACTTGTAAATTTTTTTACTCATTATTTTATGTCCATTTATTATCGAATCTGGATAAAATTGGGTCAGTTTTAATTATTATTCGGGTAATTCAAAATCGGGATGTTACAATTCTTTCCTCTAAAATAAAATTTCGTCTTCGAAATTTACCTGTATTAAATAACTCTGGATAATTCTTTCTTATAGTGTTCTCCAGTTCCTAAGTCGCCTCTTTCACCTTATGATTTTCCATAATACTTTTACTAGTGGTGTTGACTGATTTCTCAGCTGTTTGATTTCTCTTGCTAAAATTTGCACTGGTTTTTCTTCATAAGTTAAATCTGGTTGGACTATGATATCTTTTAGGGTTACAATGTGCGATGGATCAGATCGGTATCTTTTTAACATTGACACGTAGAAGACATTATGAATTCTTTCTAACTCTTATGGAAAATCCAGCCTATAGGCTACTAGATCCATTCGCTTAATGATTTCAAAAGGTCCAATAAATCTTGAAGCTAATTTACCCTTTTTCCCCAATCGGAGTACCTTTTCCATGGAAAAACCTTTTAGAACACTTTATCATCAATTGCATATTCAATGTCTCTCATCTTCAAATTCGCATATGATTTTTTACGATTGGAGGCAACCTTTAATCCTTCTTTAATAATCTTCACTTTATCTTTTGTTTCCCTTATGAGATCTGGACTTAAGTTTGCTTTCTTTAAGTTACGTCCAACATAATGGTTCCTGCATTTCCTACCATAAAATGCTTCATAAGGTACCATTTAGATGCTAGCTTGATAGCTGTTGTTATATGCAAATTCAATCAATAGAAGGTGCCTATCCCAACTTCCCTCAAAGTCAATGACACAGCTTCTCAGCATATCTTTCAATACTTGAATTACTTTTTTAGACTGTCTGTTTGTCTGAGGATGAAAAGCTGTACTATATTTGCATGTGGTACCACAGATCTCTTGCAACTTCTTCCAAAATGCTGAAGTAAATTTTAGATCCTGATCAGATATGATGGAAGATGGCATGCCATGCAACCGTACTATCTCATTTATATACGATTTTGCTAATTTTGAGAGTGGATAATCAGTTCTAATAGGTAAAAAGTGAGCTGACTTGGTCAATTTATCCATAATCACCCATACAACATTATACCGCTTTCTAGTTTGTGGTAAGCCAACTATAAAATCCATCGTAATCTTATTCCATTTCCACTTCGGTATTACTATTGGTTAAAGTAACCTCGTGGGGACTTGGTGTTCTGCTTTGATCTGTTGATACATTAGATATTTAAAAACATATTATGTAATATCTCTTTTCATACCTGACCACCAATAGTGAGTCTTCAAGTCTTGATACATTTTTGTGCTTCCTGGATGCATGGCATACCAGCTGCTATGAGCTTCCTTCATGATATTCTGCTTTAGTTCATCTGCATTAAAAACACAGATTATGTCTTTAAAGTACAAATAGCCATCACCCTTGACCACATATTCACTATCCTTCATTTCTTGGATTTATGTAATAATGGAGGTTAACTTTTCATCTTGTGCTCGTGCTTCTCTAACTTGTTGTGCTAAATTGGGTCTAAGTCTCAATTCAGCTACTAGAGCACCATCATTAGCCACAGATAATTTAACATTCATATCCCTTAAATATAAAGAGAAATATTTAAAGATATTATCCATGTAATGGCCTCAACACCAGGTCAGTCGTGAATAGTATTTTTCGATAGTGAATAGTATTTTTCGGACCCGAAAGGACACCCGGAAGTTGAAAATATTTTATTGAACCATTTGAAAGGAATAGTCATGGTGAGTATAGGGTTGAAATTTGAAGTGAATTTGAGGTCAAATAGACCTCCAAAAGACAAAAATATGAAAAATGTAGCGAGTCAATTTCCCTGATAGGAAAATGGACTTGATTTTGCTTAAATAATTAAAAATAGTAAAAGAACTCTGAATATCGCCAGATTTTGCATGCCTACATGAATTTTTATGTAGAATATTTTTGTAATGAGAATGGAATTTTTCGGTGACTCCGGCAGTTGTCGAATCGGACCGATAAGTTTAAATCGGATCGATAACGGACTCCGATTGAGCCAAAAATTTATGTCCTACCTATTTTTAATGTTTTAAGAATGATGAAATAAAAATTGAAGTGATTTGAAGTGAGAAAAAGAGAGAAATTTAATTGGGCTTTAGAAAGGCCTAAATGGGCCTTAAGAACAAAATGGGTTAAGTCCATTAATTTGGCCCCATTTTTGATCCATAAAGAGGGTATAAATAGAGCCAAATATCTGGAGAATTACTCCAAAAAAATCCAGCATTTTCATCCTCTTTGGTGGCCGAACCACCCTCTCTCCCTCTCTCTTTTTGATTTCTTCTTCTTTTACCCTAAATCTCTCTTAAACCTCAACATAAGAAATAAAGTTCCAGCTCTCTAGATCACCCTAGTGATCTTAAGCAAGAGATTTGAGCAAGGTAAGGCAAGAAATCAAGTGAAGAAAGGAAAAGAGGTAAGATGGAACTTGAACATCCAAGTAGTTTTAATTGAGTTTTTGGTGTGTTCTTATAGTTTTTGAGGTGTTTAAGCTAATTATAAGATTGGATTTTTCATTTGAGGACAAAAATTTGATGTTAGGAAGTCTTGAAATTTCGGCCAAAGATATATTTGTGAAGGGATGGAGTTTTTCTTGGTGTCAAGTGAAGAAATGTGAAGCTTAAGGAAGCTAAAGCATGGAAAAAGGTAAGTGACTACCAAATCCTTTGATTTTCCTATTAATATGAATTTTCGTTAATTATGTAATTAAGGTAAAAATGGGAAAAATTATTAATGAATGCAATTATGTTAGGGTAAATGAAATTAAGCATGAGAGGAAATGAAATGGAGGCATTAATGGAAGAAATAAAATTTTTAAGGTGGAAAAATATTGGTGGCCGAATTCCCTAAGTAAAGAAAATGATGAGAAAAATGCATGAAATTAATTTATGATAGCCTAAATTAAAAGTAGACATGATAATTGATGTCTATAAATTTTTAGAGAATATTTAGAATTAATTTGGGAATTTTTAAGATTATGCATATTGTATGTATTGAGTGAAAATTGTGATTTAGCATGGATAAAGTGATTATTTTGATGAAAAATGATAATAACCAATAAAGAATGCCTAAACAAATTTTATTAGAATTTATTGAATTTATTAGGATTTTATTGGAATTTTTATGTGTATATGTATAATGGAAATAATTGAAATAGCAATGCATATTGGTATAAAAATGACTAAAGTGATGAATAAATATGAAAAATAAATTAATGTCAATGACGAGAAATAAAAAGTCAACCGACGGATTTTTCGAAATAATTATTAAGTCGTGAAAATAATAAGAATAATGAATTATTGGTAAATAATTCATAAATAAATGAAAATGATGAAAATAAATTAATACGTAAATAAAGGAAAGATAAAATAAATTTTAAATAGAAAAAGGGACTTAAATGAAAGAAAATGAAAGTTCAGGGACGAAATGATAATTTTGCCAAAATGGAAAATTTATATGTAAATATAAGTAATAAAGGTATACTAAGTGTAAAATGATAATTTAGTATCCCTACAGTGTCAAATATGAAATTTTTGTGATGTAAGGACAAAAATGTCACTTTACATGACATGAGTAAAAATAAGAAAAAATATATAAATTATAAGTAATAAGGTGAGTTAAAGTGAAAAAGAAATGAATATAATGGCAATTTGGTAGAAAAAAAGAAGGGCGAAATTGGAAATGAACGAAAAATGAGGGACAAAAATGTAATTTTATCCCGAAAATGGTAAAATAAAGAATAAAAGATGAATAATGGAAGAAATTATATAGTAAAAATGAAAATAAATGGTGATAATGGCAAAATCGTAAGTAAGTAGAAATAAATAATCGAATAAAAAAGTCAAATTTTGTATTCTTGTGGCATAAAATAATAAATTATATTAATGGAATTTCTAATTGTGTAAAATTTAGTAAATAAAAGTGTGACTAATTTATCGAAATAAATTAGTCAATAAAAAACAGTAAAAGAATAGAAGAGTATAAAATATTTCGCTGACGATATAAAAATCAGTTAAACGAATAATTAAACGTTTTGGACAAAAAGAAAAAAACAAAGTATAATCAATCAAGCTTAAAAGTATTGGAAAAGTAATTCGTAAAGAATTATATAAAAAAAAATAAAAGGAAATTGTGAATTATAATGTCATAATTCATAATTTATAATCTGTATAAAAGATTGAAAAGTTTAAGTATCTGAACGAATTATCGAAGAATAATTCGCTAAAGTGACTGGAAAAGAAAAAGTGAATAAAATGATAAAAAGTTATTGAATAGTCAAAGGCACAAAAGAGAGCATTTAATCAGAATAAATCATAGTAATAAATAAAAGAAAGAAATTAAAAGTTTTAAATGTTTGCAAAGATATTGATTATATTTGCCCTTAGCGATAGACAGGTAGTATGATTCTTGTTTTGGATATAATTGGCTAGCCATAGGGACACCTCTGTACCGCGGTGCAAGTCATGGCGACTTGCTTAGCTATGGTTGGGATCTTTGATCTCCATAGTTTCTGTGAAAGTGTATCTGTATCTGTTTTGCGAGACTTGATCTTTTGAGATCATTTCTCTATCTGCTACGTGGGACCTTTGGGTCCAGTCCCGTGTATCCTTTGTGAAAAACCTGTTATATTGCATTAGGGGCACATTGAAATAAATAAATAAGTACTGTTTAATTGAATTGAATATAAAAAGTTATAACAAAAACGATTCGTTTGAAAGAAAATACAAAATTAAAATAAATCTGTAAAGATTTCTGGAAAGTGTAATTAGTAAGAAAAAGAAAATAAATGTTTTATAAGAATAAGATATTAAATCAATGTTTAGTTAAGCTTTTACAAGAAATTCGAATATATCTTGTTTTACGTGAAAAAGATAATTTTAATTGATTAATAATTCTTGTACCATTTACCACTATAAAGATAATGACGAGTCTGAAAAATAATATTAGTTGTCCTGCTTAAAGTTAAAAAGGGATGATAATGACAAAAAGTGAATTTAATGCTTAGGTAACGCTTTTCTGAAAGATAAGTTACCTGAAAAGTAAAACGATATAAATGTATAAAATTATGTAATGGGGGAAAAGTAAAAGATACAAATTTTAATTAGATAATTAATTAAGGATAAATGTATAAAAGAAGAAAAGAAAGTTTTGACTGCAAAGTACTCCAGAGTAGCTATATCGCTTTGCGATGAAGCTTATAAGCCTTTTAACAATAATGTAATTATTAGATCAAAGTTAAAGTAAACTAATCAAATAAATAGTAAAAAGTGAAGTCAGAATATAAATTGAATAATTGACTAGTAAAGCAAATATTAAAAGTAATTTATTTTGGTACTAGTAAAGACACGGGTACCAATGCACATCGCTAAATGAAATGATAATTAAATTGTTTTGGCTAAAAGATAAAAATTAAAAGTTATAGTAAAGATTAACGTAAAAATAAAAGGTAAATCCGATATTGATCTACCTAAGACGATACTGTAAGGTAAAGTTGAAAGTTTGGAAATAAAGAACAATGGTTACCAAAATACGAGTTAATAGCATAACTAACGTTAATAAAAGTAAGAGAAAGTGTTAAATAAAATAAGAATAATAGTAGCATAAATTATGTAATTATGCTTATTCTTGGGAAATTCTTGGATTAGTAGTCACCACTGGGCATATTTAATGCTCAGCACGTAGCGTTTACTGCGTGCAGGTTCTGGAGTGTTGCGGGAGCACAATACATTGAAGGTCCAGATCGGAAGAGAAGATTTTTGTATTAGTTAATATAAGCTTTTGTCATGTATATACTTAGACTATTAAGGTAAATTACTGAATGGTATTTTGAGTGTATTTCATGATTGTTAACGAATGAATAATTGGCTTATATTATTGGAGTGAAGTTATCTTATATATGTTTTAAAATGTTTTTAAAGCTATCGTTCAATTGGGAAGTTAATGTGAGAAAAAAAAAACTTACTATTTCGGTTTAGTCCGCATCGGATAAGACTGTTACGAGTAGGGTGTGACAATCCATACATAACTTTACTGTATAATACATTTGATAGTTTACTTCAGTTGTTTAAAATATACTAGATAACGATTTTTTGCTAAGGACATCTACCACTATATTTTCTTTACTTAGGCTATAATCAATGATACAGTCATAATTTTTGATCAACTCTATCCATCTTCTTTTTCTTAGGTTTAATTCTTTATGGGTGGGCAAATATTTAAGGCTTTTGTGATTGGTGTAAATGTAGCATTTTTCTCCATATAAGTAATACCTTCAGATTTTGAAAGCAAAGACTATAACTGCTAGTTCAAAATCATGGGTTGGGTAATTTCTTTCATGGGGCTTAAGTTGCCTGAAAGCATTGATAATTACCTTTCCTTCTTATATAAGCACACAACCAAGCCCATTATGCGAGGCATCACTATAAATCACGAAATGCTTACAAGGATCAGGTTGTGTAAGAACAAGCGCTTCAGTCATCATAGCTTTTAACTTTACAAAACTTTCTTGACATTTGTCACTCCATCCAAATTTCATATTCTTTTGAAGTAATTTAGTCATAGGCTTTGCGATAATAGAGAATCCTTTAACAAACCTTCTATAATACCCAACCAACCTTAAGAAACTTCTAATCTCTGTAATATTCTTAAAGGGTTTCCACTCTAAAATTGCTCCTATCTTCTTAGAATCAACTTTAATTCCATCAGCTGATATCACATGACCAAGAAAGGAAACTTGATCAAGCCAAAACTCACACTTGATGAACTTGGTATAAAACTATTTTTCCCTTAAAGTCTATAGGACAATCCTCAAATGTTCATCACACTCCTCATAATTCTTGGAATAAATTAAAATATCATCAATAAAGATAATGACAAATTGATCCAAATATGAATGGAAAATGTGATTCATGAGATCCATAAATGCTGCTGGGGCATTTATGAGCCCAAAAGGCATTAATAAGAATTCATAATGCCTATATCGGATTCTAAAAGCCATCTTAAGAACATCTGTTTCTTTTACCCTTAGCTGATTATATCCTGACTTCAGATCAATTTTGGAGAAGACACCTGCACCTTTAAGTTGATCAAATAGGTCATCTATTCTACGCAATGGATATTTATTTTTCACAGTTACCTTATTTAATTGCCTATAATCTATGCAAAATCTGAGTGACCTATCTTTCTTCTTGACAAACAACATAGGTGTATCCCAAGTAGACACACTAGGGCATATAAAACCCTTTTCAAGAAGTTCTTACAGCAAGATCTTTAATTCTTTAAGTTCTGGTGCAATTGAGATTGGTGCAATACCAGGCAGTAAGTCAATGAAAAACTCCACTTCTCTTTCTCGTGGTAATCTTGATAACTCATCAAGAAAAAGATCCTGAAAATCACATACAGTCGGTATATCTTGAATTTTAGGGTTATTCCTTTTTGTTTCAAGCACACAAGTTAAATATATTGTACATCCCTTTTTGATAAGCATCTTTGCTCTGTGGCTGATATAAATTTGAAAGAAAATTTGACCTTTCACCCACAACTATGATCTCATCATTATCAGGTGTTTAAGAGTTATTCTTTTCAAATGGCAATCTACCATCACACGATACCTAAGAATCGCGTCAAATTCTCCAAAGGGTAGTCCAATCAAATCATCTGAAAATTCATAACCTTGTATTTTTATAGACTTTATTCACTACCATGCTATGACCTAAAGGATTCATAACCATAATTTAATGTTCAAGGGCATTAGCATGCAATCTTTTATCAGCAGGTAATGGAATGCATATGTATGAATGAGTGGATCTCGGATCAATCAATGCATGTACAGGCATATCAAAAATAGTAAAAGTACCCGCAATCACATCTGGGGTATCCTCATCATCCTGAGCCCATATGGCTTAAGCAAGTACTAGAGTAGGGGTTTCAGGCCTCTCAACTATCTCTGATGGGGCCCTCTATCCACTAGCACCAGAACCAGTTCCTCTACCTCTGAAAGCCCCAGAAAGCTGGGTACTATCTACCAGGATAATTTTTTTGAAAGTGTTCTATGAAGCCATATCAAGACTAGCTCCCATCTTTCTCCAGCATTGACCTCTATGTCTTTTTTCATAGTGTTCATATAGAGGAATTTCTCTTCTGCCTGATCCACCTGTGGTACTAGCCATAGATGAGGCCGGCTATCCTAACCTAAAGGATGATCTCTGATCTTACCCTGATTGACGGAAGGACATTTATGATGGTGCTTGAGTTTGGGATCCTGCCTCTTTGTTCTTTTTACTCGTTGATGATGAGAAATCACCTTGCCTCTGACCCCTTTTTTGTTGACCTCTATTCCACCATTTTTGTTCTTTCATATTAGCCTTTTCTATTCTCAAATATGCTTTTACCAATTCCCTATAGTCCCTTATTGATGTTATTGCTAGAAGTTTCTTGATCTCATGATGAAAGCCAACTTTAAATCTCTGACATCTATCTACCATGGTGGGAAGAAACCGCTCAGTATAGGCACTCAGTCTGTCATACTCCTTTTGGTACTCTGCCACTAATCTGGATCCTTATTTCAGATGGAGGAAAGTATCTTTCATCTCTTCTATGTAAGCTTCTCCTACATACTGATCCCTAAATTGAGATATGAAGTACTCCCAATTAATATTTTATGGCGCGATGAATCTTTTTATGGATTCCCTCCATTGATATGCTGGTCCCTGAAGTAATCCATCTATACACTCCAATATCTCTTCTAGCGTGAGATGCAGAAGGCTGAAAATCCTTTTAATCTTGATAAGCCAAAATTTAACATCTGGACTAGTGACTGATGACTCTCCTTTGAAGTCCTCTGCTTTTAATTTCTTTGCTTTTTCCAATATGAGTTTTTATGGTGAAAAGGTGGTTGAAGCTATGGCTAAGCAGAAGGTACAAACGCTATCTGTTTTCTTATGAGTTTTATCATAGTCATAAAGAATTCTGTCGGATTTGGCATTTGGTAGGTGGCAAGTGGTGGTACCGGCTGAGTTGGTTGCTCCTTCACACCTTTATCCACATCACTAGCTGAAGCATGGCTTTCTATCTTCTCAGTACTTCCTCTTAAACTTAACTCCATCTTTTTTTATCTATAAAAGATAATAATGATAGATCTACATCAGAGTCACAACACTTTCACATATAACTTTCTTTTGGCATGCACATAATTTTTTCCTTTTTAATCGCTTAACTACTAGTCCAGAATCACCTAAACCGAGCTCTGATAACACTAAATGTAACATCTTATGTTCGGTCAATTAAAAGATATGGGTACTGGATGTCACACCCGGGGTTTAGTCTCCTTTAATAAGGGTCAATAATTTTATTTAAAAAAATTGTACTGTATTATCTAGCAATTTATCATTTATTTTATAAACATTTTGGTAGAGTTTTCCCTAAAATTTTAGAAAACCTCCTGAAAAAAATTTATTCAAAACACTTCTATTTAAAGTCTATTCTATCATCTTATCTCCATTCAAACTCCCACACAAATCGTTGCCCTTCCTCCAGTTTTTTAAAATCTAAAATTTAACAAAATCTCAAGTCCAACACACTTAATTTTCCAATATTCTCATTATAATTTACAACGCTAGTATCCATGCATGTTTAGATAAGATTTACATCTCCAAAATATAATGTACATGTCAAAATTTTATAAAGATAATAACAAAAGTAATAAGGTGCATCCACCTTAAAATCCTTCCACTTCAGTGTTGTGACTCAAATTTTGAAGTGGATCTGCTATCAAACTTCTTCAAGCTCTCTTCAAACCTATGCGTGTAAATAAAATTGCACACTAAGCATATAGCTTAGTAGTGTTCAAGCAATTCTATTTTTCCAACCATATGAGATATTTACATAAAACATACTTGAAACTATATAATGTTTTTAACCATAAGCATTTTTTATTTATTTCTAAGCAAAAAATCATAAATTTATTGTAAAACATTTAAACATGTATAACTCTATATTTATTCACACTCTTCTAAATTAAAGTTTAATTAATATTATAAACCAAGAGTAACTAGCTAATTATTTTCAACTTAAGAATTTTAGTTTACTTAAATAAGTTCTTAATAATTAAGCTTTGTATTTGCCCTAAGTAAAACCCAGCAGAATTATATGACGAGCTGAATAAACATAAATTAACTACGGGATCGAATTCTCAGAACTATTTAAGATTTTATTTTATTTTATATTTAAATACACACACACACACACACACACACATACATACATACATACACACATTTATATGCATATATTTATATACATACATATGTCGACAGAGCTTTCAGAGCCATTCAACCCACCACTCAAGTTAACCACAACTACCGGAAGAGCTCTCGGAGCCATTTAATCCGGTAACCACATAAAGATACAGTACTGCTAAATGTACCTAATTGGCATGCCAATCTTATCCTATTTCTCCAATTTCTATCTAATTTTACCAAGGGCAAAATGTAATAAAATTTCAAATTTCATTACTTTAACTTGTATTATTTTTAAATATTACTAATTCATTATTTAACTATATTCACATCTAATTTTCACATTAAATATACTTTTACCATTACTAATTTAAACACTCATTTCAATTATAACTTATCGAGATATCCTTTCAGCTTAATGACCAACGTATAATGTATTTATTATCATTTTCATTTCTTTCACTAATAATCTTACTTCAATATAATTATGTTGACTATTGCAAGGTCTTACTCAATTTATATTAACTATGAAGTATACCTATTGGTCTTTAAATCCACATTTAATTATAAACATAATTCCTATGTAATTTACACCTTAATATTTTAACCAAAATTAACTATAATAAAATCAACTTCAACTCAAATCTCAACATACATAAAGCATATTTATAGGGAAAAATAAATTTTCTTGAACACTTACCTATTTTTGTCAATAATTTCTTAAATTTTCAGCTTCAACAACTCTAAATCATCATTTTTCTTCTCTTTCTTTTCCCTTCACACTTGCCTCACCTTCTTTCTCTACACAAATCTATAATCCAACATAAATTCTTAATTAATTATGTTAAATTACATAACTTTTAGCAATTTTAGGTAAATACTTACTCTAATTCTCAATTAATTCAAATAAATATTAAACCTCCAATTTTACCAAAATCCTTAAATCTAAATCTCATCACTCTTTTTTTTAATTTTCCATCACAAAATAACCATTAAAAGGGAAATAAGGATTACTTAGGGATTAAAAGAAGAGAAGCAACAAATAAGGGGGTAAATTTGAGGGGAAAATTGAGCAAAAGAGGATAGCATCAGTGGCTACTCAGGTGGAGGTGACGATGGCAGTGCGGTGGCTAATGGAGTACGACAACGGTAAAGGTGAAAAGACGATCAGAATGAAGAATATAAAGAAAGGAAAAAAAAAGAAAGAAGAAAGGAAATGGTGGACATGCCTTCTAGAATAGCCAAGGAAAAAGAAAGAAAATAAAGGCCAAAATGACGTAGTTTTGGCAAACTTTCAATTTTGGTCCCGTAAAAATTTCTTTAAGCCCTATAACTTATGTACTTTAACAATTAAGCCTAAAATCAATAATAAATTAACATGTAACTTTTTTTACTCATTATTTTATATTCATTTATTATCGAATCTAGATAAAATTAGGTTGGTTTTGATTATTATTCTGGTAATTCAAAATTGAGATGTTATATTACCTATTATTGTTTCTAGCAAGTTGACTAAAATGCAAGAAAATATGTTGTTACAAGTTGTTAGGAAGAGAATAAAAAGCATAGGTTGGTAAATTTCTAACTTGAGGGGGATTAGCCTCAATGTAGTTATCATAGAATTCATATGGAGGATAGGTATCAACTTAAGGCTGATAAACAAAGGCGACTTAACCCAAACATGAAGGAGATGATAAGAAAGAAGTTATTTTAGATAGTACATGGGTTAGTTCTATACAATATATTCTTAAAAAGGGAGGCATGACTGTAGTAAGAAATGAGTTTGGTGATTTAATTTCTATAAGAACCACCATAGGCTGGATGATTTGCATTAACTATAGAAAATTAAATGCAGCAATTAGGAAGGATTGTTTTTCTTTGCCATTAGATCAAATGCTGGAAAGAATTCCTGGCCGTTCTCATTATTATTTTCTCTATAGTTTTTCTGGTTACTTTCAAATTTTTATGTATCTTAGTGACCAAGAAAAATAACATTTACTTACCCTTATGGGATATTTGCTTATAAAAGGATGTTGTTTGGGTTATGTAATGCAATAGCCACTTTTAAAGGTGCATGACTATTATTTTTGGGGACATGATAGAGGAAATCATAGAGGTATTCATGGATAATTTTTTGATTTATGGTGATTCATTTGAGTTGTGCTTGCATAATTTGGATAATGTATTGGCTAGATGTAAGGATCCCAATTTGGTACTTAATTGAAAAAAGTACCATTTTATGGTTGAAGAAGGGATTGTTTTAGGCCATAAGATTTCAATAATGGATATTAAAGTAGATAGGGCCAAGATTGAGTTAATAGAGAAGTTACCTCCACTTACTACAATTAAAGGTGTGAGATCATTTTTAGGACATGCTGGTTTTTATAGGAGGTTCATTAAAGATTTTTCTTTGATTGCTAAACCATTGACTAATCTTTTGGTTAAGGATGTGCCTTTTAATTTTTCTCATGCATGTGTAGAAGTTTTTGAGAGTTTGAAGAAGGCTCTTGTGAGTGCATCTATAATTACTTCACCTGATTGGAATCTTTCTTTTGAGATTATATATGATATGAGTAACCTAGAGGTTGGTTGTGTTCTAGGTTAGCGTAAGTAAAAATGTTTGCATGTGATATATTATGCTACTCACACATTGTCGGATCCTCAATTGAATTATACTACCACTGAAAAAGAGATGTTGGTTGTTGTTTTTACATGTGATAAGTTTAGGTCTTACTTGTTGGGGTCTAAAGTTATTAAATATATGGACCATGCAGCCCTTAGATATTTGTTTGCTAAAAAGGATGCTAAACCTCATCTTATTCATTGGGTCCTTTTATTGCAAGAATTTGACATTGAAATAAAATATAAGAAGGGCTTTGAAAATTTAGTAGCTGACCATTTATCAAGGTTAGAAAATGATGAGGAACCTATTGGGAATAAAAATGAAGTTAATGAGTCATTTCCTAATGAGGCTTTAATGATAGTTGAGCATTTAAGTGCACCTTGGTATGCAAATTTTGCTAATTTTATTGCTACAAGAAATTTGCCATATTGCATGTCATTTCAACAAAGAAAGAATTTCTTTTCAAATGTTAAATATTACCTTTGGGAGAAACCTTACTTGTTCAAGATTTGTGGAGATGGAGTGATTTGTCATTGTGTAGGTGAGGAGGAGTATTTGAACATTCTAACCCATTATCATTCAACTTTGTATTCAGGTTATAATGGGAACGCAAAGATGGCAGCTCGTGTACTTAAGTGTGGGTTCTACTAGCCTACATTATTTCAAAATGCTAAGAGGTTTTTTTGCTCAATGTGATCGATACAACGGGTTGGCAATATTAGGAAGAGAGATAAGATACCTTTGACAAATATTTTGGAGGTGGAGATATTTGACGTGTGGGAAATTAACTTCATAGGTCCTTTTCCTATCTTATTTGAGCAAAATTATATATTAGTTAAAGTGGACTATGTGTCCAAGTGGGTGAAAGCCATGGAAACACCAACCAATGATTCAAGTGGTGAAGTTTTTAAAAAAGCTTTTCTCTAGATTTGGAGTGCCTAGGGCCATAGTAAGTGATGGAGGTACACATTTTATTAACCGTTCTTTTGCATTTTTATTGCATAGGTATGGGGTACATCATAGAGTAGCTACACCATATCATCCACAAAATAAATGATCAAGTAGAGATATCAAATAGGAAATTAAAAGGGATCTTTGAAAAGACTGTTTCTAGTTCAATGAAAAATTGAACACATAAATTAGATGATTCTCTTTAAGCATATTGTACTGTATTTAAAACTCCTATTGGTATATCTCCATATAAGTTAGTTTTTAAAAAGGCATGTCATTTGCCTATTGAGTTGGAGTATAAGGCTTTTTGGGCAATTAGGGCATTGAATTATAATCTTAAGGAAGCTGATTTTAAAAGATGTTAACAATTGAATAAGTTGGATGAGTTATGTCTTAGTTCATATGAGAATGCGAAAATATATAAAGAGCAAACTAAAAAATGGCATGATGAACATATAAGGCATAAGAGTTTTCAAGTAGGGGATAAAATACTTCTCTTTAATTCTAAATTAAAGTTATTTCCTAAAAAACTAAGATCTCGTTGGAGTTGGCCATTTTAGGTGAATCAAGTGTTTGATCATGGGTTTTTTAGAGCTTAATAATGCTAAAGGTGAATTTTTTAAGGCCAATGGCTAGAGATATAAAATTTATTTGGGGGGTAGTTTTCATGGTAGAGAGGTTTCATGCATCTATTTAAGTTTGATTGATGATGTTCATTTCGAATCTACTTAGATAATCTTTTTATTTCTATTTTTATTTGTTTATGTTGTTTAATCTTATTGTTTTTACAATTACTAATTGATTTTGGTATGTTCTATAGTTTTATTTATATTCAAGTTTATTGGTATATGTAGAGTTTGTTTTCTTTTAAAAGAGGAAATTTTTTTTAAGTATTTTGCTCTATCACGAGCGCGACCTTGCAAGAGGGAAAATTGATTTTAGTTCTATTGTAAGCATGCCTTTTCTTGCAAGCATGATACAGTACGGAGTGGCCTCTATCAAAAGTGTGATAGGTGTCGCGGGCGCAATAAAGCATGAATTTTAAAAAGTTTAAGGCTTTTTCTAACCGTTGCACTATTTTCCCTACCCTATAAATTTAATTTGGATGGTTTTTAAGTCATTTTCTACAATTTCTTTTTAGTTTTCTCCTATTTTCTCTCAAAACTCTTCATTTGCTTTCTTATTTTATTCCATTTCCTTTCATCTTTTGCCTCTATTCTTCGTGTTTTTAGTTTTTCTTCATTGCATCTTTGTGTGAGCATTATTTTGTTGTTGGGTTTTCATTATGGTACGCTTGAAAACTGTGGCTGATAGAAGCAAGGACAAAGGCAAAAAGGCTGTTGGATCTTCTTCCCAACCATAAGGTGGTTCTATTTTTCAAGATATGTATGAGTTTCCTTTCCCTTTTTTTTGAGGATGAACGCCAAGAAGACCTTAAATTCCATTAATTTCATTTTTGATGGATTGTACCATGCCTACATTGCAAGGATTAAGACCGTAGATATGGAGCACATGGGTGAGAGTGTGGCTATGATGGATGTTAAGTTTTTAAGGAATTTGAATTTATTGAAGAGAGGAGAATGGCCTTCAGTGTTTGTTCTTTATGCTGAGAATGCCAAGAAGGTTGGCATGGATAAAGAGAAAAGCCCTTTGACTGTTGATGATGATAATGAAAGTGAAAGTAATGATGAGGAGAAGCTTGTGGACTTATCTGCTGATGTCGAGGAAGAAAGGAGTTTCGTCAATTGGCAAAAAGTGCTTGATCGTTCGGATGCTATGGATGAGGCCCATAAGACTTTGGTTATGAAGGTCGACATGATGGAGAATCATATGACGGAGATGAACAAGAGCCACTGGAGTTTTAACAGGAAGTTGTTGTCATTTTTCAAGAGGCAGAATGTGGAGTTCAACCTTTCTCCACCTAATTCTCCTAGTGGAGCATCATGAGGACAGTTTTTTTTACTTTCATTTTTTAATTTTTATTTTGTTTTTCTTTTGTGTTTTGTTTGTGCTTATTGTGTTCTTTTAGTTAATATATTTGCTTGTGTTTGTTTGTTCCTTACACAATAAAGACATTGTGTCCTTTAAGTATGGAGAAGCTAGGTTGTTATATTTATTTGTGTGTTTATGGGGCTTAAATATTTGATGATTAGTTAGTGGCATGTTATGAAATTTCTAACATTTTGAGATCATTGGTCTAGTTAATGAAAACCTTTGGGAATATTGTTGGATTATTTGTTTTGATATATTATGTGCACTTATGAAGGGTTATGTTTAGGAAAAGTATTTTTGGTATAGGTTTTTTTTATGTTGTGTTTCTTTATACATATACTTTGGTTTGAGTGAATGGAACATTGCTTAGAGTGACTTTAAACTTTAGCCTTGTAAGATTTTGAGCCTAAATGATGATATACTTTCTTGTGAGAGTACCCTTTTATGCCAAATACTCTAGAACTTATGGTAAGTTTCGAGATTATATTTGGTATGAGTTATGCATGAAAGATGATAGGGCATTAGAATTATCCAATTTTTGACTTGCTTAAATAAATGAACATTTTTTATTTTAGATATCCAATTTTGAGCCTATATCCATTTCTTTGATTGAAAAGCACATTATTAGCTTTCAGCCATTTTTTGAATTCTTAACTTTTCTTTTGGCATCTTTTTGTGGGAAAACTAGTTATTGTTATATCATAAGAGACAAATGTGGTTAGTTGTATGCATGATATTAGTTTTTGTCCCCTTTATATATATAAGTCCAATAAAGGAAAAGAAAAGAAAAAAATTAGCAAAATAAGAGAAAAAAAAAGAAAGAAAAAAATTTTGAAGCATAAAAAGAAAAACGTATAAAATTGTGGACATGAATAAGGGGACTTGTGAAAAATAAGTTAGAATCTCTATGTATCATGCTATGTTTTAATGTGTAAGTCTCTTGTGAGCAAGCAATTGCTCTTCTTCTCCACATTTGAAGCTACTTAAACAAAAAGCATCCCTACCTATTATCTAAGCCAAGTTACAACCTTTAATAAAACCATTTGATTTTATGCATTGATTTCGTGCCAGTAATGGAGGTTTTTACTCATTACAAGCTTAAGGGATGAATTGGTATATTAGGAAATATGAGTGAAATACTAGCCACTAAATATTTGAGTGATGTGAGGAAATCTATTTTGCTTGAGAGAGAGTTACTCTATGCTTTGTGATATTTGCCATGTTGGAGTTCATGTTGTAAGAAATGTGATTTCTAAAGTGCTTATACTCTTGTACTTTACATTCTCATGATTCTTTGGTTGAGTGTACATGGATATTAAAACTTAAATATTCATAATATTGCTTTGGAGTTTTTTGACATAGACTAATGAATTGTGAGGTGATGTTTGTTCCATTTGCCACTAAAAATTTATAAAGTATGATGAGCTCCATGGTGTTGTTTTGTTTTTATTATGTTTTTAGTGTTATAGCATCTTTAGTTTTTGCTTGGGGACAAGCAAAGATTTAAGTGTGGGGAATTGATATTTTTAGTTTTGTGCATGTCAATTCAGTGTTTTATGTTTAAGTTTAAGGAGTTAATATTTAGTTTTGGTTATTTTGTGTGTGAAATATGGTATCTTTTATGTGTTTTGTGTATTTTATGTGTGTGTGTGTAGGAGAAAGTAGAGAAAACAAGGAGAAGAAGGTGTAATTGACAAAAAGTGCATGGTCTCTGTCGCGAGCGTGGTGAAGGTTGTGAGTGCAACCTAGCAAGGAGGAAAAAGAAGTCAAAACAGAGCAAAAAAAAAGTCAACAAATACAAGAGCATGTCCTGTTGCTGTCGCCAGCGCGACAGTGGTTACAGGCCGTAACAGCAAGAAGCATCGGGGTAGTTATTTGGCAAGAGACACCTTAAGGGGTATGACTTCCACCAAAGGTTGTGCAACTCTGCAAGGGTACTTGAAGGGATACAATGCTTAGAAAAGTATAAATATAAGGATGGTTGAAGAAAAGATATACAAGTTGTTTTGAGATATAATTTTTATTTTACTATAAAAAGTTTAACACAATTACTTCTTTTGAAAAGAAGACAAGAAAAAGAAGAATCTTTTAGGGATTGAAAAGGGTTGAGAGATTTCTTTTTATCATCTTTCATCTATCTCTTATTCTTTGTATATATTGAATTTGTATATATTGAATGATATTTTAGGAACTTGAACAATGATGTTTACATTCTTTTCTATTCTTATTAATGTAACTAGTCTTTTATTTTAGAATTTTCTAATAGTACTTTATGCATGATTGTTGTAAGAGAGATTATAGTCGAGAGATATATTCTTTTTTTATAGCTAATAGAAGTTCATTGTTATAACATTGCTTGAGAGATCGGATTGTTAGGATAATTGCTATAGGTTGGTTAGTAATATTAAAATATGTATTTATACTTAACTAATTCATTAATGAGAGTTGAGGATTAGAATTATACTTGCATGTTTTAGGCATTCTATTTCAGGTTGAGAGAGTGAACTAGAACTGTAATCCAACTTGGCTTGCACTATAAAGATTGCATCATAAATAAAAAGAATAGTTTCAAGTTCATATTTAGTTAATACAAATCATTAAGTGATTGTCTTCTTTGATTATAATATAAAGTAGGCTTAATAAATATTTTAGTTTAACACGAGTTGTTAGTTCTTAAATCAAAAGAATTGAACATTGTAAACAAGATTAAGATCAAGTAATAGTAGTGTATAATAATCAATCTACTATTCTCGTGGTAACGATATCTTCAGTACTAATCCGTAAACTGTCGGTGGCGGATCTAGCACAACACCGCCTCAGAGTCCAGTATCTAGACCAGTCGCTGTCGCCACCACCATCACGACTACACCGCCACTGCTGCGACCACCACATTGGCAATGCCGCCGATGCAGCCACCACTACAGCCGTTGCCACCATGATCATCACCATTACCACCACCACCATTGTAGCGGCCTCAACACCGGGTTAGCCGTGAATAGTATTTTCCGACAGTGAATAGTATTTTTCGGGCCGAAAAGTGCAACCGAAAGTCAAAAATATTTTATTGGACTATCGAAAAGTATGGGTTATAGTGAGTCCGGGATTGAAATTTAAAGTAAAACCGAGATCAAATAGACCTCAAAAAATTAAAAATATGAAAAAACTAGCGAGTTAATTTTCCTAATAGGAAAAATGATTTGATTAGTATAATTTTTAAAAATAGTAAATGGACTCTGAGTATTGCCAAATTTTGCAAGTCTACCTTAAATTTTGTGTAGAATATTTTGGTGATAAAGATTGAATTTTTCGGTGACATCAGTAGTTGTCGAATTAGACTGATAAAATTAAATCGGACCGATAACGGACTCCGATTGAGCCAAAAATTTGTGTCCCGCTTATATTTGATATGATAAAAATTATGAAATCAATTTTAAAGTGAATAGGAGCTTTGAAAGTAATAGCATAAATTTTGAGGACCAAAATAGTAAAATTTTGGATAAATAAATATATATGTAAAAAAAATGTCGGCAATTGATTGTGGCCACTGGCCACAATCTTACCAAACAAAGGAAATAAAGAAACAAATAACGAGAAAACAAAAGAATAGAAAAAAAAGTGAAATGGGAAACAGTGGTCGCTAATCACTAAAAAGAGAAAGAGAAAGAAGAGAGAAAGGGAGGGTCATCGGCTGCCCCTCACGCCGGCCACCACTGCAACGGCGACGAGCGGCGTGCCCTCTCCCTCTCACCGACGTCCGGCCTCCGTTGTGGTGGTCCAATCGTCGAGTGTTTCTATTTTTGTTTTAAATGGTTTTTTTTCTTCGTGCTGGCGAATCAAGGCGGCGGACGGGGACACCACCACCACTGATCAACTCCCGACGACGAGGCGAGTCTTTCGGTGTATTCCATCGCTCCTCAAACGTCGACGATCGGTAGATCGAAAATGGGTTTGGCGGGTTATTCAAGTAAAGATTTCGGCCAACCAAGGAAGAATTTGAGCGCATGACCACCGAAAAATGAATGAGGAGATCTCGAGCTACAAGGTGGCAGTGACGGATTATCACCGGTGAGCCTCCGATGATGCTCCAGCGAGCAAGAAATTATCCAAATCGTAGCAAAATTGACCGTTAAGGTATGTGACTACGAAATCGTTTAATTTTCCCTAAATTTAATGAATTTTTCCTTTAAAATTGTTAAGGGAAAACAAATTGAATTATTGTATAAATTTTGAAATTGATGTTAAAATTGTTTAATTGGATTTTTATTGAGTATATTAGAATGTAGAAATTAAATTAAGGAAATTTAATTTGAAAATTTGTACATGAGCTAAAGAAATTTCCTTGTAAATGAAATAAATTAAATGTTATGTAATTTTATGAAATTGAGCTTAAATTTGATAGGGATCATGAAATAATGCATCCTTAAATCATATTAGAATTTATTGGAATTAATTGAATATTTTTGTAATATTTATTAAATGATAAAATTAATAAAATTTGTGAATTGTTGTTAATTTTGCCTTAAAACGGTAATAGGCCTAAAATTAAATTATCCATGAATTTTTAAATAAAATATGAAAATTATTAGAGAAATTTGTAAATTTAATATTGGTGTGTATACTAAGTTTGAATGAAAAATTGTTGCAAAATAATGCATAATAGAAGTGAAAATAATAGGAATTATACAAAAATATGCATATAAATTTTTAAGAAATTTATGTGAATTATTAGAATATTTTGAAATATAGTATGGAATATGTTTAATTAAAAATATTGAATTATTGAGAAACAATTCAATAAACAAGTAAGCAATGGCAAATTAATGTGATTTAAGTTACTTCTATATAAAAAGAAAAGAAAAAGCTAATTACTGCAACTCAAAAAAAAATATTAAATGGGTGAATTATTATAAAATAATTCACCAACCAAATAAAGGATGACATATCCTAATAACTAAATTTTCGGATTGAAAAAGAGTGAAAATTGTTAAAAAGTCAATTATCGAATTATTGAGAAAAATTCATAAAGTGATATATATATATATATATATATATATATATATATATATATATATATATATATATATATATATATATATATATATATATATATAAGCAATAGAGAGTTCTAATAGTATAATTCACCAAGTGTATAAAAGTATTAAAAGAATATTCAACTACAAGTAAGTGATTTGAAAAGTTATATGTCCGAAAAATATAAAATGTTCCGATTGAATTATTGTAAAATGATTTGTAAAAAGTGATCGAAAATACAAAGAAATTGAAAAGAGAAAATAAGCGGGAAGAAAAAGTTACAGTATAATCAATAGCACTAAAAGAGTGCGATTGACAAAAATATACTGTTTTAAGCAAAAGAAAAAAAAGTAAATGATTATTGTTATCCTTAGAAATAGTCAGGCAGTATAAACTAGTTCAGAATATAATTGGCTAGCCATAGGAACATTACTGCCGCGGTACAAGTTATGGCGACTTGTTTTGCTATGGTTGGGATCATTGATCTCCATAGCTACAGTATTTTCAGTGAAAATGAAATGAAAATGTTTTCTGTGAAATGGTTCCTTGGGAATCATTTCTTTTCAGTCGTGAGCCAATATGGTTCACGTTTCGTGTATCCAGTCTGAAGTTTTCTGTCGGGTCTGTACTAGGGGCATAGAAAGTTAATAGCATTGATTTAATGTTTAAAAGTATGAAAGAAAATGAAAAGTGACAAATGAAAGTTGAAAAGGACCTAAATGAAAGAAAATAAAAGTTTAGGAATTAAATAGTAATTTCCATAAAAAGTGTAAATAAAAAGTATATGAATAAGAAATTGACTATAATAAGTAAAATAGTCAAAATTATGACTAAATTGTTCATAAATGAGGATTTTATTAAATAAGGACTTAAATGAATTTTTTCATAAGCATGATAAAATAAATTTAGAAGTTATAAATGAAAAAAAAAAAGAAATTGATTTAAAGGAAATGAAAAATTTGGGATAAAACTGAAATTTTTTCCAAAGGTTTATAATTAAAGAAGCAAAAATGAAAAGAAAATGTTTTATAAGAATAATATGATAATTAGTATTTATCCAGTATAAAAATAAATCTTTGTAAAGAAAAATAATTGAAATGAAAAGTTATATGAAAAGATCCATAAAAAACAATTGGTATGTTATGTACCAGTTATTATTTCGGAAAATGAGAAATTCGAAAATAGCAGTAATTATGTAGTTAAAGTTCAAAAATGATAATATTATAATTAAGTGTAAAAATATGTCCAAGTAATAGAATCCCGAAGGTAAAGCTAAATAAAAAGTAAAAATGATTTGTATGCAAAGTGTTTCCAAGTATCCATATTACTTTGCATTAAAAGTTAAAAGTATTGAAAACTGTAATACGTTAATTAGTCAAAAAGTCAATACGAAAGCATTCACAATGAAATTAGAGTAAAGTAAATTGAAAAGTATAAGATCAGAGTAAACGATTACTAAAAATATTGGTAAATAATGAAAATAGTACTTTAAGAATTAAAAGTAATTGCTTATAAGATATAAATAAATGCATGCATAATATACGTAATTATGCTTTAATTGGAAATTCTAGGATTAGTAGTCATCTCTGAGCATTTCTAGTGCTCAGCACGCAGTGTTTACTGCGTGTAGGTTCTGAGGAGTTGTGGGAGTTCGATACACGGAGAAGCAAGATTCGAGGATGAAGAAAAGTTAGTTGTAGTTTTATTTTTAGTATTTGTGGCATGTATATACTTAGATATTGAGAGTACATATCTGAACTGTATTTTAGTAAATGTGTGTATGAATGACAAATATGGTTATGTCTGTATAATAACAGTAAGTGATTTGTAACTGTCTGTCATTGATTTGTAATTGATTGATCTAAAATATATATTACTATTTGATATGACTTGTTGTGCTTCTGAGAGGCTGTGTGAATTATTTCGTTTTTTTAGGAGGCTAGTAAATTCTAGCTGTTGTGCTGCCGAAATTTTATAAATTGAATAATAATTTAACAGTTATAAATTTAAGAGTGAATAACTTAATGGTATAGAAATTGTTTCGGCAGTTATTGAAGTTTGGATAAATTTTTTTTTTACTGGTTACCGCTAAGTTTTGCATTAGAAAAGGCTGTTCTGATAAGAGTGTTACAACCAGACTGCTGTTGCCGCTACCATCATCACCACCACCAGACTACCGCCAACACCACATAGTCACCACCATCCCTATCGCCGCAGCCACCTCCACCACCGCCACCACATTGCTACTTCCGCCGCCACCGTCGAAATCATTATAATAATATATATGGATAATTAAACAATACATGAATAATTAAAAAAATATAATATAATTTTTAAATATATAAAACAGTTTTTTTTTTAAAAATAATTATAAAAAGTGAAAAATAGTTTTTGAATTTTAAAAAATAAAAAATTTACAATTTTACAAAATTCACCCTTAATAATTTCAGTATGTCACTTTTTAATTAAGATCTACAAATCAATTGAAGAAATTTGTTAAAAAATAATATACAATTTATTGAAAGATAAAATTACACCCATTTTGACAATTTAAATATAACATTGTATCCGTTGTACTTCTTCTTCTTCTTTTTTTTTTTTTTTCTTTTCTTTTTTTTTTTTTTTTTTAAATTTCAACTAAATCTACCATGAGGCGTCAGCTGTTGTGGACAGTATTCTATCAAAACTTAATGTTCAAACCCAAGTTTCACCCTGAACTTTTACAAGCGACCTTTTATCTTCAAACTTCGTTAAAATGAATCCTTTAATCTCTAAGTCGCATACACAAATTTATTTAATTCTTAATTTGAATTTAGTGTTGATTTCATCTTACTTTGACATTTGCCTTCTGAAGAGTTGGGAATTCACTTCGACAAAATTTAAAGAGATAAAACATCATTTTAATTTTTTTTTTCAAACAAGTTCCGAGAGAAATTATATATATATATATATATATATATATATATATATATATATATATATATATATATATATATATATATGACAACAAAATTAAAGGCAACTTCAATGAGAAGAACAAGAGATTTCTTCAATGGAATGAAAGAAATTTATTGAAGACATTATTTCAATTTTTTTTAATCATTACGTACGTTAAAATATTCTTATCATTTTGCTAGTTTACATGGAGGTCGCATTTCATTTTAAAACATTTTTTTTACTAATTGTTTGATTGAACTTAGGCTTATGATGGAAATAAAATAGGCACAAAAATAAAAATAAAGAAGGGTGTAACCTTGATTCAACAAGGCTTTCAAACGTATACTCTTAAATCATATTCACATATATTTCTTTTCTGCTGACACCATAATAACTCGATATTTCAAAAAATTAAAAAAGAAAATATTTTGAACGACAAATAAAAATAATAAACCGCCTGACAGTCAGAATTTTCCCCTGATGATTCTGTGCCATGTATGTGTTGAATGGTAGATGGAAGAATCAAGAAATTCACCAAATCAACATATTTATTTCCAATTTTCTATATTCATGAATCTCCATAACAAGTTTCGAATTAACTTCCATCACCAATTTTGGCCTCCCCAGCCTCTAAGGATGGAATCAAAATCTCCGCCACCATATGCACTGCCACCTCTACCGCCAGAACACCCACCAGGTGAGCCAAGCGGGCGCCTAATGCCATGTTAATATATTTATATATTTCATGTGCCATGCCTATATATTATATGCAGAAACACACAGTAGAACTACAAGTGAATTTTCTTCCAGGGGATCCTAACTGCTTTTAGCAATTTTCTACGTTGAAGGCTATGGTTCATCTGTTGCTGCGGTCTATTCACATGCTGCTCTCCAGCACTTTTTCCTCAAGCATCCACACCTGCACTGTAACAATTTTAACTTTGTACTTCCGTTGAAAGAGTCATCTCTTTTCTAGCCTTGCATTTGTTGTCAGATATGCTCTCCATAATGTGCATCATAAATATGTAGAGATAAACACATTTTAACCAAATACCTCTTCTTTTTATTCCTTTCAATTAAATTTCAAACTACAAATAATTTTTTCGTAACTCTATTTTGATGATATTTGAGTGCACGTAGCAAATCTGAAAAGGAATAATATACTTGTTCTAGAATCTGAACAGAATAAACTACTATTCAAATAAAACTTACCCTAAAATAGAATAGAATGGTTCCATTACACCTTTCAGACCTTCACAATACTAGCTACAGGTTGGACAATTCGTTCCAGATGCCCAGAAGACATTGACCTACTAACTGATCCTGTGACAAAATAAATGAGCCCGAGTAGCTTCATTCGCCTTCGTTAGGTTTAGGAATTTTTTTGTATTCATAACTATTAATGTCCACCTTTTGTTGCAAGCCCTGTACCATGTTAAGAAGCAAGTAAGAAATACATTGCAATGCCCTTTATCAATTGAAGAGACACTACAAAAACCATAATACCTTCAATTCCTCTTCTAATGAAATCTTTTTAGGCTTGTAAGCTTCTACAGGTCCTGTTCTAGATAATGCTTTTCTTGTCTCTATAATTTCCCATTCTTGATCATCTTTTACCTTAGCAATGTCCTTGCTGCACTCCAAAACCCAGCCTCATTTATAAGAGAAATGTGTAAACATGAAAACAATGAAAATGGCAAATATAAAGTTTTTGCAGGCTGTGCTAGAAGTTCAAAATGAAGAATGCAGAAATAAACAGTGACAAATGGCGTAACTTCCATTCATTTAAAATAGTGATCATCTTGCATCCATTTAGCCTATATAAATAACTCGGGGCTTAACATTAAGATGAACAAAGTTTCACCAATAGTCATATATTTGATCCTAAGTTGCTTCAGACGCTCAATATATCAGATTTTCAAGGCTGAAGAATTTCAAACCATATTTCCAACCAATCCCTATGTTCACTGGATTATCATCTATACAGATCACATGTTTTTGAAAGCTACATAAATGCTTAAGGTTTACTTTTGATAGTTCATAGCTAGATTAGTAATGAATTTTTGTGTGTTTTGCAAGCTATGGGCAATTTTGTAAGAAGGGACAAACAAACTAATAGTTTCTTCATTTCCTTGAAAATGGGGATGCCATGGTTAATTTAGTTCAAATCAGATTTACTTTCTTTATAAGTTCGATTCAGTCTTTGCTTAATCATATAGGCTTTTCCCATTCAGGGGACTTAGTCTTGATCCTTAATTATTTTCCTTCACATACATGTTATACTTGTTGAATAGAGAAATATCCTTCCACTGTCATATTGCAGCAGCATCCTTTCTGTTTCATTTAGCAAGAAAGAGAGAGAGAAGAATAAAAAACAAAAGTTCCTGCTGATATGCAGCAACATATTTCCTGCAGAAACACACTTTCCAAGCTGCATGATAAATGTCATTTAAAATGATTGAATTTACCCTCTAATAGTAGAGGGTAACTATCTCCACACAGCAAGAGTAGTGTTTTGTAGATTGAATCTAGCAAGTTATCTTTTCTTCACTTGATGGCAAACCTATCGCATCTTTTCCTTCTCTTATGAAAGCTGCTAACCTGACCAGTTATTCAAATTTCTAGGCTCTAGATTGTGCCAATAGCTCTAATCATCACAAAAATCAAAATGGAATTCTCAAATTTGTCCTGAAAGGTGTTGGCCTCACAGAAGATATGCATCATTCAAAATACTTGCCATTAAATAAGCATAACTTTGATTCATTTAATAAAAATGCCATATCTATGAAGATATCCACCTATCCTCAGAATCGAAGCATCCAGAAGTTCTAGGCCTAGAAATCCCATAGCCTCCTCTAGATCACTGTTGTTAAAAGCACACCTGAGGTGCAAGGCCCAAGAGGAAAGATGAATAGTGCCTCGACCATGATGGGGACGATGCGGTGCACGCTTCTTGCTCGAGGCACAGCACGCACACAAAAAAAGAAAAGAAAAGAGAAGAAAAAAGGGGGAAAAAACTTCCTGATATCAATCCCTAAATCTAGCTTTCCTTAACTGCATGCGATGTGTTATCCATCTATAAATGGCCATCTAATGTAATTATCTCTTTATGTCTTTCATATCATAAAGGTTGATGCCTAACCACTTCTCTCTCACACACATCTTCTTCTAACTACTTTCCTCTGCCAAAGTATCTAGGTCCCATACCCAGACTCCAACTCCAATTTCTCCTCTTTTTCTACTCTGATCATCCATAACTCTTTCCTTTTGAAATTTCTTCTTCGTAAAACGCTGATTCTATCAATTAATTGACATTCTACGATAGTATGATGGTCGTTTTAGCTCAAGGAAGATCCAGGGCTAAAAAAGGGAATAAGCACATTTATACGCTATGACTAATAACCAGAGGCACAAGTCAATAGGATAACAAGCAACAGCCTAAGATGATAGTCAACTCTGTAATCAAGTAGTGACGGGCAAAAATAGTCATTAGAGAAACAATTGAACAGCTAAAAATATTTTCAGCTCTACGATTAAATAATTGTATTCTCTCCAAGGGATATGTGAGGAAACTTGAAAAGCTGGGTTTAAGTGTGCAACAAATGCATATAAAGTTGCTTGCACATGCATGTTTGTGTGATTCAAACCACTTCCATTAAACACTACGATCCAATACTCGACTCCTTTGAGACTCGCAACAGTTTTATGCTTGATGTATAATTCTCTAGCTGTGATTAACCACTGCATGAATCTATCTTCCTTTTGTTTTTACGGGTAGAAAATGGTAGCATACCAGTGTGAAGATAAAATACATTTTGAAATCTCAGCCCTTGCAACCTTCTAGTAAGAACTTATCATTAGCCCAAGGCTAAATTAGCCGTGTGCATCTCACAAATCTAGTCAACAAACAACAATTTCCACAAGTCATTTCAAGGCTAAGCATCAACTTAATCTTGAAATCAAGTCACTCAAGTAGTCGCCTTGGACGAGCTTGCTGCAGTTCAGAAAGAGAGACCTCACAACCTACTAAAGAGTATGCATAACTATCAACATTGAATTGGGTAGCAACATTAAAAAAATGTGGATTAAATAAAGAAAACAAGATACCTCCAAAACCAAAATAAATAAAGTTGACACACACAACAAATTTGAATTGGCATGCTGCAATTTCAAGTTATGTTAAGAAAGTTTAGGTCTGAATTGATAAGAAATGGTGCACTTGGATGGCATAACCATCTACTAAGAAAGTATTAGATCATACTAATTGATATTATAGCTATATTATCTCAATAACCAAGAATTGGAAAAGGGAATTTTCTAATAACGCAAAATGATGCATAACTACCATTAGATTAGAAGCTAGATACTTCTGAACAAAGCGAATTCGATTCAATTACATCAAATTTAAGAATATGATAGTTGTACTTCATCAACATCATACACTATGCGGCCCATCTATCCTGATAATACAAGGAGCATCTGGTAGTAGGTAGAGCAGCAAATGTTGATCCCAATCTGTGGGCAAACAAATTTTTACAATATAATGCAAAGATGCATTATGCAGGATTAATTGATTCCATTCCTACTCTAACATTATATTTGACTCCATGGGATTTTTATCGAAAGAAAATAAAATATGAAATATACTGTTTTGGAATTTGGAGACCTAAAGAGAGAAGGGGGTGGGGAAGTCTGAGTCTGAATTTGAAACTGCTTGACAAAGTATACCTGAATCTTAGGAAAATAACACGGTCATCATATGATTCAAAATTGTAGATTTTTAAATGAAAATCACACTAACCTGCCTTGCAAAAGATGAGCGAGACCAACTGCACCAAAAACAGCAAGGGAAATCATGGGAAGCCCATATCTGACAAAGGGGTGCCTCCTTCCCCATCTCTTGAACGGTGAAGCTGAACTCTGAACTTTAGCAGTGGCAGCAGCAGCATTACTTTTTGGTCGCTGACCCATTTCAGTCTCAATAGTTTTCATCTTTCTACATCACAAGAATGCCAAAAGTGCATTTTAAGAATTCTTGTGTTTCCATTCAAGCTAAAGCTACCTTTCCCAGATTGCCCACTTAAAAAAACAATATGCCAGGTGGCTCCAAAAGGAAAAAAAAAAAAGCAACTAAATTTCAATAATTTAAAAAGACAAAAAAGTACAATATAGCCTAATGAAAACATCTTTCTATCTGCATCTGAAAGCTAAATGACTTGTTTGGTAAAATTGGATTTCAAATGATAGACATAGTAGAACTTCAAGAATTCAGGAACATAACAGAGAAATAATGTTCAATTTCATTGCTGAATGCAAAATCCACTTTTCCCTTCAATGGTAGCTTAAATTATCCGTATAATATCATAATGCAATTCAAAAGGGTTACTTTTAAGCTAATGGACAAGGAACCAGCTCTCCAAATCTACTTTAAATTACTGATGAGTAAGTTTATTGCACAAAATAAAAAATAATAATAATATAAAAAAGTAAAGATTATGAAAGGCACTTAACCTATGGATTTGATTTTTAATTTTATATTTTAAGAGTCATCTTAATCAGATTCAGCTTATTAGGGATTCAAAAAGAAATCAAGGTAGAGCCAAATAGACAAATTGCTTGAAAGTCAAGAAGTAATTCAACGAATAGAAAAAACTTCAAAAAAATATATATATTTTAAGTACCCACTCAAAATAAATTTATTCAAAACGAGAACTCAAATTCTGCAATTTCTGCTTGTTGTTTCCTTCAGTTAAGCTTCAGGCTAGCATTAAAGTTCCAGAGTTGGGGGGGGTGGGAATCCATCAAGGAAATAAGGAAACTGCTGGAAGCAATTATGTGGCAGACATTCTTATTGCTAATGTGGCTTCACCTTCTTCGTAGCCATAACAATGAAGCCATGCCAAGAGTATTTCAGGTGTTCAACATACCTAACATATAAATATAATAACATTAAGCAAATTGCAAAGAGTATTTTAGTTGTTTACATACCAAATAATATCTCTAAAACACAATACAAGTCAAATACAATTAACAACTTCAATTTATCAATACTCAATTAAGCAAACAGCATAGCAGAGAAAGAAGAAAAGATAATTAGAGTCATAGAACATGTTTGCCTAGTAATGCTGGCCTTTTTTCTATCATCAGAAACACTAAAAAAGCTAAAAGCAATTTCATAATAGCTTTTCCTCGATTCTCTTGATTCCAACAAACAACTAACTCCATTAACTTATAATCAAACCATTACATTGAGGCTATGTTATTCGGACTCAGGTATGAGTGTTATTTACAAATACATATCTATGTGTCGGACTAGTAAACTTCCTAAATAGAAGATACGGGAATACGAATCCAAATCTAAGGTACCGGTACGTCGATACGGATCCGAACTTAGATACGAGTGTGTGGATACGTTATATAAATAAATTAAAATATTCATTTCCCTTGGGCCATTAAATATTCTCATTTTCAAAACTGCTGTTTCATCCGTTGCAAACTTCAACACTTTGGGCCTATTCAACTTTTCATATTCCAAGTCAAATTATATTAACTTAGGTCCATTACTATTTAATTGACCTTATTTAAATCCTAAAGAGTAAACACAGATCCATTTGACATTTATTCCTCTCCTCTCTCTTCAAAGTTGCCAATTCATTTCCCTCTGCGCTGCCGTTTGCCGTTCGCTGTTATCCTGCTGCAGTTCGCTTGCATTGCCCGTTGTTCTTACTGGTTAGTAATTTTTTTTCCTAGATTTCTCTCTTCTTAGAAATCCCAGCTCTTAGCACTCTCTGCTTCGCTCTAATCTGTCGCTGCTATGAGAGCTGCCGTGTCCAACTTCATGGATTTGTTTTGGACACATATCTGTCATGTCTCGTGTCGTGTTGTGTCAACACAGGTACGGCATGCCAAAATGACGAATTCGAGTATTAGAGCATTGAGGTACTAATTCAAACATTCGTCTAAGATTAATTCTCCATGCTCCCTAAATTTTCAATTTCCAAAACTTTCTTCTTCTTCTTCTTCTTCTTCTCTTACGTTCCTTTTTGTGAGAAACCAAATAGAAGAAAAACAGAAGAATCAATTAATTACCAGAGTTCAAGTGCCAAGAACGGATCGCGAGATCGAGAGGGGTCATAAAGTGCAGAAACAGACACTGGCGCTTGAGTGAGAGATAGAGACCAAATCACAAGGAAGAGAGGCAAAAAAGGGAAAAACACAGTGTGCTAGCGGTGGACATGTATGGCAGTTAATTAAGAGCTCTGATACTCGGACTCATCATTTTGACATGCTGTACCCGTGTTGACACGACAGATGGGATTTTTCTCATTTACCTAAATTTTTTATGAGCCAAGAGTGTATTAAATACAATGTTTTTAGAAATGGACCGGATGTTGAAAATATATAAAAACAATTTAAAAATGCAATATGAACAATAGCATATAAAAAATAAAGTTACATTTAGAAACCTATTCGTCATCAACTTATCAAACATCAAGATGTTAAATATCAATTTTAAGTCCTACAAGGCTTGCAAATATAAAAATCAAATAAATTATTCAAGTAAAAGTTATTGTAATTGACCATAAGTAGCAAATATTTAGATAAATTCAAACAACATTAATGGCAATCATTCAAATAAATTGATTAAACCTATAAACAAACATATCATCAATCATCATCACCTACATCTTCATCTACTCTTGAGACTCAACTGCATTTAAATCTTCCTTACATAATATCCTAATAAAATTAAGGTACAATATAAACAAAACACATGTTAGAATGGACCACTAAAGCATCCTAGATAATTAATGTGATATCAAAATGATTTTATCACATTATGTTGCTCTCTTTTATCCAAACCAATAATAGGAAGCAATATCAAAACATAATTGCACACATGAAGTCATGACATAAAGTCACTTAAACTGAAATAAGCCCCAATATCTACCAAATTCAAATAAGCATCGATATCTACTAAACTAAAATAAGCGTCATTTAAAGTGAAATAAGCAATCTCTTTAAACACTTTGAAGTTTAAAGTCAACATCTACCAAATTGGAAGATGTCATGAGCATGTTAACTAGAAATCAACCTTAGAAAAACAAGAATAATATCATACTTCTCGCTAGTCATTCTTACCACCAATTCCCTTTTTACTAATCTAGACATCTCTCAATTCACTCACGTTCTTTCGTAACCTAAATTGTATGTGTTAGTTTAATTCTAACCTTGGCCGAACAAGTTCATCAAGAAACACAGCAGATTAATAAATTTAACACAAAATTAGCTAATAACAAAATTAACAATTAACATTACCTATTTCAGAACTTAACTAGTTCATCAAGAAGCATGGAGTTTTGAAAAATTCAAAGAATCAAACTTAACTGAATATATAAGGATGTTCTGCACAATCGATTAAAGGATATTACTAATTACCTTTATTATTTCCAGCTTCAGTCATTATCTAAGTCTTAATTGGGCAAAACAACATCAAGTATTAAACTGATAAAGACAGGTGAGAGGTAGATTTACCCCAGTGCTGGACTAGAACGACAGAGGTGAGGGAGATCGGAGTACGGTGAGTGGCGGTCGGCATGAAGGAGCGAGGCAAATTCCTGGACTAGAAGCAAGCAGCGGCTGTCATGAGGGGAGAGAGGCAAAAATACAATGGGAGTTTAGTTTGAGATAGGATTTTTTATTATATATATATATATATATATATACATACATACATACATATATATATATATATATACATACATACATACATATATATATATATATATATATATATATATATATATATATATATATATATATATATATATATATATATATATATTTAAAAAAATTAAATTAAATCAGTTGGTTAACCGGAACCGAAAATACCTATTTTTAAAAATTTAAATCATTTTTTCGGTTCGGTTAATTTTAAAAATATATTCGATTTCAGATCGATTTTTAGGTTAACCGTTTTTCGATTTTTTTCTCAGCTCTAGCAAACTTCATGAGTTTAAGACAGGAACTACCTAATTTTATTTTTTTTATTCCTCCCTAAATTTTTTAATATTCCAATTCAGTATCTGAGCCAAAAACAGAGGAAAGCAAACATTATGACAGTGAACAGGGTAAGAATTATGAAAGATAAAACCCATAACAAGAAGACAGCCAAATGAATTTATGCCAAAGATTAAGCATAAAATACAAAAAGTAATCTGAAAGAACTGAGCTAAGCTAATAATACGCTTGGGCCAAAAAGAAGAAATTACCAAGATACCTGGGAGAAGAAACCCAAATTGGTTTAGCACTTAGATCAAACAAAAATTAAGGGTTTCTGCCAAATCTTAAAACAAAAATACAATACAAGTAAAAGAAAAGAAAATCTACATAATTGAGTACCTTCTCATATAAAGATTACTTACAAAACTATGCCAGATGGCCTTTTATTTCAACCCCTAAATCACTTCCCTGCTAAATTGCTTCCATCAAAATGTTCTTAAAATCATGTATGAATTTTTGGTACAAGAGATTCTGAATTTCCATTGAGTGTTTTTGAACTTTAATGTTAAATTTGAAGGATATATGCATATTCAGTTAAGAGTAGATACAAGAAAACCATTTATGAAGTATATAGTCAGTTAATAATCGAAAGCAACGTGAATTGAAAAGCCATGAGACCCAAATGAAACTCACACATGCCAGGAGAAAGAACAATGCCCACAACTCCACAAGTTGAAGATTTACATGAGCAGAATTGGTCATTGACCATTTTATTTAACAGTATTGAATTCATGCCATTTAACTTTTCTATATAATTTTTCAATCATAACTAGCTTCAGCAAGCTTAGTAGACTCAAAATGCACATGGTAATGTGTTATTAGATAACCTCTCTTCACTATGATCAACAGAGTAACAACCTCATCAACCGAAACCACCATCTCCGTGCAGCTAACTTATTCTTCTAATCCTCATCTCAACAATTTTCCCTAATCCCGCATTCACTTATTTTTCCCTAATTACAAAGCATTTCTATTCTAGCAAAGCAGGGGTTGATGCTTTCCACCTGCTTGTACGGCCACCTCTCTCTCATCTCTTCTTCAACTCCTTCCTTGATCGGATTAGTTTTCATTTTCACTTACTAGTTCCTTTTGTGTTAGACCAATTTGACACTTATTGTTTGGAACTTGTTATATTATGCATTACATGCAAATCAGCAAACACAAATTGGAGTTTAATATTTTCACTTTGCTACTAAAACTCTAAGCTTTATAAAAATCCTGCATACAAAATAAACCCAGATGCACATATATTCACACTAAAAGCACGCCAGAAAAACTAAGAATATTAAACCCCCCAAAAAAAATCAACTTGACCTGAAAAATAGAATGAGTTCAGCTGTACAAAATAAACGAGTTCAGCAGAGTTATGCCCAAGTAACAATAAGGAAAACGAAAATTAAGCAAAAAGAAAAGATCGAAAATTCAATCCAAGATCTGAGAAAACCGCGAGTAATGAAATTTCCTTGAACATTCAATATTATAGCTAAATTTTCCTTTACTTTATGGGTAACCAAACAAAAGCAGCAAGTAATAATAAAAGATAAAAGCGAAAATCCAGAAAACCTGAGCTCAGCTGCTGGTAACTAGGTTAATTTGCAAGTGCAATTAGAGCATAATCTGAGAGGGAATCGATGATTCAGTGAGCCGGTGAGAGACAACGATGGGGAAAAAGGGAGACTCCCAATAAGAATCTAGAAGATTAGTACAAGTTGATTTGTGTAAACCGCAAAAAAACGATTTTGGAAGAAATGTATTGAGCCAAGATAAGATAGCTCAGTTTTAGATCGGTAAAGCAGGTATTTATTTGGGTGGAATTGTATAAAAAATAAAATGAATTAATTTTAAATTAATTAAATAAATATTTATTTGAATTTAATTGAGTTTGAAATTTTATTTTTTCATGAGATTTTAAATTTAGTTCAATTTTACTAGATATTACTTAATTCTGTATATTTAATTACCACTACATTTAAAATCTTAAGGTTGCATTCATTTGAAACAAATATATATTTTATTTTTTATGTTCTATTTTTTTGAAAAAATTAAGTATTTATTTTTAAAATAATTTAAAAAATACGTTTATATATCAATATAAAAAAAATGAAAAGTTTGCTAATTTATTAAAGATAGGAATGTCTTCTAAAGAATTTTGAATTATGTGTTCTTTTTATAAAAATTGATAATATTTTTTTCTTCTAAAAATTCAAAAAATTATATTGTTTTTTATTAAAAAATAAATTATATCCAAATTTTCAATATTAAAACAATACAAACATATGTATAAATATAAAAATGATTCATCTTAAATTAAATATTTATAAATTAAAATAATATCAAATTATTTTATTTAATGATGTATATAATAAAAAAAAATTCATGATCAATAATTTTAAAAATTCAATCAATTTTTCGCTTCCTGTTGTTATTATATATATTCAACAATTGATCACAATGGTCTTTTTAACTATTTTCATTAGCATTTGTTGGATAAATCAATGTCAATATTTAAAAAAAAAACTTGAAAAAAAAAGTCAATATTTTCTTGTTGTACTCCAGCAAAAGTTATTTCATCAGGTATTATTAATTTTTCTTTACCATATGCTATCCCATCTATTTTTCTTAATTTCATGCCTTTTCTATTGTTTTTTTTAATCCATGAATAACATTTAATGCATTGCCCATTAACAATTACTTAAATTAATCAAAATATAAGAAAAATTTGATTAATCAAATTAAACAACCATAAAGAGATATTAGAAAAAGAGGAACTCACAAAAAAGAAGGTGCTAAGGGTTTCTTGCGCTATAGCGGAGAGCTTGAGTTGTTGTAATAGCATCTTCCCTTACATTGTTGCACCTTTTATGCAAGAAAATTGGGACGAGCTACTACAATAATAGGAAATGATAAAATAAAAAATAAACCTAAGTTTATGCCAATAACCTTTCAAATTTGACTAAAAAAGATGATAAATTCCCTATAAATGGTAAGTAATTAGCGATAATGCCGCATACTTGCTCTGACACCTAGGTAGACCACTCAAATGACTTTTAACACCTTTTATAATATATCAGATCATCTTGCACTTATAGAACATACACTGCACTCCTGAGATTCTCTTTCTATTTTCTCTCTCTAAATTTTTTACCGAATTAAGTTTCGGAGTGTTCACACCCGATCTAACTGGGCTAGCCTTTTTATAGGTTTCAAATACTACCCAACCTGATAAGATTTTATTATTATTGTCATTTTGATACGGTACCAACTCAACCACCATAATAGCCTTTCATTCTTATAAAATCTCAGGATCTATCATTTGATGATTTTGTTGAGAGCCTATACCAGGATCAAAATACCTAATCCAACAATGATTAAAAAAGATCTGGATCTACTGATGGATGGGATGAACCTTAGGGATTCTCTGTCAACAATAATCAATAGCTCAAATAGCCTAATCAAATGATCTTATGAAAGTCTTCAAAACTATATGAAAAGGTTTCAAACGACAGTTGCAATAGTTTTTGAGATGAGGTGTAAGTCTTGGAAGAAAGGCACCAAAATTGAAAGAAGATGAAATATCCTACACTAGGAGTGAAGAAAGATGACATCCCTTCCCAAATCGTGAAAAACCTTTTTAGAAAAAGATGTAACATCCCTCCAAAAATTGGAAACTCTTTCCATAAAATGAAGTTGATATTACAAACTGGCACATGAGCCTCCTAGTACTCTTTTGCTTGAAGGAACACTGGAGAAGGCCACAAAGCTACCTCTTTCTCAATTTCCTTAATAATCAATTAGTACGAGGGAATGAAATATAGTGGGAGAAAAACTCTCATTCTAAGGTAAGATGAAAGAACACACTTTCGTTCTAAGCTAAGATAAAATGAGTTATTCTCTATGTTGAAGGTTATGCAGTTAAACAAAGCTCCCAAGCACACAAAGGGGTCAATAACACCTATCATATAGGAAGAGTGCATTGGGAAGAAAAATTAAAAAGGAGATGATCTAATCAGGATAAAACGAGGTTGAATGCAATAGAGTAAAAGCCTCTAGCTTATCTGATCTCCTTCACTTGATGATTAGAAATATCTATAGACACTAGATCTAAGTCAGCCTCTGTCAGGATTACCTAATAAGGATAATGCTATTTTGGAGACAGCTAGAAAGCAGCAAGTGCTCTCTCTTCTCCTGCAACAGTGTTTATTTTGAGAAAATATTTTATCAAGTTTTAAGGGAAAAATGGCCTTTTAAAAGCGATTTTCATTTTTTTTGTCAAATTGGGTGAAGTGATCATAATTGGAGGCCATTGGTTAACTCAAAAGTGAGTCACAAACTCAACTTACGGGTTAGATCCGTGACTTACCTCTGAGTCATAACATTAAGTGAATGACTCACTCCTTCTTTTAGCCCCTAACTCGCTAGCAAGTCACGAACTTAAGCCCGTGACTCAGCGAGTTATGGCTTTTGGTCTGTAACTTACCTTTTTTTAACTTAAAATAATTTTTGAGGGCCCACAGAGTTCAGCCCGTGAGTCATGGTCCGTAACTCGACAGTTAAGATCGTGATTGAGTTTTTTTGGCCAAAACTCCAAATTTTTACCTTACAAATAGGGGATAATTTAAGCTTTAAAAATCTTCAAATTTTCCTTAATCTTAATCCAAAGTAAATAAGATGGTGGGATAGTTTTTGGGAATTAACAACAAGAACCATTTTGGCTAACAAACTGAAGAGAGAGAAAAGAAAAAAGAAATTTGGTTTTTGTTATGGTTTTTGAAAGAAAATGTAAGAAGTAGAAAGAGGAAAAAGAAGTGATAGCTGTGAATTATAAGTACTTTTCTAGTGTAGTTTAGGTGTTTATTTGAGTTAGTTTAGTGTTAATTTAGCTGTTTTATGTTTAAATATTTTAACTTTGTGTTTTAAGGTTTAAATATTAATTTTTGTACCTTATAAGGCTAATTTGAATAAAGGAAGAAGTTTAATGAAGAAAGGAGGAAATATGAAGCAAGAAGGCAAATGAAGAAGTGAAATTTAGGTTAAATAATAGCATCACTTGGCTGAGTGAGCTGATCACTCGACTGAGTGATGTTTTCACTCACCCAATGGCAAATTAGCACTCACCCAAGTTTGTCTCCTCTCTTTCAAGCAATGCATCACTCTCTAGAGTGATTTTCATCACTCTTTTGAGTGACAATAAGAAAAAAATGAAAATAATCTTCCTAAAGAGGTTGAAGTCAAATCCTATTGAGTTAAGAAAATTTAAAAGAGTTAAAACTTCTTATTTGAAGCCCATAAAGGAGGTTCAAAGCACCAAAACAAGGGAAAGGCAATTAGATACAAAATTTACTTAGTTTTTAATTTAGTTTTCTTTAGTTAATTTTGCATATTAGTTTTTAGATTAATTTTATTGCTTTCTTAGTTTGTAATTCTCTTTATTTTATTTGTTATTCTTACTTTAATTGTTTTTTTTTATTTTCATCATGTTTGGTAAGTAGTTTTTCTTCTTTTGCTAATGGAAATTTGAACCCTTATATTTTCATTGTAATGACTTTAGTTTGAGCTTAATTTCAAATGCAAGTTTGATTATTTCATAGTTTTGGGCAACTTTTTTATCTTTGTTGTTATTGAATTAATGATTAACTTATTTTAATTAATGATTGATGATTGATTTAAGAATGATTTATGATATATATGTTCTTGGGTTGGTTTATTAGTATTGATGCATGATTATATTCTAAGTTAGGTGTAATTGTGTGTTGGTAAGAGTGAATTAATACTAGAAAAAGTTGAACTAAGAATAGATTGAAGTTAAGTTTGCTTGCAAAAGAGTTTAATGGATATCTAGGAGTTTAAAACTGGATCTTTATGCTAAATATTGAATTATTCCTAACAAGAAGGTTTAATGCTTAGAATGATAGTCTTGCATAAGATATCTGGCTTTATTTATCTAGTTTTTCCATAATCGCTTGTGTTACTTTTGGTATTGAGTCATTGCAATGGAAATTAAGGTAGATAGTTCCTTTAGCAAGAGAATTTCAGTTATTGCTTTGTTTTTAATTCATATTAGTTTAGTTTTAGTTTTTATTTTGTTTTATTTTAGTTTAGTTCTTGGCATTAAATCAAGAACTCAGAAAGTAATCTCAAATTAATTTAATTCACATATAGATATTTTGCTTAGCAATCCATATTTCTTTGGGTATGATATTTGGAATCTTAATTTTATATTCCTATATTACTAGCCGATCTAATACACTTGCTAGATACCGGTTAAATTTTTGGCACCGTTGCCGAAAAATAGCTGTGTTATTTGTTAATATCTTAGATTGAGTTAGTCTGAAATTTTATTTTTATTTTATTTTGATTTGGTGATTATTCTTTGTAGGAAAAATTTAAGACATTCTTCAAGATGATGCAAGATGATGTCCAAGATCATAAATTGTTCATTTTACAATAGCAATTGAATGATTTTATAAGAAAAATAAAGGAGTTCTCACATGCACATTCACTAAATCCTTATTCATCACCATCATTTGTTGAAAAATATAATTCTCCATGGGTTTTGAGAGCACAAATGGAAGAATTGAGAAGAGAGAATCAAGAATTGTAATATTCAAAAGAGGTTTGGAAATCCAAAAATTAATTTCTTCTTAACTTCCTGATGAAGAATGATAATAAATTTTGGGCTGAAAAATAAAAGTGGGAGGCTATATTTACAAGTCAAGAGGAAAAGTTAAAAATTCAAGAGAAAAAATTTTGAAGTTAAGAAGAGAAGTTAATGACTCAAGATGAGACAATCAAGAGTCAAAAGAATTTACTAAGGGATCAAGAAAAAGGCATTGAAAAGTTGAAATCTAAACTAGAACTCTTGAGTGTTTCATTGCAATTTCAAGGTAATGGTGGTAAGAAGGAGGAAACAAATCACTCATTAATGGTGGATAAAAAAGTAATTGGTTTTGAGGAGCATAAAAAGAAAGAGGAACAATTCATATTTGAAGATAAGTCATATGTTTATTTAGAGAATGATGTTGAATCTCTTGTGAATGATTTATCACCAAATGAGTAAAAAGTGTTCAATTCTCAAATGGAAGCATTGAATTCAATCCATTTAAATAAATTATTTAGGCTAGAAGAGCCGGTAGAGTTCGTATTTGAAAAGCAAAAAGAGGATTCGTATTTCATTGAGGATATGGAACTTTCAGCTTTGGTGAACTATGACAAATTTCTTCAATTGATAAGAGAAAATGAGGAGTAAAGTCTAGAGAGACCAATATTTGGATCACAAACTTGATCTCCTGAGAGTAACATGAGTCGAGCTGGGATTTAATAAACTAAAACTTCTCTAACTCTTCTCTTTAAATTTTTGTCGATTTTTTTTATTTGTGTTTTGTATGTTAGTTATAATTTTCTTTTCTATTTTTTATAGGCTTTTATAGTTTAATTCATATTATCTTTCGTTTAATGTGTTTTTATCTTTTAATTCATGAGTTTAATACTTGGAATGAAGAAAAACTTTTTCTAATATTTGTGCTTCATTATCATCTTCAAATTAAGGTAATTAAAGAGCTCATATAGTTGTTGAGGTAATGAATCACAACTTAGATGAGCTTAATAGGGATTTATTTGTCTTAAGTTGTTTTCATTGTTTAAGTGTGAGTTTGATCTTATAGTTATTTAATGCTTCATGAACTTAAAAGACAATTATTCATTTGTTGAAGTAAGAATGGAGTTGATATGTAATTTAATTAGTTTGTGGGTTTGCATATTGCTTTGGACTTGATATGGCATGAATTAGTTGAGTTTTAAGAGAATTTAGATGGATTGTTCAAGGTTAAGGCTTATTTAAGTAAGTATAATACATGTTATATTTAATGTATACTGTCCATTTATATATTGTCGTACTGCTTATCTATAGTTTCAAGCATGAATTTGATTGAGTTTTGATGAGTTTGAATATTTTTAGATTGCATGATTAAGTAAGAAACTTAAAGATATTAAGGTGCAAGAGCATTTTAGTGAGTTATAATTCATGTTTCAATAATACATGTTATTTAATCAATAAATTTGAGCATGAATTTGATTAAGGTTGATTGAGATGAGTGTGTGATTCAATGAGTTTTAAGTGGTTTTAGTTAGAGTTGGAGGCTTGAATTAGGAAGGAATTGAGATAATTTTGCATAACCATCAATTAGTGAGGCTTGTACATGGAAAATAAGACAAGAAAAACTTGATTTTGGGACAGCCAAAAATCACTTAGCCAAGTGGTTTTAATCACTTAGCCGAGTTCCCCATTTCCTCAACTATTTGTCTTTGATTTTTTGCCTGAATTCCATCAGCTAACCATCACTTAGCTGAGTAATGTGTTTCTTCCTCCCTGTGCCTTCTTTCTTTTTCTTCCCTTTTCTTCCTTCTTGTGGCCGAAACTCATCACTCAGCCGAGTGGCATCACTCATTCAGCCTAGTGACTGGTTTTAAAGCATTACTCACCCACGTTTTAACCCTTCACTTGCACTTCTTCACCCACAATCACTAATCCACTCACCTAAATCACTCTTTCACTCATTTTAATACCTCACTCACTTATTCAAACACTTGCTCACTCACTCACTCACTCACTCATTCACATTCCCCACATCACTCACTCATGGAATAACTCACTCACCTAAAGCACTCAAAATTCACTCAAGCACACACTTCTACTTAAAAGAACTCAAAGTTTTGAATTTAGTTTTGTATCACTTGCACATTTTTACTTGAATTGAGTCTTTTTTACGGCTATGACTATTTTGTTCATAACTTTTGCTATAGTTGTCCGATTGCCTATTATAATATGTTTTCAGAAAGCTCTTTTCAAGATGGACATTTGTTACTTTAGCTTTGCTTTATGTAACAACTCATTTCAGGCCCTAAAAATGATGTTTAAGCTTTTAATTTTCAATTTGAAGTTTTAGGGGCATTTTCATTAGTTTTTATTTGCTCAATACTTTAATTTACTTGTTGAGATTAATTTGTATGAATTGGTGTGACTTTATTGTTCTTAAACATAGGTTGGCTTAGAGTTTAATTTTGAGTTAAGCTATACTTTCTTTACATTTCATTATTCTTAGCTACTTATTATTTGAGATTGAACTATATTGTTGACTTCTTATAGGTTGAGATTGTATTTAGATTGGCTTATTTACCATAACCAATTGAAATCTTTCTCTTCCTTTTATTTAAGCCCAACCATCACTAATTACTCTTAGACTTGAGATTATCATTGAGCATTATAGCAAGTTTGGCCTAGAACATCTCTTCATTTAGTTACCATGCTTTTTTATCCTTGATTTTTACATTATTTTGGTTTTAGAGGCATATTGAACTTGTTCACTCAATTTCATTGATTTCATGTCTCATTTTGGCTTGATCGTGGGTCTTTGTCTATGCTAGTATTACTTTAAGTGTGAAGTGTTTTAGCTTACATTCCTCTTTGGCACTTACTTGTTTAGCAAAATTTATACAGTGGGCTGATATTTTAGTTGCTTTGCTAAGGATAGCAAAATTTTAAAGCAGGGGATAGATCTCAGCTAAACTAGATTTTGAAGATTAATTTAAAGGAGTTCTCTTACCTTGCTTACTCTTTTATCTTGCTCATGAATTATTTTAGTTATTTTATTTTTATTTTAGCTGATTAGTTTTGTTTTTAGTTTGCATGTTTGAATTTTAGTTTTATGCATGTTAGTGTTATAGTTAGTTCAAAATTATCATGTATTTTACATTTAACTTAGTTCACCCTATTTTTTTTTCTCAAAAATTGAACATATTGAACTTTAATTTAAAATGTACAATGTTTAAAATTTTTATTTAGCATTAAGATAAATATGTTGTTTCATGAATTTTTTTGGCTAGTTTAATATTCAACTTGGCTTTTATTTGTTAGTTTCTACTTTTTGAGCACTTTAGACTAGTTTTTGAACTTAAAGAAAAATAATGCATTGAAATAGTTGAGTAAGAAATTTTAGAACACTAGAACCTTTCTCATCACCCTTTAAAGTATAGAAACAACTCAAAACAAGCTAGAAGGTGATCTAGGTAATATTTTTCTTGTTGAGCCATATCTTAAACTTGTTTCCTTCCCCTATATGATACATTTATCCCTTGTTAGCCATTTTGAGCCTAATGAGACATGTTTAATGCGTGCCATATTTATTTTTCTTGTTACGCTCATTTATTAGCCATATAGTCTAAAATGCTTTTATCTTCCCTTCTATAATTAGCCATTCTAGGATTGGAAGGATTAATAAGAATTGGATATTTTAAAGGGTGTAGTATGATATTTTTGGTATTATTGTCAAGAACTATGGATGAAGTTAAATAAAAAGTAAAAATTCCTTATTATTACCCATTTCATTATTGTATTGCCAACAACAAAACTAGTGTAAAAAAAAAGATAGCAAGAAAATTTGAAATAAAGTTAGCATTTATGGAAAAATCTTAATTATGAGGTATTTATAAAGGAAAGCAACGGTGGCTTCTAAAAATGAGATGAATTTTGAATTTGCGAGAGTATCAATAGTTCTTTCTCTCAAAAGTACTTGGAATATAAAAAGGTTGAGTAAGTTTGGCTAAGTACATTAATTTTTAAGTTAATGGGACAAAATTTTAGAAATGTCAGTTTATTTTATCTTAGAGTGGCTATTCTTTTTTATTATCTTTTGTAAATTCTTTGATAACCATTACTTTGATCCTATTACAACCCAACTAAGACTTAAGTGATTCTAAGTTTTGTTTTTAAGTTGTTTAACGGAGATGATCTTCTAGTTCTGGTTGTAAAGGAGAGGCCTATGGTGTTTCTAGAGTTTTAAGTACGAAACCATTTGTATACTTAGATGTACATTCATTATAAACTTCAATATGAATTTGTATTGGTGTTTTGATTTTGAAACTACTTAAAATATTTTGGTTTTGCACACATACAAGGAAACCAACTCATATTGTCTTGTTTGATTTTATTCTAGTTAAAATTTTATTAAATGCTCATGTTAATTGCTAAGTATGATTTTGAAATGCATAATTCTCAGTTGAAGTTTGATTATTTTTAGAAGTTGGTTTGTTTGAAATTTTCTCGAGGGCGAGCAAAGTCTAAATATAGGGTATTTGATAGTTGTAAATTATAAAGTACTTTTCTAGTGTGTTTTAGGCATTTATTTGAGTTATTTTAGTGTTAATTTAGTTATTTTATGTTTAAATATTTTAAATTTGTATTTTGAGGTCTAAATGTGAATTTTGGTATCTTATAGGGATAATTTAAATAAAGAAAGAAGTTCAATGAAGAAAGGAGGAAATATAAAGCAAGAAGGCAAAATAAGAAGTGAAATTCGGGCTAAAGAATAGCATCACTCAGCTGAGTGAGCTGTTCACTCGGTTGAGTGTCCAGTCCACTCTCCTGAGCGATGTTTTCACTCATCCAAAGGTAAATTAGCACTCACCACAGTTTGTCTCCTCTTTTTCCAGTAATGCATCACTCTTCTGAGTGATAATAGGAAAAAAATGAAAATAATCTTCCTAAAGAGGTAGAAGTCAAATCCTATTGAGTTTAGAAAGTTTATAAGAGCCAAAACTTCGTATTTGAAGCCTATAAAAGGAGGTTCAAGGCACCAAAACAAGAGAGAGGCAATCAGATACGAATTTTACTTAATTTTTAATTTAGTTTATTTTAGTTAATTTTGTATAGTAGTTTTTAGATTAATTTTATTACTTTCTTAGTTTGCAATTCTCTTTATTTTATTTGTTCTTCTTACTTTAATTGTTTTTTTATTTTCATCATGTTTGGTAAGTAGTTTTGGGCAACTTCTTATCTTTGTTGTTATTGAATAAATGATTAACTTATTTTAATTAATGGTTGATGATTGATTTAAGAATGATTTATGATATGTATGTTCTTGGGTTGATTTATTAGTATTGATGCATGATTATATTCTAAATTAGGTATAATTGTGTGTTGGTAAGAGTGAATTAATACTAGAAAAAGTTGAACTGAGAATAGGTTGAAGTTAAGTTTGCTTGCAAAAGAGTTTAATGGATATCTAGGAGTTTAAAATTGAATCTTTATGCAAAGTGCTGAATTATTCCTAACAAGAAGGTTTAATGCTTAGAATTATAGTCTTGCATGAGATATCTAGCTTTATTTATCTAGTTTTTTCATAATCTCTTGTGTTACTTTTGTTATTGAGTTGTTGCAATGGAAACTGAGATGGATAGTTCCTTTGGTTAGAGAATTTCAATTATTACTTTGTTTTTAATTCATATTAATTTAATTTTAGTTTTAGTTTTATTTTAGTTTAGTTTAGTTCTTGCCTTTAAATCAAAAACTCAGAAAATAATCTCATATTAATTTGATTCATATATAGATATTTTTCTTAGCAATTCATGTTGCTTTAGGTACGTTATTTGGAGTCTTAATCTTATTTTTCTATATTACTAGCTGATCTAGTACACTTGTTAGATACCGGTCAAGAAGCACACTTACTGGTTCTATAAAACAACTCTACTGAAGGTAATGTAAGAGGCAAAACTCTAGCTTTTGTGTAGATCTAGGACTTTAATTCTTGTAAAAACCCATTTCACATTTCTTTATATATTTAGGTTGCTTTATTTTTGCTTTGCTTCTCTATAAATATTTTGTAAATATCAATTCCTTGTTTTCTCTGTGTAAATAATGTGTCATTTGCATGTTTGTGTGTGTTTTGGTGAGTTATGCATGAATCTATATTTTGTTTATAAATTTGGATGAGTTTTATACATTTAATTGCCACTTTCTTTCTCTAAAGCTTATTTTCTCTCACTTGATAAATTTATGCAAATTATGTTGTTTGATGTTTTTGGACCTTATTTTGAGTTTATAGGTTGTTTTTAGGAAGTTTAGCAGTATTTTTTTATGAGTTTTGAACATTAAAATAGGTTTTGGAGGCTTAAGTTTCAGCTATGGCGATGTTTCTATAGTGTTGGACTATCTAGAGGTGAACTATCCTATATTATTAACTATATATAATGATATAGTAAAAAAAGGTATTTTTGTGCAAAAACCAAGGAAATCATGTTAAATATTTTCTACCTAATAAATCGAGTTTCTATTAATAAAATGGACCAATATCCCATTTTTATTCCAAACCTCACATAAAAAGATTTTTTTAATGTACATACGGGAATCAATATTCTTAAAATTCAATAAATACCCCTATTTATGTATGTTTATGTATTCTTATCCCTTAAAATGTTTTTAGTTGAACGATAAATTAAAATAGACTAGCTAATCATTCATCCATATATGCTGGGACAAATTTCCCTAAATCACTACGATTTATGTATGCTTTTACCATTTTTATTTGCTTATTGTGTATATTTATTTTTTTTAACTTGCGATGCATGAGAAAAGGACTAAGATAATTACATATAAGCAATCAATTATATTGCTGTTAACCAAGTATACGAGTAGGGTAGAATTTGAACTATCTCTAATTTCGATTTCACAAGGTAATAAAACCAATTTTCCAATGTTTTATTAGGTGGTGACCCCATAATGCATCTTGTGATATTCAACAAACATCTTTAGGTTGATCATTAGTAAATGGATAGTGATACCTTGATACACTATCCTGTGCCTTTTAGAGGCTCGAGAACATCGTGTCTTGAGTTGAGCCCCTACTTATTGCAAAGTGATTAACTTTTACAAGTTAAATAAACCTTGATCCGATTTTAGGCTCTAAAAATGGGCTTTTAAAAGCAAACTAGATACCTACGGGGTTTAGTGTGCATCATAGTGGTGACTCCATTGGGGACTATTTGAGATTTTATTTTGAAAGTGACTTGGTTGGTATAATATAAATGGTTGCTTATGGTTTGATTATGTTAGTCCTTTTCAAATTTAAGTTGCATTGGAAACATGTTATGACCTTAAACTTAAGTTAGGCATCCCTCTTTAACCCCTATGTAATCTCAAAGCATGACCCTATGTTTAGTCAATGTGGGAAAATTTTAGAGAGGACCATCAACCCAAGTCTCGTACCTTTTGGTATATTAAATAGTGACTCGATTGGTTGTTACGCTCACTATAAGCTAGACCCATTGGCAAGGACCATGCTTAGATGATCCTAAAGTTTCACTACCATACCAAAGCCCATGTAGTGATATTGATACCTTCTTTTTCAATATGTACCATAATACTTTGCTTGCTATATGGATACCTATACACTTGGCCAAGTTATAATAAATTAAAATAGGTTCTAATCAAAGGTTATCATGCCCCGGTAGGCTTATCTATGTTTATTTGATTGACACAAGTATATGGAGATCAACAATGCATTTGTTTGTACTTTAAATAAAAAGAGGTTATGATGTTGGCATTCTACCATGCATCATATACGTTCATTAGTCCTCTATTAACCTATAAACTAATCCCACCTAGAGAAGAGATTGCATGACTCTGTCTAGGAGAAATAAAGTTGGGAGGTTTGTTTTTGATTTGCATGTGTTTTGAAAATAATATGTTATATGCCCATGTATTACATGTATAATCATGTATCATGCTAACCAATCTCTTTTTTATCCATTATAGATTCATCCAGATAGTTTAAGAATTTGAATTATTATGGAAAAATGAGTGTTACTTGGATAAGTTTTGAACCTCAATTTCTTTAAGAATTCACTTAGGGTGAAGTTTTAGTAGTGGCCTTGCTTGATGTATATTGGCAGTAAGAGATTATTTTGGCCATGTTGGAAGATTGGAGTCTTAATTAAGGTGTACAAGCTAATTACAGGCATCATAGAGTTGATAGGTTGGTTCAGAAGTTTGGATGGGCATTTGGTCAGAAGATCTTTGTCAGAGGTGTTTAAGTTAGCATCGAAAACTAATTTGGTTTTGGCTAAAATCTTTGATTTAGCATTCAAAAGATAAGACATGACAGATCAAATATGAATTGAAGCTATTGATAGTCAGAAATTAGATAAAAGGCCGAATGAGTTCAAAAGGAAGATAAGATCCATAATGACTGATATGATAAATTCCTTTGCACAGCCTGCTGGCTGACAGACTCTTCAGTTACTGCACATGAAAAGCATATAACTATAAGAGGCACTTCCATTATTGCTATTATAGGACTCTCTTTAGTGGTTAAATCAAGGGGAACAAGGTTGAGAGCTCTACTTGTTAAGCAGCGAAAAGATAAAGGCATTACTCCTAAGGAGAATTTTATCTCTGAAGAGGAGGAGGAACTGGCAATAACACAAGTTTCAAAAGGAAGATTGCCTAAAATGGACGATCTAATTCTAAGAAGATGAAAGAGAAAATAGAATCAATGGCTCAGGCTTTGTCAGTTAGAAAGGGGGTCAGTCCAGAGGATAAAGATTTGGAAAGTGACGATGTTCTCCCCCAAAGATTCAAAATGCCTAACCTACCTAAGTTTAATGGTATATTTGACCCATCCGCTCACATTAAGAAATATACCTTAGTCATGAAGTGCATTACTCTTACTAAAAGGTAAAAAGGTTGAGTATTTCAGCCTCAGCCTTACAGGTCCTGCCATTGATTGGTATCATGGTCTGGATAGGCATACTAAAGAAGATTAGGATATATTAATAAAAGAGTTGAGATAGTATGACTGTAGCAATTGGATGGAAGTTACTCTAAAGGACCTTGAGCTGCTATAGTAGAAGTAGAATGCGTCTTTTCATGAGTATCTGATGAGATGGAGAAATAAAGTAATGGAGATGAATAAAAAGCCTGATACCGCTAATCATATTAGGCTTTTTATAAGGAATTCTAGTCCCTACTTGAGGGAAAGACTAAAGATGAAAGGGCTAAAGGATTGGGAGTCTTTAAAAGATATTGCCATTAAAGCTGAGGTTGAATACCTGGCTAAGAAAGTAAGTTCTTCAGGTAGCACTGGTTTTAGTTTCAGGCGTTGAGGTTATAGAACTACAACGGGTAAAGTTAGTGGCACAAGTGCAACTGGAAATATAGTTGATGTATCTACTACTGAGGGCACTTAAAGATATTATTCAAACATTGATAGATTACCTTAGGTGTTTGATAGGTTGGTGAAGAAAGGGAAGTTATAGCCTTTACCTGCTAAACCTGCTAGAATTTAAGGTCAATCTAATTATCGGGTTGATCAATACTGTGCATCCCATCAACACACTAGTCATTTGATAGATTATTGTAGAACTTTGAGGGATAGGATCTAGGATCTTATTGATAATAAACAAATCTCTAATCTAGAGAAAAGAAAAAAGAAGAAGGGAGGTTATCATATAATCCCACCTCCTATATGTATCAATGATTGGCTTAGGTCTATTGGAATGGCATATGCTATGCGATTTGTATGTTAATGAGTAACCGGCCTATACTCGCCCTAAATGGGTAAATATGGAAGAAAAACAAACCCAATAATCATACAATAAGAAAGAGAACCCCTTTTTTTTTATAAAATATACATGAGGAAACTAATGTTCTCAACTAATATAGATATTCCTAAGAGATTGGATAAATAAAAGGATCAATTGAGATTTTTAGATGGAACAATTACGAGTATAACTAAAAAGATCAAAGAGAAATTGCAAGCATTTATGCAGTTATTCATTAAGGATGAAGTTTTCTACCACGAGCGTGACATCCTTCTTGTACATGATCAAATTCGAATTGGCAATGTCGAGAGTAAATCTGAAAGAGTTATTCAAAGCTTGAAGATGGTACACATGGTAAGAATTAAGGTGGACCATAAAGAGAAGTTTTAAGCAAGTGTAATACTTAAGTTTGGGCTTATTTTATGTTGGGTTTTATTTTAATTTTTATGTGGAACTTAATTAAACTTTGTGTGTTTAGTTTTGGGTTTATTGTTTAGGCCTTCCAGGTAACCTATTCATTTAGTTTTAGATTCATTTTAAGTTATCCTAGTTTAGGAAGGATCGAGAGTTAATTAACCTAGCCCATTCTTCTAATGACTCTAGATTATTTCTTTAGCTTATAAATACTTTGTATTGTTGTAGCTTGATGACAGACTTTTCTAATTATTAATCAAAGAACATATTCATACATGAATTGATATTTGTCAAGGTGAGAGATCTTACTTTAATGTTGTTTTAAGAATTGGGTTATTCAAGTTTTACTTATGTAGTTCTATTTTTCATCTTATTTCTGCATTAGGTTTTAATTTCCTTTGGAATTAAGGTTTGAAGTATTTATCCTTCCGGATTGTATGTTAATTTTATGAACAACTGAATTGATTTAGGGTTTAGGATTCTTTCAGATCTTAGGGTTTCGCATCATTGGTATCAGAGCATACATTTTTTCACATCATTTGGTATTAGAGCTTAAGGTTGCTACTCGAAAAAAACTATCAATTTTTTTGTTTTCTTATTATATATTCATAGCTAAGTTGAATATTTTTTGAAAAAAAAATCATATGTACTGTTTATAGGTACTGTTTATTCAAATTTTAGTGATAAAAAATAAAAGAAAATTTTGTTCATACCAGTACATAAAAAATTTTAATATAAAAAATTCAGTTGAAAAAATTGAAAAAAAAAGAGATTTAGAATCCAACAAAAAGTTTTGGGGTTTCCTTAAAAAAAATTAGATAGAGCCCAGCATGGGTCGGATTAGAAAATTTAGGACTCTAGTTTGGTTTCTTCCTTACAAAGAGCCACAATCCATGACACTTAGTTCCAAATTCATCTTCTTTGCATTCTTTGTTATCTTTATTGTTAAATTACTTAATTTTACTTCCATAAAATTTTATTTGAGTGGTAAAATTGCTTATTTTTGCCTATTTGCACATAAAATTCGATTATACACATTGTCTTCATCTTGTGTGTAACATTCTAAAAAGTTATTTTGAAAATTTTTATGACTTTTCATGTCTGTTGCATTCGCGACCACCATCATGTCATGACACTTTGCGATATTTCCACTGTTGTGCTCGTGATAAAGGTAAATTTTGCCTTGAAAATTTTTGTAAATTCTTATTTTCAGTGTTTCATTGAATTTCCTTGTATTCTTTGCATAAATTTTTCTTGATTTATATTCTAATTCTGAAGAATAACTCTATAGTTAAGAATAAAAGTAGAAAAAGGTAAGAGTGTGTGAGGATATTTAAGAGGGTAAAAGCCATTTAAAGTGAGACATGAAATGAGTGACATTATTTAAGTGTAAACACATGAGGGAGTGTCTGTGAGGTTTATTTATCATTTTCTACAGACTTATACAATGATTGAAGAGATTAATAAGAGGGGAATATCTCTTGAAGAGGCAGCTTACTTAATACAAGTAATGCATGAAGCATTTGAAAAGTTTAAACGGGATATAAGTAGCATGAATGATAGGTTAAAGTAACTGGAAATGAACATAACTAGTAACTTTAAGAGGATAGCAAGGAGAGGTTGTTGGGTTAATGAGAATGTGGATGCTGAACTTGATGACTTAGAAGAAAAAGAAAAAGTACATTCAATAAGGGAATGAGGAATGAGGGAAGATAGAAAGGATAGCAATATGAGTACCACCAAGATTAATATTCCACCCTTCAGAGGTAAAAACAATGCTAAGGAATTTCTAGAGTGGGAAAGAAAATTAGAGATGATATTTAAATGTCATAATTATTCTAAGGATAAGAAGTTTAGATTAACTACTATTAAGTTCTTTGATTATGCACTAATGTGGTGGTCTGAGTTGAATAAAATTAGAAGGAGGAATGAAGAATCTCCAGTTGCTAATTGGGAAGAGATGAAAAGATTAAAGAATAAGATGTTCATGCCTAGTTATTGCTATAGAGAAATACATCAACGATTACATAGGCTCACTCAAGGGAATAGATCTGTAGAGGAGTACCATAAGGAGATGAAGATGTTGATGAGTAGGGCTAACCTAGATAAAGAGGAAGAGTTAGTAATGATTTGGTTTCTGAGTAGACTAAATAGAGAGATATCCAATGTAGTGGAATAACAGCATTTCATTAACATGGAAGAGCTGGTTAATATGACTATAAAGGTAGAAAGATAATTGAAGTATAAAGGAAGTATCACAAGTAACACTTCAAGTTCCACATCCAATGGAATTTGAGATGGAACAAGGGAGATATCAAAGCTGCTCAAAAATCTTTTGATACAAAAGAGAAAGTCAAAGATAACAAAAGTGGCACACTTGAAACAAAAGGTATTTCTAATGTAACCCCTTCTAATACTAAGCATATAGATATTAAATGCTTTAGGTGCTTATGTGTAGGGCATATTGCATCTCAATGTCCTAATAAAAGGGCTATGCTAGTTATAAAAAATGGAGAAATTCGATCAGACGTGATTCTACGCCTATACCTAGTCTAAAAATTATGTCTGATGATGAAATAGAATTTGCTGAACATGGTGAATCATTGGTAGTTAGGCATGCTTTGAATTAACAATTTAAGGAAGAATCTAATGATGATTAAAGAGAGAACATATTTCATATTAGATGTAAGATGCATAATAAGTTATGTAGTTTAATCATTGATAAAGGGAGTTGTACTAATGTTGTTAGTACTACACTAGTTAACAAATTAGGATTAAAGTGGATAAAAAAACCTAAACCTTATAAACTACAGCAGTTAAATGATTATGGAGAAATGAGGGTCACAAAACAAGTTATAATTGGTTTTTCATTTGGAAAATATCATGATGAGGTGATTTGTGATGTGTTACCAATGCATGCTAGGCATATCTTACTTGGGGCACCTTGGCAATTTGATAGGAGATTTATTCATGATGGGTATAAGAATAGGTATTCCTTTAATATAAATGGGCAAAGTATCACTTTAGCTCCATTGATACCTAAAGAAGTGCATAAGGAATAATTAAAACTCCAAAGGTCACTTAAGGAAAAAAAGGATATTGGGGCTAAAAAGGTAAAAGAAAAAAGAGATAAGAGGCCAAAAGAGAAAAAAAAAAGATTATGGCCCAATGTTGAGTGACTATGCAAGTGAGAAAAAAAGAGAGATACACAGGGAAGAAAAGTATTGATGGAGTATCTTCTATCACTAGTGCGATAACCATCGCGAGTGAGACAAGGTGCGCGGATAGAAAAAAATTCTTTTTATACAAAAGAGAGAGACATCAAGAGATCTATTGAGTCAAGAAAGTTTCTCTTAATACCTTGATTCAAAGAAAACTTCTTAAATTTGACTAACCTTAACCAAAGTTTGCCTGGTGGTGTTGTTTCTTTACTGTAAGAATTCAAAGATGTCTTCTTCGAAAAGATTCCAAAAGTTTTACCACCTTTGAAAGGGATTGAGCATTAGATCGACTTTATCCTAGGAGCGACCATCACAAACAGACTAGCCTATAAAAGTAACTCCAAAGAAATAAAAAAAACTTCAAAGGCAAGTTAATTAGCTTTTGGAAAAAGGACAAATAAAAGAAAGTCTTAGTCCCTGTATTGTTCTAGCACTACTTATGCCATGAAAGGATACGACTTGGAGGATGTACATTGATTGTTGTGCAATCAATAAAATCATAGTAAAGTATAGACATCCTATCCCTAAACTTGATGATATATTAGATGAATTGCATGGTGCATGTTATTTCACTAAAATTGATCTTAAAAATGGATGCTATCAAGTTAGGATGAAATTAGGGATTGAATGGAAAACAACTTTTAAAATGAAGTATGGTTTGTACGAGTGGTTGTTATGCCTTTTGAGTTAACTGATGCACCTAGCACTTTTTTGAGATTGATGAACCATGTCTTGCATGAATTCCTTGGTAAATTTGTTGTTTACTTTGATGATAAACTCATTTATAGTGGATCTTTAAATGAGCATATAGGTCATATTAGAGCTATATTGAAAGAATTAAGGGATGAAAATTGTATGTGAATGTGAGTAAATCTACCTTTTACTGTGACAAGCTGAAATTTTTAGGATTTGTAGAGTCAGTTAAAGGTAGGTTTAGCAAGATGGCACATTTCATTCCTTGCCATAAAATCGATGATTGATGTGTTCACTTATTTTAATCATAATGCATCACGTGAGAAGGGAGGTAATGGATTTAAAATCAAAACCTAATTATAAAATAACACATAACTAATGTGCCAAGTAAAAGTGATGTCCCGAATATCAATCTCTGTTTGGGCATCAAAAAGATCGAGATTCATTTCCCAACCTTTTGTTAGTGGTGACTTCATGACACCTGCCTCTTGAACCTATAGCAAAAACCTTTAAGAATTGACTACCAGCAATAAATTGGACCTAAATTTATTTTTATTGTGAAGTGACTAATTTTTGAGTTATAGTAAATCTCGTTCGGTTTTGGACCCTAAAAGTGGACCTTCGAGAATCCAATCGAAAATAAGTGTGCCTTCAGCGCGCATCACACATGGACATAACATTGGATTTGATACTCAATAGTATCTGTGGATAGAGAATTAAAAGTTCTTCATAACCAAGTCATTTTAATTAAATGTCCTTTGATAACATTCTAGGGTGGCATTTATCCCAAAAGCTGGTTGCAGAGAATTTTCCAATTATATTGCAAATAACCAATTATCGGATGCCCTTAAATGGGTAAACCAATCAATATTTTAATATCTTACAATGTGATGGTAGTTTCATCAACTAGGGGGGTGAAAAGTGAATATCTTCGGCCTCTGTCTCTCTATAAGTACAGTCATCAAATTCACATCGATATGCATTACCATAATCTAAGACATTCCATAAAATCCTGCAAGTCTCAAATATGGTATAGTTCTCTGATCTATGTTTACATAACGAGCCTCCATATTAGCTTTCCAAGCAAATAATACATTATGTGATGCCTGGCACATATGAAAAAACATCACAAAAATGTAAATAAATATAAATGCATGTAAATAAATATATATTAATCAAATAGTAAAAAATATTTTTACATCATTACACCAAACTGCATTTGCTTAATATTTTTCTTTTAACGTTAGAAGATCATATATGCATGGTCTTGAATTTATGTATTATTAATTCTGAAACTAATCTATTTTTTAATTAACATATATTTAAATATGATAGAAAATAGTAAATTAATAAAATTTGACCTTTTCATTTATAACACGATATAGTACGATATGAAAAAAATTACTTTATTTAATTATAAAAATAACATTGATTATTATTGATTTAAAAGTGCAAACAAACAATAAATTTAACTACATATATTACTAAATTAATTATATTATTTGCATAAATTATTTTATTGCATAAATTATTATAACAATATATATATATATATATATAAAATTAAATAAAAACGTAATTAAAAAATGTTATCAAACAAACAAATAATCTAAATGCATTAAATATTAAAATAATTATATTACATGCATAAAATATTTTACTACATAAAATATTATAAATAAAAAAGTAAAAATATATGTCTTAAATTAAAATTCTAACTACATAAAAATCTTACCTAATAAAAATGTAATTTAAACATGGTAACAAAAAAAATAAATAATCAAACTAAATAAACTATTAAATTAATTACATTATATGCATAAAATATTTTACTAAATGGATGTTCTTCTGACCTCTCTCATTTTTCATGCCAAGTTTTGCCTCCATCTTGGTCAGCATGCCAATCCAAATTCCACAACCATTTGCTCCGAAAATGGAGTCAATCACCTTATTCTCCAAATTACTTTCTAAAATACACTAATTTTTCAAATAATTTCAGGAAACACATTATTATAAAAAAGTCATATATATATATATATAATGAGAAGTTTTTAAATAGTATAATTACACTTTGAGTAAAATTTCTAATTAAAACTTATCCTTTTTTTTAAAAAAAAAACAAAGCAACCATATCATTAAAAAGAATCCACCATCAAAACAGGGTTTTTTAATTTTTGGGGTAATTTTGAAAAAAAAAATTAGAGTTTTGGGGTTACAGTAAACATAATTGATAAATTGGGGTGTTAAAAAAGGGTAAGATGAGGTGCCATTTTTTTATGAGGTGGATCCTACTAGCATAGTTGAATTTTTTGTATATAAAACGACACACACATCTGTCATTTTTTGCATAAGCGAACGACGACGTTTCAGTGAAATATAGGGGTCTGTATAAAGGGCCCATAAACGTAGAAAATTGCATATTCATATGCCACTTTTAAGATTAAACATGATAAAAAAGGTGGGATCTACGTGTGTAAAAAATAGCACAAGTAAGTGACATTTTCTATTTTTTTAATAAAAAAGCCGTTGTGAGATCCCACATCGGTTGGAGTGGTACGAAGCATGCCATATAAGGATATGGATACCTCTCCCTAGAATGACGCATTTTGGAGATAACCTCAAGAGCAAAACCGTAAGTCACCTAGCTTCGGCATGGTCTCCAAAGCAGACATATGGAGTGACAGGTGGCAAAGCGAAGAATATCGTACTAGCTACGGATTTGAGGATGTTACAATTAGTATCAGAGTCGGTGCCATATTAGTGTGCCAGCGAGGACGCTGGGCCCTAAGGGGGGTGGATTGTGAGATCCCACATCGGTTGGAGTGGTGAACAAAGCATGCCATATAAGGATGTGGATACCTCTCCCTAGTACGACACATTTACAGTTGCGTAAAACAAAACCTTAAGGGGTCAGTGGACGCCCAAAGAGGACAATATTGGACTCCAACATGATCTCAAAAGCAGACATGTGGAGTGACAATGCGTTTTGGGGGTAACCTCAAGAGCAAAATCGTGAGTCACCTAGCTCCGAATGGTCTCCAAAGCAGACATGTGGAGTGACAGGTGGCAAAGCGGACAATATCATACTAGCGGTAGATCCGGGGACGTTACGGCTGCAGTAACAAGGAAGTTACTATACTCTGCAGCAACACATAGTAACTCCCATGAGCTGCCTACCAAGCATGTGTTTGTAATTTTTTTTTCAATTGCAGCTTTGAAATCTAGATTTCTAATTTTCTTGCTTTCTTACTTTATTCTTTATATAGCCTTAAATCATTCCTAAGTCCAACATTTCTAACTTTCTAACTTGCTTGCTTTCTTTCTCTTCAATTTACCAATCACTCACTCTTTCTTAATTTCTTTCTCTTTGAATATCTTCAAGTGAATTAAACTCACTTTTTCTTAATTTCTTTCTCTTTGAATATCTTCAAGTGATCAAAATTCAAAATTTCTATAGGAAATAGTTGAAAAAGTTTTATTGAAATTATTGCAGAAAAATTTGTTGAAGCATACAAAAAAGGTCATATTATGTGAATATAGTATAAATTAATTTTTGATATTTAAATTTTTATTTATAACTAACTTTATTTTTATTTTTAAAATTGTAGGTGTTGTTAAGGTGACAATATAATTTCAGTCAATTTTTTAAAGGTAATTTATTATTTTTTTTATTTTGATTGATTTTAAATATTGTAAATAAAATTGAAACTTTTATTTGTAGTTATCCCAAAATTTGATATAATTTTATTTTAAAATGATAAAATTATAATTAAATAAATAGTTGCATAACAAGATTAAATTTATCAATCAGTATTGGTTTGAACATTATTTTTTTTTGTGATATAATGTGTTAGAAATTTATATATGAATTTAAATATTATGGTTAATTTTTTTTACTGATGAAATTAGTTAATTAATAAATTAATTATAAAATATTTGCCAAAAATGTAAAAATTAGAAAATTTTTTGCTATGTATATTTTTTAATTTATGTATATTTATTTAATATTTATGCTTATTTTTGTAAATTATGTAAATTTTTATATGGAAGATGATGCATGTATTGTAATTTTTAAGTAAAACAATAGTTTGAAAATAGTTAATTTTATAAATTATAATAAAAAATGAAATTTAAACTATTATCAAAATTCTTTAAATAACATTTATTTTGATTTTTTTTACATTATAGATGGTGTATATCTATTTAGCTTTGAGATCTATGAGAGTGGACATTTCAAGAGCAATTTTCAAGCAAAATTAGAATGATTTGTATAGCAACAAAATTGAAAATGGCATGACTATATATAGGGGTGAGCAAAAAAATTGAAAATATGGTTAACCATAAAAAATCGATTCCGATCCGATGGACTCGGTTATTATTTTTAATTTTTACATTTTTTGTTAATGGTTACGGTTTAGGTTTTTAAGTAACGGTTAACCGGTATATATATATATATATATATATATCTTCAATTTTTTTACATAAAATAATACTTTAAAATATATTTAAATTATATTTCTATTTTTATACCTTAATTTTTTATATTTTCTTATAAAATTTATATAAGACTTTAAATTAAATTTATATTATATCATTCTATTTAATTATATAGCAATATTTATATATAGTATACAATTAATTTTTATTTTTTTTATCATATATTTGTATTCATATTTTACTTAATAGCATTTAATTAGATTATTATCCAATATTTTATTTGACTTAGAATCAAATATAGTAATTTTCAATAAATATCAAATCTATTTTATAATATTAGCTATTAATTTATAAAACATGAATTTTGGCTAGTAAATTATATTTATTTCGTAATTTTTATATTAAATTACTTAACACATTGAAAATTGAATTAAACTTTGTCTAATTTTTTATATAATTTTATGTTATAAATTTTAATGGTTAACTGAAAAATATTAATTATCAAATCGAAAGACTGAAATCGATGGACTAGTTAGCCGATTGTAATGGATTGGTTAATGGTTAGTAATTTTAAAAAATTAATATTAATGGACTGTTTAATTTTTTTGCTCATGGACCGGTATTATAATGCAAGATATCATAATGCACAGGTATCCCATCATAGAAAGAGAGATGGTGGAAGCATTATAGATGACAGTGCATTTAACCTATTTCAAATCTACAATATAGGAGTAGAATGGATGAACACTATACAAATATTGATCTAAGGATTTTACCATATATAAGAGCAGCTGGTTTGCTAGGAATTGCAAATATTGGTGTGATTCAATTAGATTGAAATTTAATTACATCACTTATTAAGAGGTGGCGACTTGAAAAGCACATATCTCATCTCACATGTGGTGAAGCAATAATTACACTTCAAGATATTGAAATTTTAACAGGTTTGCTAGTTAAGGTTGAACCTGTTATAGATGGAATAAACATGGATTGGATGAATATTGTCATAATCTACTAGGAGCAGTTCCTCCTATGAATGATTTACATGGTGGTAAAGTAAAATTAACTTGGTTGGATGTAAAATTTAATGAATTGGCCGTTGACACAACACCTAAATTGGTATGCCAACATGCTCGTGCATGGATGCTGAGATGCTTTGGTGGATTGTTATTTTTATTGCAAAATTCATATTTGGTCCACTTGATGTTTCTTCCTCTTCCAAAGGATTTAGATTCTATTGGCAAATATATAGTTGAGGATCGGTTTGTCTCGCTTGGTTGTATAGGGATCTATGCAGGGCCACTTGTCTTGATGCTAAAGGAGTTATTGATTATCTATAACTCCTACAAATGTAGGCATGGAAACAGTTTTCTCAGTTTAGGCCAAAACACATATAAGCATATAAGCTAAATTGAATCATACCTTAAGAATTCAGGTATCATTAGTAAGTTGAATAATAATATAATTATTTTTATCAATTTTTAATTTAAAGAAATTCATTTATTTATTGGAACATGATGTTATTTTAGGTGGACAGAACTAGTTAACATGTGCAACATTCACAGGATGGATATACACACATTTTGATAAATATTAGATACATAATCCACTGAATAGGTTCGTGGTAAAATATTATCCATTTATACATTAACATGATATGTTATTAAAAACAATTCATGTAATATCATAATATTGTTATTATTAAATTATTTCAATTTTATGTTATAGTTTGAGTGGGAGTGAAACATCCTAAATAGAAAGCTTATAACATATATTATACTATATATTTAAGCCATATTATGTTAGGTTATTAACCAAATTAAATCAACAATAATCATATTAAATGGTCTAATTAATTAGACAACCTATAAATTAATTAGGTGTTTCACACAACTTCCATTTCTTTACTCCCACATGTATAATGACGCTTCAAGCAACCCACTTATTAAATTCATGCTAGATACAACTATCTTAGTCTATTCATTATCATGCATAGCCCTCAGCATTTCATCTAGCATATATATATATATGAGCATTCTAGCTCCATATGCATGCATATACTTGCATTCTCATAGTGAGCTTATTATAACATTATCTTCCATATGACTTACATATATTATATAGCCTTTTATACATATGAAACATATGAAAGGACTTATACAAAATTAACCAAAAGTCCCTACATCAACTTCTATGAACTGGTGTTGGCATGTCCTGATGCAGAGTACATTTTTGAGAGAAAACTTTGACTATAGAAGAACCTACAAGAATAAAAATAACCCATGCTAAGCTATAAAACTTAGTGAGGAAAACTAAGACATGGAAGACAACCACTCACGGTGATTGTCAAAAATGTTATATATCATACATCAATTGAAACATTAAATAAAACATGTTAAAGAGGGGTATATGATAAGGTAAGAAATTTTAAACAACAACATAATCATACATTAACTTCAGCAACCATAATTATCACCACTATATAAATGATCTGTACATTGATATATATATATATATACATACACGCATTGGAAACCATGGTTAAATAAACTATCCCATATACCATATGCAAGAGTTATACATTGTACTATAATTAACTATGATGTATTTATACTCAAATTTGGCATGCTTAAGTTCTAAAGGTGGATAACGGAAATGGTGGATACCCGAGAGTATCAAAATGATGGATATCAAAACTATAGACCTAAACGGGATCGACTGTATGGTGTACCGGTCAAAAGATCCAAATGGGGTCAGCCAACAACCTAAACGGGACTGTTCATGATTCAATAGGATCAACTATACTTTAGACCTAAACAGGTCAATGGTGGCAGCTGCAATATCCCTATGGGTGCTTATCTATCCATAATTGAACTCTAATTGCAGGCAATACTCTATTTAAATCTCTTTTCAGATATCATGCTTGCACTTAACTAAACAATTTGCACATATATAACCATAGGATAGATATATTATTTCTATGGCATAATTGTGTATACATGGTTCATATAGTGATTCACATACTTTTTAATCATGCTATCATTAGATATCACATTTTGGCATGATCATACTATGACAAACACGTAATATCATATCTGTTCAAATGCTCATCATAAAACATACCTTGTTCTTAGAACTTTATATTATAGCACATCATATGTATGCGATCATGTAAAAAGATCCATAATCCCTAGTATATATATAAACACATGTATTCATATAGGCATAAAACAATTCAAGTATTGATAATTGAGCATAAATCATCACAATATGTACTTTATCATGTTATCCTTAAAGCACTACACTTAAACATGGTCAAGCTATTGTATTTCTTATTTCATAGCATAAGTGCATGTTGAAATACATATTTACTCTTCATGGGAGTACATACATGTAAATAATTTTTCATATAAAAAGCAAGTATATAAGTTCAATCACATATGCATATTTGATATCATTAAAAATAATCTTTGCTTATATACATATATGAATATGTATATATATATGAACCTTTATCATTAATCATATCACATGTTACATCCAATTCAATGTATTTTTTTATAGACACATACTTAGCATAACCATATTTAAACTATGATAAAATATACGTTAAGATTTTGACTACAAAACTCTGCACAAGGGCAGCATACTGGATCCAAATTGTGTGCCATTTTTGATTTGGAAATAGTTATTTTTAGGTCAAGTGATCTTCTAAATATTTATTCCCCTATATATCTAGTTTCTAAAACATTAAAATTCACCTTAATATCACATCTATAATTCAAGATATTCAAGAAAAACCATAGGCAGTTCATAAAATAAAAAACAATTTTTGATTTTCATTGTTACCAATTATAAAATTTATAGAATAAAATAGGAAAGTAATCAGACTAATTTTCCTTTAACAAAGTTCTATTCCTAGGTATCTTGTTTACCCAAAATTTTACAAATAGCATTTTGACTCCTCTACCAAAATTTATGCCCAAAATACCACAAATCTATTCCTTAACAGTGCAATCAGTTCTTACAAATTTCAAGCCAATATTAGACATTCATGAAAATAGAATTAGGCAATGTTTCCTTCATATAAAATGTTCATTTATAAGTATATTTTTCATAGAATTTAACCTCATGTCATTCTAACTATTATACCAGGAATTAGATAATATTTTCCATAAACTGATCCAGAACAAAAATCAACAGTCCACCACAATTACAAGTGAATTTAGGCTTAAATTATTTGTTCATCCTATCATACAAAAATCATTTTCTTCTCCATTTAATAACATACATACATGAGAATCCTAAAAATCCTACACCTTGGCCGAAAATTCCCCTTTTAGTTTCAATCTTACACCTTCCATTTTCCTTTGCTCTTTGCTCCTTCTTCTTCTCCTTTAACAACAATTCATCTGTTTAACATAAACTTCCAACATTTAAGTCAATCCACCATCAACCAAATATGAAGAGGATGAAAAAGAAGAGATGCATTATTAAATTAATAAGCTTACCTTAATGTTTAACACTAGTTATCCTTGATTAATACCACATGCAATGATTTTTCTTCAAGGATTTCTTAAATATATTTATAAATGGATGAAATAGTGAGAAGAGAGAAATTTTCTGTAATTCCTCAAGCAATGTCGTGCCTTTTATCTCTCTCTTCCAAAAATTTAACTTATATATATAGTGACATGTAAAATCTCTTTTTTAATCCTTTCACTTTTTGCATATCCCACATATATCTCTCACCTTTTTGCATGCTATATATTGACCTCTCCATTTATTCCTCCCTTAAATCAACCTGTCAAATCATTCTTTTATTCACATTTGACCTTTAAATGCCATATTTATAAATTGACCCATAAATTAATACTTTATGCTTCAATTACATCCTTGACCATTATTAAACCAAAATAATAATTTAATTTCTTTCATGCAATTAATATAATAAAAGAATTTATCACTTGTCCCACACCTTATATGAAATTCATATTTTTAAATTAATCTCAATTAATTATAACCCTATTAAAACATACATTTCTAACTAGGATCATGCTAAGAGCCTCACAATTCTCTCCCCCTTAAAGAATTTCGTCCTCGAAATTCATACCTGTTTCAAACAATTGAGGATATTGCTATCTCATGGTTGCCTCCGGTTTCCAAGTTACTTCTTGTACCCCATGATGTTTCCAGAGTACTTTGACCATAGAGATTTGCTTGTTCCTCAATTGTTTGATTTCTCTAGCCAGAATTTCTTTCGGCTCCTCATCATACATGAAATTTGATTGTACCTGAATATTTAGTACTCGTAACACATGTGATTCATCCGAACGGTATTTTTTGAGCATAGACACATGAAATATATCATGAAGCTTGGCTAATTCCATAGGAAGAGCCAATCTATAAGCCACTGGTCCAACTCTTTGAAAAATTTCATATGGCCCAATTAATCTCGGACTGAGTTTCCTTTTTTTCCCAAATGTAAGTACCTTTCTCTAAGGAGATACTTTTAAAAAAACCCTGTCACCCACTTGATACTCGATATCCTTTCTTTTCAAGTCAACATAGAATTTTTGTCTGTCACTAGCTTTTTTCAACCACTGTTTGATAATCTGCACTTTTTCCTCTGTGTTTTTAACAAGGTCAGGATTGATCATTTTGCATTCAGTCAACTCGATCCAACAGATTGGAGTTCTACACTTCCTGCCATATAAAGCCTCATATGGTGCTATTTGAATACTCTTCTGATAACTATTATTGTAGGTAAATTCCATTAATGCCACATATTTGTCCTAACTTCCAGAAAACTCCAAAGTACATCTCCTCATCATATCTTCTAGAACCTGAATAACCCTTTCAAATTGTCCATCCGTTTGAGGATGAAAAGATATACTATACTTGAGCTATGTTCCTAAAGCCTGCTGTAGACTCTGCCAAAATCTCGATGTAAACCTTGGATCTCAATCAGAAATTATGGATATCGGTGTACCATGTAACCGTATAATCTCATTCACATACAATTCTGCAAGCTTATCCATAGAATAATCTATTCGAACCGGTATAAAGTGAGCTACTTTTATCAACTTATCCACTATTACCTAAACAACATCATATTTTCTTTGAGTATGAGGCAAACCGATAAAAAAATCCATGGTGATGTCTTCCCACTTCTACTGTGGAATAGAATGGGGTTTAAAAGACCCGAAGGGAATTGATGTTCTGCCTTCACTTGTTGCCATGTTAAACATTTAAAGACATACTAAACAACAGCCCTCTTTATGCTAGGCCACTAATAAAACTATTTCAATTCTTGATACATCTTGTTCCCGCCTGAATGCATAGTAAATATAGTATTATGCGCTTTATGCAATAGTATTCTTTTCACTTCTTTGTCATTAGGAACACACAACCTATCATGGTAATATACACCTCTATCTTCTTTCTCTGTGAACTCTGATTGATTATATTTATCAATTTCTTTCAAAATCTGCTATAACTTTTCATCATCTTTCTGAGCATCTAACACTGTTTGCCTAACCGTGGGTCTAGCTTTAAGCTGTGCTAATAATGCACCATCAATGCAAATTTTCATTTGCACTACTTTAACATCAATGCTGCCATTATCTTACGAATTAAAGCATCAACAACTACATTCACTTTTCCTGGATGGTAATCAATTATGCAGTCATAATTTTTGAATAACTCTAACCACCTTCACTACCTCAAATTAAGCTCTTTTTGGGTAAGCAAGTATTTGAGCCTTTATGATCGGTATAAATTTTATACTTTCCCCATACAAGTAGTGCCACCAAATCTTTAAAGCAAAAACCACAGCTGCTAATTCTAGATCATGAGTCCGGTAGTTTTGTTCATGCGGTTTCAACTGTCTCGATGCATACACTACTACCTTATCATCTTGCATTAATACACAACCCAAGCCAACTTTGGAGGCATCATTGTACATTGCATACTCTTTCCCTCATACTGGTTGAGTTAACACTGGAGCTTCAGTCAACAATTTCTTTAACTGATCAAAACTTGCTTGATAAGGATTAGACCACTCAAACTTAATATTTTTCCTTAACAGTTTAGTGAATGGTGAAGCAATAACTAAAAAACCCTTCACAAATCGATGGTAATAACCTGTCAAACCCAAAAAACTTCTAACTTCATGCACATTCTTAGGTGGTTTCCAATTAATAATAGCTTTAATTTTATTTGGATCTAACCTAACATCCTTAACCGATACAACATGACAAGGAAAGGAAACTTCTTTAAGACAAAAGTCATATTTACTCAACTTGGCATACAATTGATTTTCTTTCAAGGTTTGCAACACAAATCTCAAATGTTTAGCATGTTCGGCTTTATTTTTGGAGTAGACCAATATATCATCAATGAACACAATAACAAATTGATCCAAGTAGGGTCTGAATACCCTATTCATGAGATCTATGAATGCAACAGGTGTATTTGTCAACCCAAATGGCATAACTAAGAATTCATAATGCTCGTAACGAGTTCTAAATGCAATTTTGGGAACATCCCCATTTTTAAGTCTGAGTTGGTAATAACTTGATCGCAAATCTATTTTTAAGAACACACCAGCATCTCTCAACTGATCAAACAAATCCTCAATACAAGGCAAAGGATATTTATTCTTCACGGTTGCTTTGTTTAACTACTTATAATCGATACACATCCTCATCGATCCATCTTTCTTTTTAACGAATAAAATTGGCGCACCCCAAGGTGACACACTAGGCCTGATGAAACCTTTGTCTAACAATTCTTGTATCTAAACTTTTAGCTCTTTTAATTCAGATGGAGCCATTCTATATGGCGCCCTATAGATTGGAGCTATACCAAGTAGAAGATCAATTGACAACTCAACATCTCTTACTGGAGGAAGACTAGACAAATCCTCAGGAAACACTTCTGGAAATTCATTCACAACAGGTATATCTTGAAGCTTCACTGTATCTCTTTTTGAGTCAAGGACTAAAGCTAGAAATGCTTTACATCCTTTTTTAAGACAGCGTTTGGCTTGCATTGCCGATATAACATTAGTAATTAGCTTAGAACAACTGCCTTCAACTATCACTTTCTTTCCTTCATCATCTATGAGAGTTACTATTTTCATTTCACAATCCACCACTGCATGATGTTTAGATAACCAATCCATTCCCAAAATTACATCAAATTCATGAAAAGGCAATACAATCAAATCTGCTGAAAACTTTTTCCCTTGTACTACTATAATACAGTCTTTACATACTTTATTGACAATTACACTATGTCCCAATGGACTAGTCACACATACATCAAAATCTAACTATTGTATTTTAGACATATCTCTACCCAAATCCTAATACAAATATAAGAATGAGTAGTGCCAGGATCAATAAGTGTATGTATGTCACAACTATACAGAGAAAAAGTACCAGTTATAACTTCTGAAGCATTTTATTCCTCTCGAGCTTCCATTGCATAAGCCTGACTAGAAACCATCTGAGTAGAAGATCTATCAACTATTTCTGACACATTCTGGGACTAGGATCCATGATGATTTAAGCCACCCCTTCCTCTACTTTTACCTCTACCAGATAGGGGTGCATTAAAAGCTCCTCTGCTATCCTATCGCTTAAAACTTTGGTCCCATTTCAAAGGACAATTAGCCATAAAATGGTCAGTAGTGCCACATCTAAAGCATTCTCCATCCATTTTTCTACAGTTACCCTAATGATATCTAGAATAATGAGGACATTCTGGTGTTTGACCCCCACTCTGTCTCCCTGTAGCTTCTTTTTCAGACTTAGGCATTGTAGTGAATTCTTGCTTTTTTCCTCTGTTGGCAGAGCTAAAAACAGACTCTGCAGGCTAACTCCCTTGATCCTCTAAATCTTTTCCCAGTAGACGATCCACCTCTAGCACCGCTTCTTTTTAGTTCTCTCTCTCTTTACTATCTCATACTTCTCAATCTTCATAGTTGCTATAAACAGTTGATTAAAGTCCACCATATGCAAGGATGTAAATACTAACAATTTTTTTTAATTCGATCATTTAGCCCGTCTTCAAAGCGTCTGCATTTAAAAACTCCTGTTAACATCTCATTAGGAACATACTTGCACAAACAACTAAATTCTTTTTCATATTCAGCCACAGATGAAGTTCTTTGTCTCAAGTTCAAAAATTGCTTCAACTTTTCCTCCTTGTATGTCTCGGTAACATATTTCTTTCTAAACTCTGCTTCAAAGAATTTTTAGGTAAATGGGTTAGGTAGTTAAGGTTATCTTAATACCAACTTCCACCAATCATAAACCATGCCTTGAAGTAAGGACACAACACAAGACACTTTATGATCAGCATGATAGTTAATTTCATCAAATATCCTCTCCAATTTTTCTAACCAGAACTCAGCTTCTTCAGATTGTTCTAAATTAGTGCCTAGAAATTCATGTGCTCCATGCTTTCTAATCTCATATATTGGAGCTTTGGGCATAGTCATTCTTTGCAGAATCTAGGCTATATCCTGAAAAATTTTTAATAAGGCTTCCCTAGGAACAACTGTAGGAATTTCATTTTGAGTTGATAAAGTCACTAGGTCGGAAGTATTAGATCTAACCAGCAAATTGCTTTCTGCCGATTCATCAATAGCATCCCAATGGAATTCTCCATCTTTAATCTATAAAAAAAAACAAGAACTTCTGCATTAGGCCAACACAACACTATCTCATGTTATAAAATCCTATACTCATATTGCCCAAAAATGATTAAACCAACACGACTCTGATATCAAAATGAACCACCCTAAATAAAAAGCTTATAACATATATTATACTATATATTTAAGCCATATTATGTTAGGTTATTAATCGAATTAAATAGATAATAATTATATTAAATGGTCCAATTAATTAGAAAACCTGTAAATTAATTAGGTGTTTCACACAACTTTCATTTCTTTACTTCGACATGTATAATGACTTTTCAAGCATCCCACTTATCATATTCATGCTAGATACAACTATCTTAGTATGTTCATTATCATGCATAGCCCTCAACATTTATTCTAGCTCTATATACATGCATATACTTACATTCTCATGGTGAGCTTATTATAATATTATCTTCCATATGACTTACATATATTATATAGCCTTTTATACATATTAAACATATGAAAGGACTTATACAAAATTAACCAAAAGTCCCTACATCAACTTTTATGAACCGGTGTTGGCCTGTCCTGATGTAGAGTACGTTTCTGAGAGAAAACTTTGACTACAGAAGAACTTACACGGATAAAAATAACCCATAATAAGCTATAAAGCTTAGTGGAAAAAACTAAAACATGGAAGACAACCACTCATGGTGATTGTCAAAAATGTTATATATCATACATCAGTTGAAACATTAAATACAACATGTTAAATATGGGTATATGATAAGGTATGAAATTTTAAACAACAAGATAATCATATATTTACTTCAGCAACCACCCCATAATTATCACCACTATATAAATGATTTGTACATTGATATATATATATATATATATATATATATATATACATACATACATACATGCATTGGAAACCATGGTTAAACAAACTATCCCATATAACATATGCAAGAGTTATACATTATACTATAATTAACTATGATGTATTTATACTCAAATTTGGCCTGCTTAAGTTCTAAAGGTGGATAACGGGAATGATGGATACACAAGAGCATTAAAATGATGAATATCCGAGGATATCGAAACTATAGACCCAAACAGGATCAACTATACGATGGATTGGTCAAATGGACCAAAACGGGGTCAGCTAACAACCCAAATAGGGTTGTTCATGATCCAATAGGATCAACTATACTTTAGACCTAAATAGGTAAATGGTGGTGGCTGCAATATCCCTATAGGCACCTATCTATCCACAATTGAACTCTAATTGCAGGCAATACTCTATTTAAATCTCTTTTCATATATCATGCTTGCACTTAACTAAACAATTTGCACATCTATAACCATAGAATAGATATATTATTGCTATGGCATAATTATGTATACATGGTTCATATATTGATTCACACACTTTTTAATCATGCTATCATTAGATATCACATTTTGGCATGATCATACGATGACAAACACGTAATTATCATACCTGTTTAAATGCTCATCATAAAACATGCCTTGTTCTTAGAACTTTACATTATAGCACATCATATGTATGTGATCGTGTAAAAAGATTCATAATCCCTAGTATATATATAAACACATGTATTCATATAGGCATAAAACAATTCAAGTATTGACAATTGAGCATAAATCATCACAATATGTACTTTGTCATGTTATCCTTAAGGCACTACACTTGAACATGGTCATGCTATTGTATTTCTTATTTCATAGCATAAGTGCTTGTTGAAATACACATTTACTCTTCATGGGAGTATATACATGTAAATAATTTTGCATATAAAAAGCAAGTATATACGTTCAATCACATTTGCATATTTGATATCATTATCAATAATCTTTGCTTATATACATATATGAATATGTATATATATATGAACTTTTATCATTAATCATATCACATTCTATATCCAATTCAATGTTTTTTCATATAGACATATATTTAGCATAACCATATTTAAACTATAATAAAATATACGTTAAGATTTTGGCTATAAAACTCTGCACAGGGGCAGCATACTGGATCCAACTTGTGTGCCATTTTTGGAAATAGTTATTTTTAGGTCAAGTGATCTTCTAAAAGTTTATTCCCCTATATATCCAATTTCTAAAACATCAAAATTCACCTCAATATCACATCTATAATTCAATATATTCAAGAAACACCATAGGCAGTTCATAAAATGAAAAATAGTTTTTGATTTTCGTTGTTACCATTTATAAAATTCATAAAATAAAATAGGAAAGAAATCAGACTAATTTTCCTTCAACAAAATTCTACTCCTAGGTATCTTGTTTACCCAAAATTTTACAGCATAGCATTTTGACTCCTCTACCAAAAAGTTATGCCCAAAATACCACAATCTATTCCTTAACAGTGCAATCAGTTCTTACGAATTTCAAGCCAATATTAGACATTCATACAAATAGAATTAGGCAATGCTTCCTTCATATAAAATGTTCATTTATAAGTTTATTTTGCATCAAATTCAACCTCATGCATTTTGACTATTATACCAGGAATTACATCATATTTTCCACAAAATGATCCAGAACCGAAATCAATAGTCCACTACAATTGCAAGTGAATTTAGGCTCAAATTATTTGTTATTCCTATCATATAAAAAACCATTTTTCTTATCCATTTAATCACATACATACATGAGAATCCTAAGAATCCCATACCTTGACCGAAAATTCCCCTTTTAGTTTCAACTTATACCTTCCCTTTTCCTTTGCCCTTTCCTCCTTCTTCTTCTCCTTTAACAATAATTCATCCGTTTAACATAAAATTCCAACATTTAAGTAAATCCACCATCAACCAAATAAGAAGAAGATGAAGAAGAAAAAGAAGAGATGAATTATTAAATTAATAAGCTTGCCTTAATGTTTAAAACTAGTTATCCTTGATTAATACCACATGCAATGATTTTGCTTCAATGATTTCTTAGATATATTTATCAATGGACGAAAGAGTGAGAAGAGAGAAATTTTATGTAATTCCTCAAGCAATGTCGTGCCCTTCATCTCTCTCTTCCAAAAATTTAACTTACATATATATATATAGTGATATGTAAAATCCCTTTTTTAATCCTTCCACTTTTTGTATGTCCCACATATATCTCTCACCTTTTTGTATGTTATACATTGACCTCTCCATTTATTCCTTCCCTTAAATCAACCTCTCAAATCATTCTTTTTTTCACATTTGACCCTTAAAATACCATATTTATAAATTAACTCCTAAATTAATACTTCATGCTTCAATTACACCCTTGACCATTATTAAACCAAAATAATAATTTAATTTCTTTCATGCAATTACTATAATAAAAGAATTTATCACTTGTCCCACACCTTATATGAAATTCATATTTTTAAATTAATCTCAATTAATTATAACCCTATTAAAATATGCATTTCTAACTAGGGTCATGTTAGGGGCCTCACAGAGAGCCTTACATCATCATAATCAATATGCTCTCAGATTATTGTAGAAATGGATAGACATGTTGGATGTCTATTATTCCACTTATATACTTTCACATCGTTGAATGATTGAGAGGCATGAAAATATCCCTCATATATTATGATCCAAATATCATGCAAATTTCAACACCTATATCTTGTCCTTTTGATAAAATACAACATAATCCAGAACCATGCACAATAGAGATTAATGTCTAAAATTTTGCATCTTATGAATTCAGGTCTATGAGTTATAATTAGGTAGATTTGGGGGGTTCAAGTAATAATAGTCCATCGATACCGTTGTCTTATGATTGACACCAAACACTTGGTGCATACACAGTTCCTGCATTTAATGCCAAGACTGTATCATCTCTCGATGTGTCTCAACATGATATAATCTAAAAAATATTTGGTACGCATCGTAAATCAGAATAGCAAGGTAACATGGGATAGTCAGCTTTATTTTTTAGTGTTTATAATAACATAATTAGTGGTGATTCATGATCGAGTGATGCACGGTTGGGTAAAACTGGTACAGGTGCTGCTAAAGTAATGAATAACCCTAAGTTAGATGGTGAAAGCATGAGCGATCCACAAGTTCATGAGCAACAATGAAGGTATCCGGATAAACAGAGAAGGCAACTTAAATGTGGCACAGGATTACATATATTTCATAAGGTACTATATATATATATATATATATATATATATATATATATATATATATATATATATATATATATATATATATATATATATATATTGCTTGTATATGCTACAATGTATTTAATAACAAATTCATGTATAATAATTAAGATTAAAGAATTATATGTGCAATAGAAGTAGGCAATATAATTAATAATATCAAGTATAAATGGGCCAAACTATTTAATTTTAATTAATTATAAATGGGCCAAACTATTTAATTAGATATATCTAATACCATAAATGAAGTTTATTAATCATAATTTTAATTACATGTAACCGACTTTAATTTGATCCAAGTATTTAAAAATAATAATTATATTCTTTAACACTTAGAAAATTATACCAAATAAAATTCATAATATAGAATTTGCAAGTAATAAATTAAATATTAACAGAAATTAATAACGTTTGGATACATATACATACGAACATAGACAATTTGAGATTGTCAACAAACATCCAACATTCATGGATATATTGATGTCTACTCTAATAGAATGGACAAGTTCGAATATATCTTTTTGTTATGACCCTCATTTCTACAAAGCATACATCAATTAGGCCTGCTACGATATCATCTATCCATTTCATTTCGATATCTAGATGTTCGAGGCCTTTTTTTCCTTATAATCTTTGGGTTTGGAACTAAATTTTGGCCCCACATATGGCTTCCAATAGTCATGATGCACACATGTGATTGGAAAAAATAATTATAATAGCTCAAAGCCTCAGAGAGTTTATAGCACTTGTTGACATATCTCTACATGTCAACACGTACATGCATACAGGCTGCTATAGCGTGCGAATAAGACATTTTAGTCCCTTGAAACTTTTCACATTCACACTAACAGTTTGCTTCTAACCTTCAATATCCTCTATCTTGCTGAGGGACTTGAAGTATCATAATGGTAATCAGCTATGTTCCATATTAATTGTCCTCCTGTATGTATTATAAATGTTATCGATATTTTTTAATTTCTACATGATATGTACATAATTTAAAATTATTGCATCAATTTACTATTTTCATAATAATAATTATCTATAAATTTTAAACTCATTCATAAATTTATTTAGTTTATGCAGCTAATTTTTTAAATATTTATTCTTCAAACAAATAAAAATTATATAAGTATTTTGAACTAATATCCCAAATCTTGTAATTTATATAATTTTTAAAATATTTATTCGTCAAACAAATAATAATTATATAATTATTTTTAAATATTTAGTTCACTTTTCAAATCTTGCAATTTCTGGTTTATTTTACATTTTTTTTACTATACTTTATTTTGATTTGCCAATAAAAGGTCATTCGACATCTTCAACGTGTAAGGTGTGTTGTTTACATAAGCAACAAAAGCAAAATTCTTTTAGAATGGTTCATTTTACATTTCTTTACTATCCTCTATTTTAATAATATTTTAAATTTTATCATTCTCTACTTAAATCTACTTAGATTAAAAGGTTCAATACTTATTGTATGCAACTTATATATATATATATATATATATATATATATATATATATATATATATATATATATATATATATATATATATATATATATATATATATATATATATATATATATATATATATATATATATATATTCAATACAATTTTAAATTCCTATATAATATTATATATGTTAACTAAATACAAAAAAATTACACAACAATTTACTTTCATATATTCCTAAATATCAAAAAATCACAAAATAAAAGTAAATTAATATAACTAAATTCAAACAAGTAATTGCTTTACAAATATTGATGAGTATAAATTATATATATAAACTATAAAATAACATGTACAAATTAATTATCTTAATTTTAACTAAAACTCTTTTTAAAATAAATAAAATAAACTAACAATAACTTATCTTTAAAAATATTAACAGAAATATGTATTAGTCTTAATAGCACCTACAATTTAACAATAAAAATAAAATTAATAATAAATTCAATAAAAAATTAAAATACAATTAATAAAATTAATTTAAAATATAATCACAAAACATTACATTCTTTTTAATCTTCAATAAAATCTTCTATAGTAGCTTTAAGAAAACTTGTAAGAGCCCAAATTATTGTTATTGTAAGCCATAGCCCCAATACATTGTTATAAAACATTCAAGTTAATAAATGAGGCAATTGTTTTATCTATTGTATTCCTGTGCATATCAAATGATAGAACTATCCAAGAAAGTTATTTCAGTTTAAGTTATCATGTGTGAGGCATATGGTTGTAAGACTTTGAAACATTTGAGACTTCATTTTAAATATCCCTAGTCAATCATTGTTATGGAAATAATAATAATGAATTAAGACTAGTATGCTCTCTCTGATAAGTTGAGTTCTATCTTACGGATCATAAGGACTAGAGTATTAATCAGAGATCATGGATACATGTTTAGAACATGGTATCTGGATTCAATCTACTCATAAGAACACTACATGGTACAAGTCATAAGTGTTTCTCAATTGCAAGTTTTGCATTGGAGTTCTTAGACCTAAAATCTCTATGAAACTCTTTATGAATTCTATGTACTTTGACATACACCTAATGTACTCATAATAGGGTGACAAGTATGGATATGATTGAGCATACACTAATTTATGTTAGATAGCATGAGGGAAGTGAAGGGATTACCCCTCTCGATAAGAGATAAAATATCACCGGCCACTTGATCGATAAACTGAGAAGTGTATGGCCATACCGAGATGAAATAATGAGTAATCATTATTTATCTGAGAGTTCAGCGTCACTGGAATATCATGAAAGGAATTAGTATATATATAAGGATGACTAGTTCCATGTCTTATATTAATTCTGATATTTATGGATAAAAGACTATGCAAAATTGCATTAGGTCACTAAATTTCATTTGCATTTTTATTTAATTTGAAATGCTATAATATCTTGCTAGAGAATATATATAGCCTTTGGATTATTTATTAATTCATTACCAATATTAAATGGACCTATAGGATCGCACACAAAGCATTGGGCTTAAGATATTTGAAATAAAGTATTGGGCATTAATTTGGACTTTTATGTAAAGTCAAATTAATATGGATAATGGATATTAAATTGCTAAATGGACCTTGGTCCATGAGAGAGAAAAAGTCGACATTCACTAGGATTATTTAAATTAATTAATTATCTTTGAATAATTAAGGTAATTGAGTTTAAATCCTAATAACATTTGAATCAAGATACAACACTTAATTAGGAGAAAGTGTGGCTGAAATTCAAGGTAGAATCCTAGTGAATTTCGGCATGTGCAAAATCCCTAAATAAGTGGTGGACTTTTATTAAATTACTAATGCCATTTGAATTTAAATTCTAATAGAATTTGAATTAAGATATATATCACATAATTAGGAAGTGATAGAGGATGAAATTACTACTTAATTATAGTAAATTTCAGCATTCACACTAACCCTAGACATGTGATATATATTAATGAATTAAAAGGAATTAAAGTGGGCTTGCTGTTTTTGCACTTTCTCTCTCTCTCATTGCCTATTTCAATAAGGGAAAGAATTGTTTCTTCCTCTCTTGTTTTTTTGGCCAGCCATTACAACCTAAAAGTAGAACAAGATTAGATCTTATGTCTTCATACCATACCCATTGCGGAATACAAGCTATAGAGCTAGCAAGCTCGGTTTTAAGCCAACTTTGTAAGTGTGTGTGAGAACATAGAGTGGTGTGGCATAAAGGTTGCATCTTTGGCATTGGTATTCAAGATCAGAGGTATATAAGTCCATCTTATATACTATTCATTGTACAAATCAAGTTTTGAAGTGCATTCAAGGATGTAAGTTTGATCTAAAACCCTAAAATTGCATGTTTCGATTCTATGTTATTATTGCATGGCTTGTATGATCGAAAGTTTTAATTTTTCCACTGCGTGATCATTATATTTATGCCATGTGATATCCCATCAGTGGTATCAGAGCCTAATCATGCTTATTTTAGTGCTTTGGATGCATTATAACTTGATTAAAAATCGTTCATTACATAAAATGTGATGCTGAAATTTTCTGTTTTGAGTGTTTTGCATTGGTTGAGTGTAAAAATGATATTAATTGATTAATTAGATATTATAATGATTATGACACGTTAATATACTATCCTAATATGTTCTTAGACCTGTTCATGGTTTGTTTTAATTATATATACCTGATTGTACATGTTAATTATGAAACTAGGTGCTTGTTTGTATGATATGCATTTTAAACAACTAGTTTCTCAAAATTTAAATGTAAAACATGTTTGGCATGTTTGTAAGTGATTTTTAAATATTAATAATGGGTTTGGACATATTTTAAAAATTTTTTAATTCTGGTCCATGACAATTTAATTGATTAATTTACAAATCACTTAAAACAATGACTAGTTTATGTTTGTTGCATGTTTAATCAACATTGTTTGTTTTGTTTTGATTAAAATGACAAAAACACATTTAGATCAGATCTGAACAGAACCTTAACTCAATGTTTATGACCTTATTTAAGTTATTAAATAACTCATAAAATCGCTTTAAGTGTTTGTGCATCGTTTGTGGCATTATGTGAGCATTAAACAACTAGTTTCATGTTGTTTGTTTGCTTTGTTATTAATGTCGTATGTGATATATGTTCTTCATGAATTTTTATGTTTTAATTCATGTTGGTTCATATTATTTGTATTTTTAATGTTTATGGGCTATATGACATAATATTAAAAATGGCAAAATTGAAAATTATACTAGAGTTAATTTATGGCACAAATCTAAATAGTTTGTGTTTTGGACTTTTAAGAGAGCTTATTCAATAAAAGAATTTAGTCCATTGGGCTTCAGGCCAGGCCCATCACAAGGTCTTCTCTTAAAAGTACAAGTACACAATTTTCATTAATGGGCTGGGCTTAATTAATTAAAATTGGACTTTGTTTTATCCATGAATGTTATGTATATTTATTTGCTTGTTTTATGTGATGAATGGATATGCATGGTGCATTCATGGGCCCTAGGTTATGTAATTAAATATGGCCTGCATGCTATTATGGATTATTGTAAAAGTTTCATTTATTTTTTAGTATAGAATTTATTTGAAGACTTTGTAAATCAAGACGAAGCCCATTGGAGTGGAGAAGCCCAACTTGAAGATTCATATGTAATAATATAGTTGTAGGTTTTTGGGACCATGTTTGTCATGCTTTACTTTATGCAATTATATATATGCATGCTATGAATGGATGACAAAGAGTATGCCATGTAAGCCGTAATAAAATAAATCCCTAAAAACTAAGTCATAAAGTTGCCTCCCTAATTTCAAATATATCAAGGCATCGATCATCGATCATGTAGACTAGGAGTCCTAGATACGCCTGATTATCTTTGTGAGGCATGGGTTGTGAATGTAGATTGGACTTAACGTGGAAAGGGATGTCCAGATCTAGGCAACAAATAAATGGCTTTGCGCTATAACATCTTAAGATGTTAACCCATTTGATCCAAGAGTCATATACGAGACATGATTAGAGTTTTCCTACCTAAGTAACTTAACTCTTTAGGTGTACAAGCTCATCTAATGAGTTATTGTGAAAAGTGGATCTTGGCCCATATTAAATCACTAACATGAATTATTTAAAGGGATATTAATTTAGTTTGTGGGATGTTATTAAGACCTCATTTAATCTTGCTAAATTTATATTATAGTAGATTGAAAAATGGCTTCTTCAAACAACAACTTTTCATTGCAATCGGTCTTAGAAAAGGACAAACTGAATGGCACCAATTTCATAGACTGGTCTAAAAGCTTGAGAATTGTTCTTAAGCAAAAGAAGAAGTCGTATATCTTGGATGCACCCTTACCTGATGAACCTGCTAAAAACGGCTCTATAGTTCAAAGGCAAACCTTTGAGACAAAGAAGAGTGACTCCAATAATGTGACCTGTCTGATGCTAGCCACTATGTTGCCTGATTTACGAAAGCAATACATGGACCAAGAAGCCTATGCGATCATGGTGCACCTTAAGGAGATGTTCCAAAAACAAGCTCGTCACGAGAGGGTCGTGACAACAAAGTCCTTGATTTCTTGTAAGATGGTTGCGGGTACTCCTGTTAGTACCCATGTACTCAATATGAAAGGGTATCTTGATACTTTTGAGAAGCTTGAGGTACAAGTCCCAAAGGAATTGGCCACTGACTTGATCTTAGGTTCATTGACTGATGATTATGATCCATTTGTTATGAATTATAACATGCATGCAATGAACAAGATAGTCATCGAGCTTCATGGGATGCTTAAGAATGCTGAAGAGAACATTCGAAAGACCAATCCTGTACTTATGGTTTAAGAGGGCATTAAGAAGGGACCTGCTAAAGGAAAGGGGAAAGGAAAGGCAAAACCCAAGAATGACCAGGCATGGCCTAAGTTTGGTGGGAGTGCACCTCAAACCCAACCCAAGCCCAAGGCACAAAAGCTCAAAGAGAGTGAGAGTATGTGCTTCCATTGCAACAAGATAGGGCATTGGAGGAAGAATTATGCTCTCTTCAAGGAAGAACAAAAGAAGAATGGAGCCAAGGCATCCAGTTCTGGTATTTTTGTTTTGAAATTAACATTTCTATTTCTACCACTTGGTATTGGATACCGGTTGTGGTTCTCACATTTGTTCAAATGTGCAAGGGCTAAGAAATATGAGGTTACTAGGGAAGAGTGAAGTGGACCTCTGTGTGGAGAATGGAGCACGAGTTGCGGCCATAGAGATAGGCGACTATTGACTCACTTTACCTTCTGGATTATGTTTAGATTTAATGAATTGTTATTTTGTGCCTGCTATAAGCAGAAACATTATTTTAGTTTCATGTTTGGATATGGATGGATTTGACTTTATTATTAATAATGGCAATATTCATATTCTTCGTCAAGGCATTTTATATGGCACTGCTATGTTACAAAATGGCTTTTATATCCTTGATCTACAAAATAAAGAATCCATATACAACATTAATATAAAAAGGGTTAAATCAAATGAATTGAACCCTACTTACTTCTAGCATTGTCGCTTAGGACATGCAAACGAAAATGCATTTCAAGACTCAACAAATCTAGAGTGCTTGGGTCATTTGATTTGGAATCTTATGACACATGTGAGCCATATTTAAATGGAAAAAAGACAAAAAGTCCTTTTAACAAGAAAGGAGAGAAGACTAATGACTTATTGGGATTAATACACATCGATGTATGTGGACCATTAAGCACATAGGCTACAGGTGGTTTTAGTTACTTTGTAACATTCACAGATGACTTCAGTAGATATGGCTACGTCTATCTCATGAAGCACAAGTCTGAAACTTTTGAAAAATTCAAAGAATTTAAAAACGAAGTAGAAAACCAACTTGGCAAAAGTATAAAAGCCATTCGATCAGATCAAGGTGGCGAATACTTAAGTCAAAAGTTTGATAGTCATCTGAAGGAGTGTGAAATTATTTCACAGCTCACTCCTCTGGAACACCATAATGGAAAGGTGTGTCTGAAAGGAGGAATCGAACTCAATTGGACATGATTCGATCAATGATGAGTCAAGCTAATCGTCCTGTCTCTTTTTGGGGTTATGCATTAGAAACTACTGCATTTCTACTGAACCGTACTCCAACTAAAGTAGTTGAGAAGACACCATATAAGGTATGAACTAGGAAAGAGCCCAATATGTCTTTTCTCAAGATTTGGGGTTGTGAAGCATATGTTAAGAAATTAACATCAGAAAAATTAGAGTTCAAATTTACTATCTGCTTGTTTGTAGGTTATCCCAAAGAAACAAAGGGATACTACTTTTACTCACAAACCGAGAACAAAGTGTTTGTTGCTCACAAGGTTATTTTCTTGGAAAAGAAATTTCTTCTTAAGAAAGACAATGGGAGTAAAGTAGAACTTGGAGAAATTCAAGTGCCACAAACTCCTGCAGAGGATTAGTTGAAAATGGGATCAAGTTCACAACTAGTTGTGGAACAAGAACCCATTACACAAGAACCTAGAAGGTCTGGTAGGGTACGAAGAGAGATTGAGAGATATGAATTTCTAATCACTGACAGTGACACTATTGAGTTAGTGGATCATGAGGATCCAACTACCTACCAAAAAGCTATTGAGAGCCCTGACTTGAAAAATTGGTTTGGAGCCATGAAATCCGAGATGCAATCAATGTACGATAACCAGGTTTGGACCTTGGTTGATCCACCAGAAGGTGCTAAGGTAATTGAATGCAAATGGCTATTTAAACTCAAAGCTGATAAGACTTATAAAGGTAGACTAGTAGCTAAAGGTGTAATGCCCCCAAATATTTGCAATTTCCATGCATGACATGTGTAAAGTGTGAATAGTTAACTTAGGTTGAGTTTTGAGTAATTAAAGTTGAGTAGAACAGGAAATTTAAAAAGAATGTACCGTTAATCGTGCCCGAGCCGAAAAACCCGAGAATGGGCGACCCGTTGGGCAATATAAATTTAATATAAAATATGAAAGTACATGTTAAATGGAGTACGGTGGTACAATTTGAGTAAAAATTGAGGTCAAATAGGCCTCCAAAAGGGTAAATAAAGAAAAATTTCCTGAGTCGGCGTATGTGCGACTAGAAATTTTGACTGAATATTTAGAGACCTTAGAGATCTCCGATTGACTTAATATTTTAAATATATGTCATAAATAGTGTAGAGACACTCAGGGAACTAGAAAATAGCAATTCTGGCAAATCTGTAATTTTTGGTCTCGGACGGGCTGCACAAGCTGTCAAAGCTAAAAGTATATCGAAAAAAATTTGAAATGAGCTGAAATTTTTACCATATATTCTTTAATATATTTTGACACTCTAGGTAAAATTTCAGAGCATTCTGACTTCCAGATCAAAAGCTCGATTTTCAAGGTGAAAAACCGAAATCGGGTCATTTAAGGAGTCAAAATCGTGAATCTGACCATGAAAATTCATGAAAATCATTATTGTGAAGCTGTGATCATGTGTGTGCAATATTAGGACAGTAGGATGTGTGTGCATGCTTGAAAGAGTGACATGTGGCATTATTTAAAGCCATTAGATTCAATAGTTGCAAGGTGAATCATGGCCTCTCCTTTGGTACACTTAAAACACCATATATAAGGATCAAAATATCATAAGATATCTGGAATTGTCGACCATATTCTCCTCCTTTCTTGTGAAAATCCAAAATTCACCATTTCTTCTCTCATCTCACCATTTTCTTCTAACCAAGCCTTATTCCTTTGAATTTCCACCCCAAAAATTTACTCTAGACTCAGAATTTATTCCTCTTTAACTTAGTAAGAAGCTGGTATCAAAAGGAGGCCAAGAACTTTAAGATAAAAGGTAAGAGAAAGTAAGATAAATTTTGTGATTTTGTGAGAATTAGATGAGATATGTGGGAGAATTTTTATGAGCATGTAGATATTGATTAGGAGAGTTGAGTTATAGCTTTAAATGGCTTAATATTTTGGTAAAAACTCATGATTATTCCTTTGTAAATTTCGGCTAATAGAAGAAAAAGAGAAGGAAAGGCAAGTTTTCAAGGATAAAGGAAAGGAGAAGGTGTAATCAGCTCTTTTCCAGCAATTTAGAGGTTAGTGGATGCAAATTATCTTTAATTTCACTAATTTACTTGAATTTTCCCTAATTTTTCTATTATGTAACTATGTCATAGGGCTTAAGATAGTGAATTAATTTAATATTAATCAATAATATGCTAAATTAAGTAATTAGAGACTTAAATAAATTAAGAAAATAAAAATTAAGTAGTACTTACCTTAGTAGCCAAATTAGGGTACTAAAGGTACCTTAATGCAAACTATTTGAAATTTGGGCAATTGATGTTATTTAATCTATTTAGTGCATGAGAAATGAAAATATTCTAGATAAAATGAAAAATGATTATTAGGGAACATTATGTCATAGTTACATAATGTAAAAAATTGATGAAACTTGTAAACTTTTATGTGTAATTATCATTTATCACCATATAGTGACTTAAAATGGACCTAAAATAAGATATGGCATTAATTTGGAGCAAAGAATAAATTGTAAGTGGCAAATTCTTTGATGGCCGAATAGCAACTCTAATTAAAAGAATATGTTTTGTTTAAATTCTTGTGATATAAAGCTTTTCTATGATGAATGTGCAATTAATGAGTTTATTTGAATAAGTTTGGGAGCATAATGTGATTAAAATAAAGTAATAAGAATAAATAATAATAAAAAATAAATAAATAATAAGAAAAGATAAAATTTAATAATGCCCTTAGTGTACAGTGGGTAATTCCAGCTCTTGGATAGTATGGCTAGCCATAGGAATTTATTTCGCAGGATACCATGAGCCTATGAGATAATTGTTATCAAAAATGACTATGAGATATAAGACAGGATAGCCGGCATATTATATGCATTAGTACTGGGGTTTTGGTGTCGCACCTAGTGGTGGGATCCCTTCGGTACACCGTATTTATGTCCTATTTATCCATTTCGTGGTTCTCCACTGGTGTCACCTAGGGGCAAAAGAGTAATTTTGTACAAAAATTGGAATAAAAGAGTAATTTTGTACAAAAATTGGAATAAAAGAGTAATTATGATGAAAATTATGCCATATTAATCAATATGAAATAAATAATGTGAAAATGAGATCAATATGATAATTAAGGGCAAATTAGTAATTACGCGATTAAGCGAGGATAAAATGGTAATTTGAAACAAAAAGAGTGATTAAGGAAGTTAAAATGGCTAAATAAAGAAAAAGGGTAAAATCGTAATTAGTTAAAAGTTTAAGGACTAAAATATAAATTTACTATTTTTGAGGAATTTGAAGGATTAAAAATATAATTTGTACATTAGAAATTAAATAAAAGTCAAACGAAGTCAAATGAGTTAAATTTGAAGTCAAATTGAAGAAAAATTCAACTTAGGGACTTAATTGCAAAATTTTATAAAGTTAGTAAATAGTTAAAATAAGATAGGAAAATTTATTATTATAATAATTCAAACTAATTAATGGAGGGAAAGAAATAGAAATTGAGTAACTTGATTAAATTACATTTGTTAAAAATAAAGTAATAATTTGAGTTAAATTAATTACTAATATTTAGTTAGTGAAATTTTTATGTAATTGCATTCAACACTGAGCGACTATGTTGCTCAGCGTGTAGTTTTATTTGACTGCGCGCAGGGACAAGTACAGGGAGACTTACAGTGAGAAAGCAGAATTTGGTGGCATGTACCTAAGAATTTTGGTTGTATATATTTTGGTTATGTAAAATAATTAAGATTTATAAATTATTATGTAAGCATAATTGAAGTTAGGTTGTGGTTATGTAAATTAAATTTTATATGCATACTATTTGAGATGTGTTGATGTATGATGAATTTAGAAGTGTTTGAGTTGATTGAATGGAGTTCGGGTGTAAGGAGGATGGAATTAGGGAGTGTATTTTGACATTTGCAGGTTTTGGGATTTTGAATTATTAGACGTTATGCCGCCAAAATTTTTAATAAATTATTTAGACATTAGAAGGTTATTAAAAGAAATTATATTAGGTATTTTTTTTAAGGAGAGCGTTACAAAAGGTTTCCAGCAAACTCATGGTGTAGACTATGATGAGACCTTTTCGCCTGTAGTCATGCTCAAATCTATTAGGATCTTGTTTTCCATAGCTGCATATCATGACTATAAGATATGGTAAATGGATGTCAAAATTGCTTTCCTTAACGAAAATATCCTCGAGGATGTGTATATGACACAGCCTGAGGGTTTTCTTAATCCCAAGCATCCTAAAAAGGTTTGTAAGCTTCAGAAATCCATTTATGGATTGAAGCAAGCATCCTGGAGTTGGAATCTCCATTTTGATAAAGCAGTCAAAGGATTTGACTTCATCAAGAATGAAGATGAGCCTTATATGTATAAGAAGGTTAGTGGAGCATAATAGTATTTCTGGTCCTATATGTGAATGACATCCTTCTCATTGGGAATGACATTCCAACATTGCAAAAGGTTAAGCAATGGTTAGGGAAGTGTTTCTCAATGAAAGACTTAGGTAAAACAGAGACAATACTTGGTATTCGAATCTATAGTGATAGATCGCATTGGCTATTGGGACTAAGTCAAGAAAAGTACATAGATAAAATACTAAAGAAATTTAATATGGGAAAACTCAAAGAAAGGATACATAACTTTGGCTTTGAGAGTTCCTTTGACTAAAGAACAGTGTCCTAAAACCAAAGAGGCAACGAAATTGATTATGTTGCTAATTTAGCAACAAAAAATAATTTTTGTTGCTAAAATTGGTTAAACTTTCTAGATTTAGCAAATAAAATATTTTTGGTTACTTTTCGTTGCTAAAAGTAGAGGAAATTTTTAGCGCCAAAATTTAGCAACGGAAATTAACAACGAAATTACTATACCGTTGCTAAATAAGGTGCCAATGAATGGCGAAAATACTTTGGAATGAAAAATAGCAACGAAAAAAATTTTCGTTGCTAATTTAGCAACCGAAACCATTTTCCATTGCTATATTAACAACGAAAAATAATTTGGTTGCTAAATTATTTAGGTTAAAAAATTTGATTCCAAAATAGCAATGGAATTTAGTTTTGGTTGCTAAAATAGCAACCGAATAAAATTTCATTGCTAAATTAGCAACCGAAATACAATTCCGTTGCTAATTTTCATTTTCAATGAAAAATTCCTAATTTTCTAATTATTTACATAATTGCCATTGTCTATAAATACCCCATGTTGAAACCCTAAATCTTCTCTTCTCCCTCACATGTACACACACGGCCGCTTCTCTCTCCCACTCTCTCACTTTCATCTTCTTCCACCATCCATCGCCGTCACCATCTACGCTGCCGACCATCTGTATCCAATGCTGCTGCTACCACCTCTTCTCAGCACCGTCTTCCACCTGTTCCTCTACTGCTTGCCACCATTTGCTGTTCTTTGGTTCCAGGTGCATCGTTGATTCTTTTCTTCCTTCTATATTTTCTTTTTCATTTTACTCAAGGTCATGTTAGAGAGTATTTCCTAGAGCCCATGTAATAGGGATGTTTTTCATATATATAAAATTTATATTCTTAATAAAAGGCATCATTCATTTATTAATGCTATGTTTAAATACATGAGTTTGTAAATCTTAAATTAATAAATGAAGTCCTAGATATTATAAACACAGTGCAAATGCAATCATGAAGGTGTTCATGATGTGAGATGTCTATTGCATGCAAATGTGTTAATATCTAAATATCCCTAGTCATAGAATTAACAAGATAGGACATTGTTAATTCGGACATACTAGCACATGTTATGCTTCTTGAATAATTCAAGCAGTAGTTCTCATAACTGTGATTATAGAAGATAATCAAAGCTAACATATGGATGATTATTAGAAGAACAAGTTCATTGGAGACCTGCAAAGAGAATTCTCACATGGATATTAAATCTATGTCAGTGAGGAATCTCTTCATAGCGGTTGTACAAGTATCCTTAGACTTGAGATCACTAAAGTTATCTTAAGTAGCAAGTGGTATACTTTGACTCCATAACTGATTACTTCCAACTGGGAGTGAACATAGTTAGGAGATTGGATATATCATGACCTACTTGAAGATAGTTGAGTGATTGACAAAGAATTCACCATTCTAGATTTAATAAGGGAAGTTATCTCGCATGATTTTATAATTACCTTGTTCAGAGAATCTCTGGCCAGAGTAAAATGCCAAGATGGATAGAGATCCATGGAGGGCATTTTGGGAACAATGGTTAAATTAATAGAACATACATAATTAGATTTATACGAGTTGACAGAAAACCATACTCATAATCTAATTGAGATAAGAGTGGTGAAAGGAGTAATTGCACGGTAACTGTTTCTATAGAAGGGTATAGTCAAACCATATGACTTTCCTGACATTTGGGTAGTCATGATGCCTAGCTAGAGGCCAATCATGACTTGTATAATGATGTATCAAAATATCAATAGGGATTGATAAAATGATTTAAAGGAGTTTAAATCATGTGAGTTTTGAATAGAACTCACAATTACATATTATACTGCCAATATGGAAAGGAACCCAATAGGTCACACACATATAGAGAAAAAGGATAAAATATTAAAATGACAAGGATAATAATATTTGATATTGTTATGAGGTTAGAGAAGTGAATAAGATAATAATTAATTAAAGAGTTTAATTAATTATGATCAAGTAAAATTGTCTGCGGAACTTTTGAGAAATGTTCTGTAAGTTGGACCTAATTGAAATAATGTATTTCATGATTAATTATTATTGTCTTATAAGTGTTATAGGACTACTATAAGTGTTATAGGACTAATATATTAATTAATAAGTCCATTGGAGGAGTTATAAAGGGGCCAGAGAAATGGAGCTGGTGTGGAAGCCCTTCTGTAGAGGGCCACACGCCAACTCCATACAGAAGACCATAAAGGTCTTTTTCTTGCACAAAATTAATTTATATACGTTACATAAGTGTTATGGAACTCACATATTTAATTTGGTTGGATTTGGAATCCATTTGGGTATTTAAATCCAATTAGTTGCACAAAGGGCCTAGTTTATGGGTTTTGTACATAGTCTTTTATGAAAAGGTTTAAATTGGATTTAATTAAGCCCAAATGATTATAATTAATTCTAGAGGCTCAATTAATAATTCTCCAGCAATTTTAAAGAGCCCAATCTCATTAAGGAGTTGGAATTTTAACCTAACTATAAAAGGCCAACTAATGAGGAATTAGGGTTAAGTGATTAAACAAAAAGGAAAGACATTTTCTCTTATCCTTTCTCTCTCTTTTGTGCCACCTCCAAGCTAGCTTCTTGGAATTTTGTCCAGCCCTAGTTTGATACCAATTTGTTGGTTCAATTTATCATTCTCTAGTATGGATTACTCATTGGAGGTGTTCGATTTTGGACACTGTGGTTTGCGACAACCCGGTGCAAAGTAAAATCAACTGTTCAACAAAAATCAAAGGTGATTTTTCTTATTCTCATATAGTTATATTGTGTATTCATGGCAAGATCAGATCTAATGGTTAAAAAATTTTAAAATTCCGTTCATGTATGCGATGCATGTAATCGTTAAACTCCAACATGGTATTAGAGCCTGGTTTTACCATGGATATACAATTCTATATTTTTCTGCGAAATCAGTTTTGTTTTATTTTGAGATATCTATTTCATGAACTTTAAAATATCAGATTTAATTATTCATGAATGAGAAATATTGATTTCTGGATGTGATTGTAATCAAATAAATTTGTTGGAAACAAAAGCGAAACTTTTGAAGAATTGTGCCTAGGGTTTTGCGTGAAACCCATTAGGGTTTTGCGTGAAACCCATTAGGGTTTTGCGTGAAACCCATGGAATTTTAAGGGGCTGTTCTAATTTGATTTCTTATGGGTCCATTAAAACATCATTTAGATGATATTTTATGTGTTTAATATGTGATATTAAGTCGTAAGATCGAACAAAATTAAAATCGAACAAGTTTTGCATGAAAACTAGTTTAGTCGAAAAGTTTGATAAATTGGTGTTCTTCATATGTTCTTGATGTGTTCTTGGTTAGAACAATTTTTAATCTTCTAAATTTGATATATATGATATATTAAAGTATTTTTAATTAATTGGATTAATTAAAATGGGCCTTAAATTAATTTGATGAATTTTAATTCATTAAAATCACGTAATGGGCTTAATTATGTTTACGAACTTGGTTTAAATTAGTGAATGACTTGGTGGGCCCAAGGAGCTGATTTAGATTAAACATTATAAACATTAATTAAGTTCATTAATGGGTTTTAAGGGTTGGAGTGAGCTTGGCTCATTCCAAAAGGCCCAAATGGTCTAAAAGACACAAAACTAGTTTGTGTGTGAACACATTTAGGGTTTTCTTTTATGGGTTTTGGCCTACACTTATTTTTAAGCCCAAAATTAATTCTTTTAATTATTTAATATGATTAATTAATTAAATAATTAATTAATAATCAATTGGATTGATTATTAAGGCAAAAACACATGCATGCAAAAAGGTTTCCTAAAATGAAAGTTTCCAAAATGGAAAAAGTTTCCTAATTTGATCACATCATCAAAATAACTCAAAATATTGTTTCAAAGGTTGAAACAAAGTTAGTAATCCATTTCTTTATGCATTAGAAAGGCATATAAGGGTGTATGATTGGCATGATGGATAGTTATGGACAAAGCCCAATGTGATTGAGCATTATGCATGTTTTGGCCTAATGAGGACTTTCATGTCCCGGCCACTTGTTTTTGGTTTGTATTTCATTTCAAATTGTAATATGTAATTAGATTACTTAGATTAGAATTATAAATAGAGATGGAGACCACTATTAAGGAGCAAGATAGGCCAGATAGAGATCTAACAAGCTTGAAGATAATGTAATTATTTTCTTGTTTGAATCATGCATACTACCTAGGTGTGACCTTTTGATTTTCCTCTTGGCTCGGGGAAATCAATGTTGTGAAGTCAATAACTATACCATATTTGTATGCTTATATTTATGTGATAGATATAGGATGCATACCAATGTATGCCAACCATGTATGATGAGACTTAATTAACTAAAACCCTCAAACAAATACTAAGGTATATAAGCCTTCCATTAATTTGAGGAGAACCAGAGTTCTTTATAGTGTGGATTGTTGACCACAATCAAGCTCACATTATATCGAATATGTTCAAATCTAATTAAATGGGTCATCTTAGCTAGCCCATTAGCTTGTTGACCACAGTCAGGGCTAATGGTTCTAGAGGCAAGATTAGGGAATGCATATACGATATGCATGCATCAAGAGTTGATAACCTAATGATCCAATAGTTGTGTAGAGACACAATTGGTATATAGATACCTACCTTTCAAGGGTATGGAATTTGGCTTGTTGACCATAGTCAAGGTCAAATTACATATCAAGATTGGATATTGGCCCACTAAGAAAACCATCGGGTTTTCTCGGATTAAATAGTGAGGGCTATTAATTCGCAATAAAATAGTGGGAGTAAATGGATTAATTAAAGACCTTATTAATGCATACATATATATGAACATACTCTCATATCTTTTCTTTTTCACATCTAGGTCATCATCATGAGCACATCAAACATTAATATACGATCAATCTTGGATAACAAGCTGGTTGGCAGCAACTATTTTGACTGGATCAGGCATGTGAGAATTATTCTCAAAGCTGAAAAGATCTACTATGTCTTGGATAAAGATCCACCACCACTTCCATTAGATGATGCCGTTGATGAGATCAAAGGCAATTATCGAAAATACATGGAGGATAGTGAAGCAGCAGCATGTCTGATGCTGGGTGCTATGTCCTCGGAGCTTCAGAAGCAACATGAGATGATGGATGCTAGAACCATTGTTTTGCATCTAAAGGAGCTATATTCTTCTCAAGCTAGAACCGAGCAATATGAGATTGCTCGAGCTCTATTTAGCTGCAAAATGGTGGAAGGCACTTCAGCTGCTACTCATGCATTGAAGATGTATGGTTATATTGAGCATTTGAGTATACTTGGCTAAGTTATGGATAATGATCTATACATAGATTTAATCTTGTACTCGTTGGCTCTAAGTTATGCACCTTTAGTGTTTAACTTCGACATGAACAAGATCCAAGTATCTATTCCTGAATTATTCAATATGCTCAAGACAACTAATGGATCATTTAAGAAGGATCCAAAAAGTGTCATGGTTGTCACTTTTGCTAAAGGCAAGAAGCAGCAGAAGAAGAAGAAGATAACCAAGGCACAACCAAAGAATGGTGGGATCTCCAAGAAGAAGGTTGCCAAAAAAGAGAATCCCAAAGGAACTTGCTTCCATTGTGAAAAGGATGGTCATTAGAAGCGTAACTGCAAGGCCTATCTAGATTCTCTCAAGGAGAAGAAGCAAGTTGATGCTTCTACTTCAGGTATTCATATGATTGAAATTAATACTTATTCCATTGCTTCAAAACAATCTTGGGTATTAGATACCGGATGTGGATCGCACTTATGTAATGATCTACAGGGACTTAGAAGCTTTAGAAGAGTTGGAAAGGCAGAGATATGTTTGCGGTCAGCTACTAGACATAATATCTCTACAACAGTTATGGGGACTTACTATTTGCCTCTTCCTAGTGGATTAGTACTGGAATTAAATAATTGTTATTATGTTCCAGCTTTATCCAAAAGTATTATTTCTTTCAGTTGTTTAATGAACGATTATGATATTTCTTTAAAGGACAAATGTTGTTACATTTTTAAGAACAATATGTTTTATGCAAAAGCTATCATTGAGAATGGTATATTTGTTCTTGATTTAATTAAAGAAGTACATAATGTGGATACCAAGAGAATGAAACATGATAATCTAAATACCTCATACTTATGGCATTGTCGTTTAGGCCATATAAATGAAAAATGCATGACCAAATTGCACAAGTCAGGTGATTTGGGATCATTTGATACATGCGAATCTTGTTTATTGGAAAAAATGACAAAAGCTCCCTTTATTGGTAAAGGAGAACAAGCTAAAATGGTCTTGGACATAATACATTTAGATGTATGTGGTCCAATGACTACACATGCCAGAGAAGGTTACTCCTACTTCATTACTTTCATAGATGATTATTCCAGGTTTGGATATATCTATCTAATGAAATATAAATCAAAAGAATTTGAAAAGTTCAAAGAATTCAGAAATGAAGTAGAGAAACAACTTGGCAAAAGTATTAAAACACTTAGATCAGATCGAGGTGGAGAATACTTAAGCCAAGAGTTTCAGGATTATCTTAGAGATAATGGGATTTTATCTCAATGGACTCCACCATATACACCACAACACAATGGTGTATCTGAATGGAGAAATCGAACACTATTAGATATGGTTCGATCAATGATGAGCCGAGCGGACTTGCCTAAGTCCTTTTGGGGATATGTACTAGATACTGCTGTTTATGTGTTAAATAGAGTTCCTAGTGAATCGGTTGATGTTACTCCATATGAGATGTGGAATAACAAGAAACCCACGCTTTCTCATATGAAAGTATGGGGTTGTCCTGCTTATGTGAAGAGGACAATGTCAGACAAACTGGATGTTAAGTCTGACAAATGTTTATTTGTGGGATATCCAAAAGAAAAGTTTGGATATTATTTCTATCATCCCTTAGAACAAAAGGTGTTTGTTTCAAGGCATGCTATCTTCTTGGAAAGAGAAATTCTCCTACGAGAGGACAGTGGGAGTAAAATTGAACTTGGTGAAGTTCAAGACCCACAAATAGAAGATGATCAACCGATTGAACCCGAAACTGAATTTCATAATGATGAGATTGCAGTTGAACCTGATTATACACAAAATCCTAGAAGATCTACTAGGATGCGTTCTATCCCTGTGAGATATGGATTTCACATTGATTTGGATAGAGGCATAACTGTAGTAGAGGACAATGAGCCTACAAGCTATCAAGAAGTTTTGAACAGTTCAGAACGTGATTTATGGCTTAAGGCTATGCAATCTGAAATGGACTCCATGTATGAGAACAAAGTATGGACTTTAACTCAACCATCTGAAGGGATAAAACCTATAGGGTGCAAATGGGTCTTCAAAAAGAAGACCGACATGGAAGGTAATATAGTTACCTATAAAGCTCGCTTAGTAGCAAAAGGTTATCGTAAAAAAAAGGTATTGACTATGATGAAACTTTTTTTCCTGTAGCAATGCTTAAGTCTATAAGAATACTTTTAGCCATTGCAGCTCATTATGATTATGAGATTTGGCAAATGGATGTGAAGACAGCTTTCCGTAATGGAAATCTTACTGAGGATGTGTATATGACACAATCAGAAGGGTTCACATCAGGAAATGCCGAAAAGGTACGCAAGCTTCAAATATCCATTTATGGATTGAAGCAAGCCTCTAGGAGCTGGAACATTCGATTCAATGAGACAATCAAAGAGTTTGGTTTCTCATAGAATGAAGATGAATCTTGTGTGTATAAAAGGGGGGGGGGGGGGGGGGGGGGGGGGGGGGGGGGGGGGGGGGGGGTCAGTGGGAGTGCAATTGTCTTCCTAGTTCTATATGTAGATGACATATTGATCACGGGAAATGACATTTCTCTTCTCCAATCTGTTAAAATATGGTTATCCAAGCAATTCTCCATGAAAGACCTTGGAGAAGCATCCTATATGCTGGGAATAAGGATCTATAGAGATAGATCCAATAGGTTGCTAGGTCTTTCTCAGAGTACATATATAGATAAATTATTAAAGAGGTTCAATATGGATCTCTCTAAGAAAGGGTTTATACCCATGGTGTATGGAAAACACCTTTCTAAGTCTATGTGTCCGCAGACACTAGAGGATAGAGAGAGCATGAATAGAATACCATATGCATCTGTAATTGGTTCTATCATGTATGCTATGTTATGTACACGTCTAGATGTAGCATTTGCTTTGAGTGTCACAAGCATATTCCAATCCAATTTTGGAGAGGAACACTGGGCAGCTGTCAAGAATATCCTTAAGTACTTGAGAAGGACTAAGGATATATTCTTGGTATATGGAGAGGGCAATTTGGAAGTAAATGGGTATATAGATGCCAGCTTCCAATCTGACAAGATGATTGTAAATCATAGTCTGGTTATATGTTCATAATGGGAGGAGGAGCAGTTAGTTGGAAAAGTTTTAAACAAGAAACAACTGCTGATTCCACGACGGAAGCTGAGTACATTGTTGCTTTAAAAGCAGCCAAAGAAGCAGTCTGGATCAAAAAGTTCATAATTGAACTAGGAGTGGTGCCTAGCATTGTTGATCCGATTCCTTTATATTGTGACAACAATGGAGCCATTGTGCAAGCAAAGGAACCACGGTCTCATCAGCGATCCAAGCATGTTCTTAGATGCTACCATCTCATAAGGGAAATAGTAGCTAGAAATGATGTGAAAATAGAAAGGGTTCCCACATATGACAATATGGCGGATCCCCTCACTAAAGATCTTTCCCAGATTAAGTATGATCACCATATAAATAGCATGGGTCTAAGACATATGAGTGATTGGCTCTAGTGCAAGTGGGAGATTGTTAGAGAGTATGCCCTAGAGCCCATGTAATAGGGATATTTTTCATATGTATAAAATTTATATTCTTAATAAAAGGCATCATTCATTTATTAATGCTATGTTTAAATACATGAGTTTGTAAATCTTAAATTAATAAATGAAGTCCTAGATATTATAAACACAGTGCAAACGCAATCATGAAGGTGTTCATGATGTGAGATGTCTATTGTATGCAAATGTGTTAATATCTAAATATCCCTAGTCATAGAATTAACAAGATAGGACATTGTTAATTTGGACAGACTAGCACATGTTATGCTTCTTGAATAGTTCAAGCAGTGGTTCTCATAACTGTGATTATGAAAGATAATCAAAGCTAACATGTGGATGCTTGTTAAAAGAACAAGTTTATTAGAGACCTGCAAAAAGAATCCTCACATGGATATTAAATCTATATTAGTGAGGAATCTCTTCATAGCGATTGTGCAAGTATCCTTAGACTTGAGATCACCAAAGTTATCTTAAGTAGCAAGTGGTATACTTTGACTCCATAACTGATTACTTCTAACTGGGAGTGAACATAGTTAGGAGATTGCATATATCATGACCTACTTGAAGATAGTTGAGTGATTGACAAAGGATTCACCATCCCAGATTTAATAAGGAAAGTTATCTCGCATGATTCTATAATTACCTTGTTCAGAGAATCTCTGGCCAGAGTAAAATGCCAAGATGGATAGAGATCCATGGAGGGCATTTTGGGAACAATGGTTAAATTAATAGAACATACATAATTAGATTTATATGAGTTGACAGAAATCCATACTCAGAATCTAATTGAGATAAGAGTGGTGAAAGGAGTAATTACACGGTAACTGTTTCTATGGAAGGGTATAGTCAAGCCACATGACTTTTTTTGACTTTGGATAGTCATGATACCTAGCTAGAGGCCAACATGACTTGTATAATAATGTATCAAAATATCAATAGGGATTGATAAAATGATTTAAAGGAGTTTAAATCATGTGAGTTTTGAATAAAACTCACAATTATATATTATACTGCCAATATGGACAGGAACCCAATAGGTCACACACATATAGAGAAAAAGGATAAAATGGTAAAATGAAAAGGATAATAATATTAATTAAAGAGTTTAATTAATTAAGATCAAGTAAAATTGTCCGCAAAACTTTTGAGAAATGTTCTGTAAGTTGGACCTAATTGAAATAATGTATTTTATGATTAATTATTATTGTCTTATAAGTGTATAAGACTACTATAAGTGTTATAGGACTAATATATTAATTAATAAGTCCATTGGAGGAGCTATAAAGGGGCCAGAGGAATGGAGCTGGTGTGGAAGCCCTTTTGTAGAGGGCCACACGCCAACTCCATACAGAAGACCTTAGAGGTCTTTTTCTTGCACCAAATTATGTTATATATGTTACATAAGTGTTATGGAACTCACATATTTAATTTGGTTGGATTTGGAATCCATTTGGGTATTTAAATCCAATTAGTTGCATAAAGGGCCTAGTTTGTGGGTTTTGTGCATAGTCTTTTATGAAAAGGTTTAAATTGGATTTAATTAAGCCCAAATGATTATAATTAATTACAGAGGCCCAATTGATAATTATCCAGCAATTTTAAATAGTCCAATCTCATTAAGGAGTTGAAATTTTAACCTAACTATAAAAGGCCAACTAATGAGGAATTAGGGTTAAGTGATTAAACAAAAAGGAAAGACCTTTTCTCTTATCCTCTCTCTCTCTTTTGCACCACCTCCAAGATAGCTTCTTGGAATTTTGGCCAGCCCTAGTTTGATACCAATTTGTTGGTTCAATTTATCCTTCTCTAGTGTGGATTACTCATTGGAGGTGTTCAATTTTGGACACTGTGGTTTGCGACAACCAGGTGCGAAGTAAAATCAACTGTTCAACAAAAATCAAAGGTAATTTTTCTTATTCTCATATAGTTATATTGTGTATTCATGGCAAGATCAGATCTAATGGTTAAAAAATTTTAAAATTTCACTCATGTATGCGATGCATGTAACCGTTAAACTCCAACAGGTCATTCATCTTTTGGTTCTACATATTCTTTAATTTTGATTTTTCTTTTAAATAGATTATCTAATTCAACCTTTAATTCTTAAATGAAAGCTTTGAATTAAAATTTTATGTTTGATTTTATTGTTCTTTACATAATTTGGATTTTCTCTTTCCCTTTTTAAATTTCTCCATTAGCTTATAATTTCAGACTGGAATGGTTTCTCCATTTTTTGATTGACTGATACCGATTATGAATAGGCATTGTGGTCATGGTAGGGACCCTAAAATCTATTTTACACGGCGTGTGGTGGGCAGCTATTATTTTTTTGTTATACGATAGATGCAAATCTGTCTGCCAATTCTATTTCTTAGAACTTTATGGATCTAGATTAAGGTTATCTAGAATTTGGGAACCAAAAATGTGGCAATTTATGTCAATTTGATTGTTCTATAATATTTGTTTTGATATATCATATTTTAAATATTTTAAGTGTTGCATATTCCTTTTTCTAAACCAAACCTTGCTGCTGAAAATTCTCTTCAACCAACCTGTAATCTCTCAATTGCAAGAAATCCTAGAAAATTTTGTTCGCCTAGAAAATTCTATAATTTGGTTTGGATATGATCTCTTATAATCTAATGAATTGGGATGTCTGAAAGATGTTGTTATCTATATGCCAAATTTGGATTATTTGTTAATAAATCAGACATGAATTTATTACAGATTGATAAAATGACTGCATAAAAAGTAAGAAACTTTTTATCTGTTGTAAATATAGGTATAAAATTAACAGCATGATGCATTAGTAACCATTGGACTCTTAAAGATATAACAGCATATGCGATCAATTTAGATGAGCCAAAAAAAACTTTTTATTTCCTCTGTTTACTTGTGGCTTCATTACTTGGGTTAATCTAAACCAGTTCATTTAGAATTGACCCATGCTTTTTGATCTTTGTGGTTTTGTAATGATTTATGATGCTGCTTCTTATGTATTTCTTTCTGTATTTATCATTCTTTTGGATTATATGTTGGCCACTTCAATTGAGTTTAAAGATTCTATTATTCCAGGAACTATCTGATCCGTTTTCATTGGTTGTTGATGAGCTATACTCCTTACCGATAGGCTGAGGTAACTAATTGCTTTCTCTTTTGTCACATCTCTGTGTTATTTCTATTGGAATGTTGGATCTATGCTCTTGATTTCTGGCACACATAATTTAATGAAGTATATATTTGATACAATGTTTTAAATAGTTGGGTTTTTCAATTCCATTTAGGTACCTAAGCTTACCTCAGCTACCGAGTACTTCTTTAAGATGAGACTGATGCAATAATTTTCCTCTAAAGTGGAAAGTCTTCTCCATGATGATGTGTTGGATGAGGCAGACACTAGGCGTGGTATTGGCTCACTAAATTTTGCAATAGGCAATAAGGTAGAACTTCTATACTAAACTGTATCATTTTTCAAATTTTTAAATTTAACTCCATAGAAATTTAGGCCTATGCTATTGTGTATTTATCACTTGTCTGCTTATGCCTATTGTATTCCTTTTATATCCAAGCCCTTTATGTTAGAAGGTGCAGGCCACAAATAATTTTGTTTGCACTTTTACTCTATTGTATTACCAGTAAATGGATGGCTCCAATATAATCAAATCCCATAAACTGCAAGGTTTTTGTATTTTTAGTTGTTCGGATTTGGCCTGATTGTGAGTATTTTTAGTTAATTTCAGGCATTAGTTTTTTGTTTCTTAAGGTGTATTGATCAACTACTAATTATTGTGATTGAGTTTATGCACGGTGTCTATGTCTAACAATCAGTTGTTGATAAATTATGTCACAGTATAAATTAAAGATATATTAACTGTAAAGTAAGGAATCTTTATGTAGAATGGAATCTTATTATCGTCGATATATTGATAGAGAAGTTGTGCAAATGTTGAAGCTAAAATTTTGTATCCACAGGGTAAGTTCTTATGCAGGTTAATAATTTATATAACTTCTATTCTCAGCATTCAAAGAGCACAACATGTTAATTTAGCCTAACTTTAAGTTGATTATACTTGTAAACTATGAGCTTGGTGATTATTTTCCCACATATAGGCTGGAAGGACTACTTCTCTGTCATTGTTGGTGGTGATGAAGTAAGAACAGGAAAACTGTCTCCTGAAATATAAGATGGATACATTAACAATTTCTTATGTTTTCGTTTCTGTATTTTTGTTTTGTTAGACTTGAAGAACTTATATGTTCTCCTGAACTTATTCATTTATGAATTTTTATCTATAACACTTAACATGTGTTTTAACCTTGTCAATGTTTAATCAAATTTATAGATACGAATATAAATATCCCTGAAAAATTCTAAAAACTTTAAACTGAAAAATGACAACCCAAACATTATTTTTTGGGCCCGAAAAATGCCGTTACAAAAGCAAAGCTTAGTAACAAATGACCATCTCGAAACGAGCTGTCAGAAAATATATTATAATAAGAAATCTGACACTTATAGCAAAACTTATGACCAAAATAGTATGTACCATAAAAATAATCCATTTAGGCTTTATGTTAGATTTTTTCATTTCTTCTCAAATTTTAATTTAATTTAGGATTTTTATTATCTATATTTCTGGTGATAAATTGTTGGTAATTGTTGATTTTATCCATAATCTATTGAATTATATGTGTTTTCTGCTTATTCATTGCATATGTTATTTTCATACATTGATCTAATTAAATGTCTTCAAATGGTTAGTTGGAATTGGGTTCTTAGAGTTAACTATATTAGAGAATTTTGACGAATAAACTTTTCATTAGTCAATTTTATGGGTTGTTAGAAAAATAATATGAAATGAATTTAGAGTTCTGTGGGAGTTAGGTTAGTCTTCAATCATGAAAATCAAATAAGATTGCATTCACTCACTTATTTATTTGTTGATCAAGTAAATTATTAAATTATCAAGCTAAGTGTAATAACTACTTTTTATATATATCAAAACTCTTAGAAGATAAGATAGGTATGAAATGATGAGCATAAGTTTGTAATCACAATAATTAACCGAATTTCTTATCTAAATTGAATGAATCCAATGTATGAATTGTCTGTCATCTAAATTTGTAGCTTTGGCTAGTTTTCTCTTATACTTTGGGGGTTGTTATGGGTTCTTTTCTGGATTTTTGTCTTTATTGTTTCATTTCTTAGGTAGAGATTTTGTTTCTACACTCTGTTCTTAGGTTTGTTAGTATGTATCTTTTCTTTGAGTTGCCATTTTGCTCCCTGTATAAATGAAATTCCATTGCTAAAATTTAGAAACGGAAATGTCAATTATGTTGCTGAAATTTAGCAATGAAAAATGAAATTCTGTTGCTAATTTTAGCAATGAAATTTTCAATTCTGTTGCTAAATTTAGCAACGAAAAAGACTTATGTTGCTAAAAATTACCAATTCAACGAAAATGAGTTGGTTGAATTTAGTAACGGAATTCATTTTTCGTTGCTAAATTTAGCAACGGAAATGAAATTTCATTGCTAAAAAATAGCAACCACCGGATTAGCAACAGAAATTTTCGTTGCTATTTTTTATTAGCAACAAAAAATATCAATTTTTCATTGCTATTTTCCATTGCTAAATTTTATTTTTCTTGTAGTGCGCATGAGTAGAATTCCATATGCATCTGCTATTGGATTTATCATGTACACTATGTTATGTACTAGGTTGGATGTTGCTCATGCACTTAGTATAACCAGTAGGTTTCAGCAAGACCTCGGTGAGAAGCACTGGTCTGCTGTATAGGGGATTCTAAAGTACCTACGAAGGACTAAGGATCACTTCTTGGTGTATGGTGGTCAAGAAGAGCTCGTCATACAAGGTTATACCGATGCTACTTTTCAAACTAACACTCAGGACTCAAGATCGCAATCTGATTTTGTTTTTATTTTGAACGGTGGTGCTGTCAGCTGGAGAAGTTCGAAGCAAGAGACCGTAGCTGACTTAACTACAGAATCTAAGTATAATGCAGTGAGTGAGGCTGTAAAGGAGGCTGTTTAGATTAGAAATTTCATTTTTGGATTAGGAGTGGTCCCAAGCATCCTAGATCTATTAGAAATTTTTTGTGTCAACAATGGGGCCATCGCATAGGCAAAGGAGCCCCGGTCACACCAGAAATCCAAACACATACTCAGGAGGAACCACCTGATCAGAGAGATCATTGATCATGGGGACATCAAAATTAGCAAGATAGCGAGTGAAAACAATGTAGAAGATCCATTGACGAAACACTTACGTCCAAATCGGCACGAAGCTCATTTGAGAGCATTTGGTCTTAGGGCTATGCCCAATTGGGACTAGTGCCAATGGGAGATTTTTAGTGTAAGCCGTAGCCCCAATACATTGTTATAAAACATTAAGGTTAATAAATGAGGCATTTGTTTTATCTATTCTATTCCTGTGCGTACCAAATGATAGAACTATCCAAGAATGTTGTTTAAGTTATCATGTGTGAGGCATATGGTTGTAAGACCTTGAAACATTTGAGACTTCATTCTAAATATCCCTAGTCAATCATTGTTATGGGAATAATAATAAATTAAGACTAGTATGCTCTCTCTGATAAGTTGAGTTCTGTCTTACAGGTCATAAGGACTAGAGTGTTAATTAGAGATCATAGATACATGTTTAGAACATGGTATCTAGATTCTATCTGCGCATGAGAACACTACATGGTATAAGTTATAAGTGTTTCTCAATTACAAGTTTTGCATTGGAGTTCTTAGACCTAAAATCTCTATGAAACTCTTTATGAATTACCGTGTACTTTGACATACACCTAATGTACTCGTAATAGGGTGACAAGTATGGGTATGATTGGGCATACACTAATTCGTGTTAGAGAGCATGAGGAAAGTGAAGGGATTACCCCGTTTGGTAAGAGAGAAAATATCACTGGCCACTTGATCGGTGAACTGAGAAGTGTATGGCCATATCGAGTTCTATGTCACTAGAATATCAAGAAAGGAATTATTATATATATAAGGATGACTAGTTCCATGCCTTATATTAATTCTGATATTTATGGGTAAGGGACTATGCAAAATTGCATTAGGTCACTAAATGCTATTTGCATTTTCATTTAATTTGGAATGCTATAATATTTTGCTAGAGAATATATATAGCCTTTGGATTATTTATTAATTCATTGCCAATATTAAATGGACCTATAGGATCGCACACAAAGCATTAGGCTTAAGATATTTAAAATAAAGTATTGGGCATTAATTTGAGCTTTTATGTAAAGTCAAATTAATATGGATAATGGGTATTAAATTGCTAAATGGACCTTGGTCCATGAGAGAGAAAAAGTCAGCATTCACAAGGATTATTTCAATTAATTAATTATCTTTGAATAATTAAGGTATTTGAGTTTAAATCCTAATAGCATTTAAATCAAGATACAACACTTAATTAGGAGAGAGTGTGGCTAAAATTCAAGGTAGAATCCTAGTAAATTTTGGCATGTGCAAAATCCCTAAATAAGTGGTGGACTTTGATTAAATGACTAATGCCATTTGAATTTAAATTCTAATAGAATTTGAATTAAGATATATATCACATAATTAGAAAGTGATGGAGGCTAAAATTACTACTTAATTATAGTACATTTTGGCATTCACACTAACCCTAGACAAGTGATATATATTAGTGAATTAAAAGGAATTAAAGTGGGCTTGCATTTTTGCACTTTCTCTCTCTCATTGCTGATTTCAACAAGGGAAAGAAATGTTTCTTCCTCTCTTGTGTTTTTGGGAAGCCATTGCAACCTAAAAGAAGAACAAGATCAGATCTTGTGTCTTCATACCATACCCATTGCCGAATACAAGCTATAGAGGTAGCACTCTCAATTTTAAGCCAACTTTGCAAGTGTGTGTGAGAACATAGAGTGGTGTCATGTAAAGGCTGCATCTTTAGCATTGGTATTCAAGATCAGAGGTATATAAGTCCATCTTATATACTGGTCATTGCAAAAATCAAGTTTTGAATTGCATTCAAGGATGTAAGTTTGATCTAAAACCCTAAAATTACATGTTTCAATTCTATGTCGTTATTGCATGGCTTGTATGATCAAAAGTTTTAATTTTTCTGCTGCATGATCATTATATTTATGTCATGTGATATCCCATCAATTATATCCTGGTAGGAATATGTTGTGATCATAGATGTATGTAGAGTGAATAATAATAAATATATGAGTTGATGACCGATTCAGGATATAATCGATATTAATGAAATTATCGAAAGGTAACTCGGTAATTTATTTAAGATAAGGTTTAATTTCATAATAAGTATTATATAAGGGTTAATATGTGAATGTGTTAAGAATTACATGCCAATAAGTGATTATAGAAAGTTTATAGGCCAAATAGTAAATAACCAACGTCAAAAAGGGGAACCAATGGGAATTAAATATTTATTTTCCTAAGGAACACATGAAGTGGATATTTGAGAGAGAAAGAGAGAACTAGGTTAGCAAAGTCTCTTAGGCCAAAAGATGCAGATCTTTCTCATCTTTTTTCTCTCTAATTACTTTCTCTAAAATTTGTTCTAAGTATTAGTAGAATGAGGGCAAATCAAGCTAAAGTTTTAAGCTATTGAGGTAAGTTTACAAGAGATTTTTGTTCTTTTCTCCACCTCTTCCCTACTTTTTAAAAGGATCTGAGTTTTAAGGGTTGAAAGTTGATTTAAAGGTATAAATAAATGTGTTCATGAAAATAGGAAGCAACAAGGATAAAAGAAAATGAAAATAAGGTGTTTAGAGGAAGAAATGGGTCAAATAAGGTATAGGGATTTCTTTGGTTTGTTAAAATTGATTTGAGTTGATTAATGTAAATTATTTGATGCATATTGGATGTTTGATCCCAAAAATGATGAATAAATACATGAAAATGATTATTAGAATCCTAAAGAATTTCTTAGTGAAAAATCTGCTTAAAGTTCACTTGAATCAATTTTAGTGTAAAGGCCATAAGTCTTTCTATATATGACCAAATGAGGTGATTTCAAATGGAAATGAAATTTACTTACTATTTACAACTTATATTCAGGAAACTAAGCTTAATTTTACCTTTAAAGCCCTTAAAATTCAGGTTGAACCCGGATGATAGCTGCTTCCCTGTTAATAGGAGAAGTCTAGGTTGTTGAGAACATATATCATAATCCAAAATTCCTATTAGCTTTATTTTTTATGTTTTAAAAACTAAAAACATATTAAAACAACTTTGTAGAAGATAACTTTGACTGAAAATGTCATTCGGTAGGTCTAAAATGATTTGCAATTTTCCCTAGGAAAGTTATCTGCAGAATTTGTAGGGAAAAATAGTGCAATTGATCAAGACCAATTGGTCTCAGCTATGTGGACCTTTCTGTATCAATTACAACCATTTTACATGATCAAAACCAATTTATCTCAGCCACGTGCCCTCCTATTACAACTTGTACTTAATTTTTAGGCCCCAAAATGTAACAAAAACTCACCCCGAACTTCCTCTAATACTTTTAAAGTATTATAGACATAAAAATAAGGGCACAATATGACATGTAATGTATATAATACATGTTGTAATGCTAAAATAAATGCATATAAATGTATGCATGTATAGTTGTACATGGCATGTGATGAATGATAACAAGTTGTATCTAGTATGTGATGATTATGAAGCAATGTGTATCCATGTGTCTAGATATATTATGTTTTAATATGAGTATAGTCTGCTAGAGTTTGAGTTATGGGTAAATAGGCATGCCTAGAAAGGTTCAATTGCTATTCTGTTAGACACGTTTGTGTCTTCTGTTAGAGATTATAGCTCTTCTGTTAGAGATAATATCTCTTCTAATTTTTGATTCTGATGGATTCTGATTTAGAGGTAATGCCTCTTCTGTATGGATACTAATGGTATCTTACGCTCTATTACCTATTACCCGTATCTTAAGATAATAGCAAGCAATTTTTTGGTTGTATCGAATATATTTATTCTATTCTATTCTATTAAATTGGTTGATTTATTCAGGTTCCAATAAAATTAGATAATACTTTGGTAATTATCTTGGTTTATTCCAAGTTATATTTTAAATGTTTCTCAAATTAAGTAGCCAAGAATTAATATCTACCTAATGATTTCAGGTGTCTAATAATATGTATATTTTTATTTTGGTTATCTAAATATTGTAGTTCGACTGATTGGAATATTTATGCAATTACTATAAGTAGTCATTATTATGTGTAATTAACCCATACTAAGCTTTATGCTTAGCACGATATCTTTTCTTATGTACAGGTGTTAGAAGTTGATTGAAGTGTAAGTTAGAGTCAGAATAACTACAATTGGCCAATGTAAAAGTTAGGATTTAAGTTTTCTATTTATTTTAATATCTAAATTGTAATATCTATAAAGGTTTATTGTAAATTTGATTTTGTTAATTGAAAATTTACCTAGAGATAATCAAGATTTTCTGAATATTAATTAATATATTTTATAAGTTGGTTATGGCACTCATGTATCCTTTTAGGAAGCATTAGAGTGTTACATTTAATGGTATCAAAGCTTAGGTTTAGGTGATTCTGGCTTCAATTGAGCTTCAGTAATCTGTATATGCACTAGTCAGTTGTGTTGTTAGCCTACATCAATTATCCTGGTCTTGATATAGTTTGCAGTATAGTAGATTTTTTAGAGGTGTTTAAAGAAAGAGATTGGCAGTAATCTATTCAATTTGAACTTTTTCTCCCATTTTTGATATGTTTCTTATTTCAAGATGTGGTGTCTCTTATTATGTAACTTTGTTCAAGATGATCCATACTGTAATACTAGTTATATAGTGACTTATTCTGATAGTTTAACATTATAGCTAATTTGATTCAAAGGTGAATTATGTTAGATAAAATAGTTGGAAAATGTTATATATATATATATATATATATATATATATATATATATATATATTAGAAATTGTTACGAATGCATGCTCTTAATTAATACGAATATCTGTGTCCCGAGTAATTCTAAATTCAATATGGAATATGAGATTTTAAAATGCTAGTGACTGGTATTTTAGTTCATAGATATTTAATTACTTGATATGCGAAGATTATCCTATCAAGAATTAGAGAAGGAACTTATATTTAAGGACAAGTTCACAAAATTGTCAACTTGAGAAAATGATTTAACTTTGGTAGAATAATGGTTTGATAAACATTATACTGTTAAGAATCATGTTTTTTTAAGCTAGCTGCTTATGAAGTTCAAATTTTATAAGTTCAATATCCTATGGAACTTGACTTAGATTACTATTTAGAGTAATCTCAATATTGTACGGTTGTAAGTTACCCTAAAAAGATACATAATTCAGTTAGCTTTTGTACTAAATTTTAATAGGGTGAAGTGATAGTTTTAATATGTTGATCTGCAAAATTATCTAGTCACTCATTAAGGTTATTTTGCAAACCTTCCTAAACTTACAGCACTGTATGAGGCAATATTAATTGAGTTAAGAGAAAAAAAAAGATTTCATATTTCATTGTAGGAATTTCTAAGCAAGGGTTTTATGTAGAGCAACAAGTTAAATTTGGTGCTACACTCTGTCATGTTTATTATAATTCAATTAGATACTTTGATGGATATAAGAGGATATGGTTATAGATTTAATTTTTGGATTTGTTCTTCCTTAAGAATGGTAATGTGGCTTAAGCAATAACTAATAAGCTTATAAAATCTGATAATGGACCTTTCTCATTTGAATTTGATAATAATTCTCGAGTTATACAAGGTTTCTAATAGAAAAATTTGGATATTTTTGGCTATTTATCTGCTATATAAATATATGTTTTCCAAAGTAATTACTTATAATAAGAGATTATTAGCAATTTATTTAAGTGTGAGTATAATATCATACAAAACTTTGTATGGTAGAAAATATTCTGTATAAATTTAAAGTGAAGAGTAAAGTTTAAATGGCCAGTGATTAATTGATATTATCATTAAATTATGGAAAGAAGGATATAGAATATATGCCATATCGTGAGTATGAATTTCGAGGATAAAATTCCTTTAAAGGGGAGAGAATTGTAAGAGTCCAAATTATATCATGGTAGGAATATGTTGCGATTATAAGTGTATGTAGAGTGAATAATAATGGTTATATGAGTTGATGATCGGTTCAGGATATAATCAGTATTAATGAAATTATCAAAAACTAACTGGTAATTTATTTAAGAAAAGGTTTAATTGCATAATAAGTATTATATATGGGTTAATGTGTAAATATGTTAAGAATTACATGCCAATAAGTGATTGTAGAAATTTTATATGCCAAATAGTAAATAACCAAAGTAAAAAAGGGGAGCCAATGGGAATTGAACATTTATTTTCTAAGGACCACATGAAGTGGATATTTGAGAGGGGAAGAGGAGGCTAGGTCAGCAAGGTCTCTTAGGCCAAAAGATGTAAATTTTTCTCATCTTATTTCTCTCTAATTGCTCTCTCTAAAATTTTTTCTAAGTATTAGATAGAATAAAGGGTAAATCAAGCTAGAGTTTTAAGCTATCAAGGTAAATTTACATGAGATTTTTATTCTTTTCTCCACCTTTTCCCTATTATTTATGAGAATCTAATTTTTAAGGGTTGAAAGTTGATCTAAAGGTGTAAATGAATGTGTTTATAGAAATAGGAAGCAACAAGGACAAAGAAAAATAAAGATAAGGTATTTAGAGGAAGAAATGGGCCAAAGAATGTATGGGATTTCTTTGGTTTATTGAAATTGATTAGAGTTGATTAGTGTAAATTATTTTATTTATATTGGATTTTTGAGCCCGAAAATGATGAATAAATACATGAAAATGATGATTAAAGTCCTAAATAATTTCTTAGTGAAAAATCTGCTTAAGCTTCACTTGAACTAATTTTAGTATAGAGGCCATAGGTCTTTCTATATATGTCCAAATGAGGTGATTCCAGAGGGAAATGAAATTTAATCTATGTATATACAACTTTACCTTTAGGAAACTAAGCTTAAATCTACCTTTAAAGCCCTTGAAATTCGAGTTGAATGTGGATGATAGCTGCTGCCCTATCAATGGGAGCAATTTGGATTGTTGAGAGCATATCTCATGACATAGAAGTCTTATTAGCTTGATTTTTTATGTTTTAAAACTAGAAACATATTAGAACAAGTTTGTAGAAGATAACTTTACTTGAAAATGACATTTGTAGGTCTAAAATGATGTGCAATTTGCCTTAGAAAAGCTATATGCATAATTCATGGGGTAGAATGGTGCACTTGATCAAGATCAATTGGTCTTAACCATGTGGACCCTTATATATCAATTATGACCATTATATATGGTCGAGACCAATTTAACTCAATCGTGTACCCTTTTGTTACAGCTTATACTTAATTTTTAGGTCCTGAAATATCATTGAAACTTACCTGAACTTCCTCTTATACTTTTAGAGTATTATAGACATAAAAATAGGGGCATAATATGACATGTAACGTATATAACACATGTTGTAATGTTGAAATAAATGCATATGAATGTTTTTATGCATAATGTTACATGGCATATGATGAATGATAACAAGTTGTATCTAGTATGTGATGGTTATAAAGCAATGTGTATCCAAGTGCCTAGATATATTATGTTTTCATGTGAGCATGGCCTGCTAGAGTTTGAGTTGTGGCTAAATAGGCATGCCTAGAAAGGTTGCAGTTGTTATTCTGTTAGAAACATTTTAGCCTTTTATTAGAGGTTATACCTTTTTTAATAAAGACAATGTCTCTTCTGATTTGTTATTCTATTAGACACTACGGTATCTTCTATTAGAGGTTATACCTATTCTATTAGAGATAATATATCTTCTAATATTTGATTCTTTTGGATTCTGATTTAGAGGCAATGCCTCTTCTATATGGATACTAATGGTATCTTACGCTTTATTACCCATTACCCGCGTTTTAAGATAATAGAAGCCAATTTTCTGGTTATATCGAATATAATTATTGTGTTTTATTTTGTTAAATTTTTTGATCTATTCAGGTTCCAATAAAATCAGATAATACTATGGTAATTATCTTGGTTTATTTCAAGTTATATTATGAATGTTTCTTAGATTAAGCAGCCAAGAATCAATATCTACCTAATGTTTTCAGTGTCTAACAATATATATATTTCTATTTTGGTTATCTAAATATTGTAATTTGTCTAATTGGAATATTTATGCAATTACTGTAAGTAGTCATTATTATGCATAATTAATTCATACTAAGCTTCATGCTTAGCATGATATCTTTTCTTATGTGCAGATGCTAGAACTTGATTGAAATGCAAGTTAGAGTCAGGACAACTGTAGTCGGCCAACGTAGAAAGTTAGGATTTAAGTTTTTATTTATTTTAATATTTATAAAGGGTTATAGTAAATTTAATTTTGTGGATTGAAAATTTACGTAGAGATAATCAAGATTTTCTGCATATTAAGTAACATATTTTAGAAGTTGGTTCTGGTACCCATGTATCCTCCTAGGGGGTATTGGGATGTTACAAATCTACTATCATTGTAATGCAAATTTGAATGTAAAATGGAAAACAATGAAGAAAAACTAATAATAAAATGAAACTAAGTAAGAAGAAATAACAATAAAATGAAAATAAGGAAGGAAGGAAGAATTAGGCTCACATGGTTAAAATGAGAAAGTAGGAAAAGATGGTATTTAAGAAAACTATTAAAAAAATAGAATCATGCATTCAATTTGCACAGCACGGGAATTATTATATACTCTGCTGTACACAGTAATTTTTGTGCACCTGCAGACTCCGTTTTAAAAAAATATTCAAAAAATGGCAACATATTGTTTCATTTTTCAGTATGTGGGCCCCAAAGAAAATTTCCACATCTGTCTCTGCGTACGAAGCGAAACAACATTGTTTTCTAAGCAGTAAAAAATGGCAACCGTTGGTGTCGTTTCTTAACCAAATTTTGCACATCAGACAATGGGACCCACGTTGATGTAAAACACACTAATTTCCCAATTATGTTTATTGTAACCCCAAAAATCTAAATATTTTTTCAAAAATACCCCAAATATAAAAAAAATCCTGCCAAAACAGCAATTGCAAAATGAGAAGGATTACTCTTCCAAATTATAAAATTT
>JBBPFJ010000230.1:0-104118 GCA_037975025.1 Excoecaria agallocha
GTGGAAACAGTGGTTTTTCATATTATTTACTCTTTTTCCTCATTTATTTCATAACAGTTGACTAATTTCCTTTTGGTCCTCAACATTTTACTAAATTCCAAAAATGCCCTTTTTCTTTAATATTTACAATTTTGCCCTTATAGTCATTTACTTTCATTTTCTTTACATTAGTTTCATCATTATTCCTCATTTATTTCTTATTTCACTACTTTTGGGTAAAATTACGGTTTAGTCCCTGTACTATAAATTTCATCTTTTGGCACTATTAAGTCTCCAAAATTACTATTTTGTCCTTGTTAATCATTTCTCATTTATTTTTACTTATTAATTAATCATTTTGGCAAAATTACCATTTTGCCCCTAAACTTTTATTTTCTTTCATTTAAGTCCTTTTTCCACTTTAAACTTCATTTTTATCATTCTTTTCATTTCTTTTAACTTATTTTCACTTTCATTACATTTCATGTCCCTAGTACAGTACCGACAGAAATTCTCAGACTGGATACTCAGGACGTGGACCCCCATGGGCCACATATAGACTGAAAAATGATCTCAACGATCATTTTTCCACGTAGCAGATACCAGGTACAAACAGAAGCTATGGTGATCAGTGATCCTACCATAACTAAGCAAGTCGCCATGACTTGCACCGCGGTACAGATGTCCCTATGGCTAGCCAATTATATCCTGAGCTAGGCTTTTACTGCCAGACTATTTCTAAGGGCGCAATTTCATCAAAATTTCAATTAAACTTTACATTTTTCATTATTTCATTACTCGAAAATGCTTGTAATCATTTCTTTTCATTCGAAATTACTCGTAGTCATTTCTTTTCATTCTTTCACATAGATTGTGAATTATTTTACCATAATTCACTAAAATCATTCACTTTCTCATCAAATTGCATTTTATTTCATATAAATGCCATATTTTCAATACTTACATAATTGAAAATATTCTCTAAAATATTCATTTAATTTCAATAAATTCCATAAAAATTTCTAAGCATATTATTTCATTTCTAGTGTCATTTAAAAGCTTAAATTCATCAAAATTCACAAAATACACTTAGGTTTTCTTTAAGGTATAATTCGGCCATCAAGGTAACTATACCATATCATCATTCAATAAATCATTTAAACATTTTAACATGCTTATTCAAGGTTTAGATACACTATTTCATCATTAATTTCAATTAAATCATCATTTTCTCATATAAACCCTAACTTACATAAAGGGTACTTAATTGAAATCAAAGAAATTACTAAGATTTATTAGCCACTAACCTTTCTTTCTTGTTCTAGGATGTCTAAGCTTCCTTTTCCTTGCCTTTAGCCTTGGAAGCTTGCAAGTCACCTTGATTCCCTATGTGAACCGAATTTTTAAGCTATTAGAACTCTAATTTTTCAACCTCAAATGCTAAAAATAACATCGTAATTGAACTCTAGGCACCCAAAAACATAAGTAGGCACCTTAGATAAATTTTTAACCCATTGGTTTCACTTACCTCAAATGAAACCCTAAACTCTCTCTCCAAATTTTTCTTGATTTCCTTCCTTGATTTGAAGATAGGAGGTCACAATACTTAACTAGAGAGGCAAAACTTTCTATTGGGTGGCTTGATTTGTTGTGAAATGGAGAGAGAAATGAAGAAAACTCACACAACAATGGTGGAGTGTGGTTCGGCCAAGGGAGAGAGGAGAGGAAGAAGATGATTTGCTGTCCCATTCCAGAGAATTCTCTCTTTATATAGGCTGGGTTTTGGGCTTTGTGGGCTTGGATTGGGTTAATTGGCTTAGTTAATTAACTAAAGCCCATTAACACCTAATTTAAAGCCCAAAATTATTTCTCCCATTTCCTCACTCCAAATCACTCTAATTTAAATTCCATAATTCTTATCACATCAAAATTAGATAGTACACCAAATTTTGGCTCAATCGGAGTCCGTTACTGTTCCGATTCAATCGAACTGGTTCGATTCGACAACTGTCGACATCGCCGAAAAATTCATTTCTTTATACCAAAATATTCTACATGAAATTTCATGAAGATCTGCAAAATATGGCAATTTTTGGAGTTCATTTACTATTTTTAAAAATTTATTCAAAATCAAGTCTCCTTCCCTACTAGGAAAATTGACTCGCTACCTTTTTCGTATTTTTGTCTTTCGGAGGTCTATTTGACCTCGATTTTACTTCAAATTTTAACCTCGGACTCACCATGACCAATACTTCCCGATGGTCAAATAAAATATTTTTCACTTTCGGATCCGGTTTACGGCCCGGGTACACTATTCACCATCGGAATTTACTGTTCACGACCAGATCGGTGTTGAGGCCATTACATAAGAGATCTTAATATGTCATTTGTCTTTAAAAAGGAACTGAAAAGGATAAAGTTGTCGATAATATTTTTATATAAAAATATTGATGTTGATATTTTCAACATAGTAAGGATCTTAAATTAAATATGTTGAAAAATACATATATTAATTGCATACAATATGAATTTTTGGACCTGCAATTAAAAATATTGAAAAATATGATGCCAAAAGAGTACAATTGATATTCATACAATAAACAATGAAGTCGTAAAATATGATTTATTTTATAACATTTATTGCAATGGATTGGCATCAATTGTAGAAATACATATTTTCTTATAATGAATGCAATAAGTTTTTACTATTTGTTAATTTGGTAATATATAAGTATGTAACTAATTGATACTATTTGCCTATTTGATAATAAAATTACATATAGTTCCTAAAAAGATTTATCATGCTTAAAACATATAAATATTTCTGAAAAAATTTATTTAATACAAATATATGCATTAAATTTTATGTTTATGATTTTGAAGTGTTATAATTTATCTATTGTCATTATTTATTTATGATTTTAATAACTAAAATTTTTGAAAAGTTCAAAATGCTTTAACGAATTTTGAAAACTAATTTTTGTCTCCACTTGAAAATCAAGTTCTATTTCATTGAGATAATAAATTTTTATAATGTGATTATATGTTTATAAATTATATTCCATTGAGTACTCCAATGGTTGTCAAGTTAGTAGATACAACATATTTCATGATCATATATTTGCTATTGATGCATTATGTAATCATGTATTACATGATAATTATCAAATTATTACTTAAAATTACATATTCTTTTAAAAGATTTTAGTTCTCTATATAATCATATTTATTTTTTTGATAATTTTATTATCTTTAAATAATTTTTTTTAGAAATATTTTAATTAAGTTACTAAATGCATTCATTTGTTATAGCTATTATATGATTATATTATATACATGTTATGAAATTATTTTATTACATCTATTTCATTCTTTCACTACAAAAAAAATGCAAAATAGCAACGACAAAAGTCGTCGCTAACTGATAACTTTTCGTCGCTAAATCAATTTAGCGACGACTTTCATTTTGAAACAAAAGTCATTGTAGCAGAATTTAGCTACAACAAGAAGTCGTCGCCAAATTTTAGCGACGACAGATGTTTTCGCTAAATATTTGTCACCATTTTGCTATAATAATGCTCACGCAAACTTTTGCGACGATTGTATTTTCGTCGCAATATTGCTACGATATTGTTCACGCAAAATTTTGCGACGACTATTTTGTTGCAACATTGCTACGATATTGTTCACATAAAATTTTGCGACGATAGATTTTTGTCACAATATTGCTAGGACATTGTTCATGCAAAATTTTGCGACGAATATACTTTGCTACGATATTGTTCACGCAAAATTTTTCGATGACAGTATTTTTATCGCAATATTGCTACGACATTGTTGACGATAAATAACACTGTTCAAACATGTTAATCCTCGCTAAATTAAAATTATTTTTTTATTTTTAAATTAATATAAAAATTTCATCATTTAAATGATAAGCCACGGATGACAAATTTATATTTATGTACTATATTTAATACAAAAATATATATATTAATGAAAATATTGTTATTTACAAATGGATATCATCGTTAATTATATATCTAAAATAATACACACATATATAACAATAAAAAATATCACCCAAAATGTCATACTATATACTTATAACTATAATGTAAATAGATACATTTGCTCCTAAATCTACTGCTGAAAAAAGTTGTTGCATCTCCATCTATTGCTAGATTTGTCTAACCCGCTGATCCATCTCTTGTTCATGCTCAGTACAAATCTCAACTTAAAACTCAATCCGCATAGTAGACAAATATTGCAAGTGCAAGCTATGAGAAACAAATAAAAAATTAATACAAGGGTGTGACGAATTAACATAAGGCAAAACCACTAAAAACACAAGTAGTGGATCATCTTTTTCAAGATTTCTAGGAATAATCGCATGGCTATGGAATGAGAATAATAAGCAAGTCTAGTCTAATATGCTACCTTATGTCAAAATCAATTAAGATTTCTAAATAAGATGCTAAAAGTATGCAACCTGTGTTAAGTGGCGGTTAATGGGTAACATGCATAAACTTCAATACCAAACCCAGCAAATGGGTTAATTAGAATTTACCATGACTTGACCACCATATATTCTCGAACCAAATGAAGCTTTTAGAATCAAATAGGAAAAAATTCTGACCTGGGGAATATACTTGATAACTGTCATGAAAACTCGAATTGAACTGCAAAAAGAATAATATAACAAAGTATTGAAAAAAATCAGCCACTGAGCCATAAGTGAATTTCAATGCATGGCAAACATAGTAAACAAACAAATAATGCTGACGCAAGCTTTGAGCTGTGAAATTATTATAGAAAAGATCACTGCATACAAATTAGTCAGAATTATATTCCTGTTCAGGTTAAAATCATTTTAGGTCTCTATTAGAAACATTAGATCATAATATCCTTAAACAAGGAACCCAAAGCAACATGAGCCCTGGAAATAATGATCTTAATATCAAATATAGTAATGGAAAAAAAATCATGCAAGCAAAACACAAAGATTAGATGCAAATAATAACAATATTTTACTTTTCTTTTCCATCCAGATGCAATGGAATTAGAAACCAAAAGTTATGAATTCCTCCTTATATTTGGTAATTGTTTGACCAAATATATACATTGGTAATAAAAGGCAAAATGCCAAAGTTATGTTGAGATAAAACTGCACAGAAATTAAAAAAGAAATATAACAGAGAATTATATATGCTTTATGCACTTTGGCAGCATAATATCTCAGGGAAAAGAAATTTTGTAAAATTTTTGGAAAGTATCAAAATATCAATTAAATTATAAGTATTCATATTTCTGATTTTCCCATTCATAGTCATGCACTGCAAAGAAGAAGCTTAATTATGTCCAAAGATTAACACAAAGAACAGCTGAAAAAAAGATAGTCGGTATAAGGATACCAAAAGAATTACACAGTTAATACAAATTGGAATTGTATTTACCAAAAGCCACAAGCTTATCTTTGTAGTTGCGTAGATTGCGATATCCGTCGATGAGATCGCTGCTAGAAATAGAAACTAAAGTAACATCTTATTTTAGACAATAAGAATCCCATCATCGTTGATTCGATTCGCATTATGCTCACTATTATACACGAGAGAACACAATACGTTAGTTGTAATAGAGAAAATTATAGTTTTATTTATGATTAGATAATGGACCCTTTGCCTCGTAAAAGAAAGAATTATGTAAAGGCAAAGCAATAACAGCCACACTCGAATTAAATTAAGTTATTAGAATAACTTAATTTTATAGAAAAGACTTTAATAATTAACAAAATTACCATTTTTTTAATTTCAAGTGCTCCATTTTATTTTTTTATGATTAAAACTAAATTTATTATTTTTTTAAAAATATTGTTTCATAATAAATAAAAATAAACATATAGTATATTTGTGTTTTAAAATCTTAAATAGGCATTTAAAGTTGGATAAATTTGAATAATGAGAATGAACATTTAAAGTGGGACAAATTAGTGCAATATGGTCTATTTACAAATAAATGTCTACTTTAAAAAAAAAATCATATTTGAATGTATCTTCCAAATACCCCTTTTATACAATCAAATATTAGTTCAATTTTTAAACTACAACTAATAATGAAAATTCCTAGTTCCAAACAATATACCCATTAATTTTTTAATAGTACAGTAAATTAATTATCTCTTTTTTAAGGAAAAATTCATAAAAACATTGGATAACAAATAAATTTATTTAATTTTGACCCAACAAAAAATGAACGCTTATTTGTAAATGTATAAAATAGTATGGAGTAAATGATTATTTATCATATACTATATAAACTTATTAATTTGCATGTAAACGAAAATTAAATGACATCATATATCGTCTGTGTTAACAAAAGCATTCATATATAAGCTAACTTAATGCAGTACACTAAACAAAAGATTAGATAAATCGGCCGAGAAGTTTAGAAGGACCAAAACAGGCAATATGTGGAACCGCATCTAAAACCGGATATACGCAAAATTGATTACTTATCTGTCATTTCTGTTTAAATCTATCTCTTAGATCATTTATAGTGACTCAAAATTTTATAATCAAGTCATTTAACTTGTATTATGGAGATCAGATCTAAGCTGTATTAGAATTCAGAATAGAAGTCGTGATTCATGAATTAAGCAAAATTACCTGGAATGGCAACTTATCCATAACCTTCTGGTAATAGGATAATGCTTCATTAAGCTTTCCAGAATCCATCAAGGAGTTACCTTCTTTTAAGTTCTACAAAACAGAGTGATCTGAATTAGGGAAAATGCTATGGACATAGTAGTCTTCCAACAGATGTATAATGACGAGCATTGCATAGAAAAAGCAGCAAGCTATTATTATGATTAAGAGCAAAGAGCATAGAAACCAAAGCATTGTACTAAACACGAGTTTCTGTCTTCAATTCTTTTTGTAATATACTTCAATTCTTTCACACATACTCTTTACACGGAAAATATGGAAATAGAACTTCTGTTTTTCTCTGATATTTCTTTCGAATGCTATCTGTGCTAAAGTTTTTCTGAAACAAACTTACTTCAAAGTTTTTAATTTCCAACACCAATTAAGTCCATTTAATCTGATTGTTTTCTAAAACAAACTTCACTGGCAACAACACTTGTAGGATGAACAAAGAACTTAACGGTGACATCAATTTAGAAAGAATATGAAATAACAAAATAGAATGATATTTATATACCGTCTTGGAAATATTTCCAAGCCTAGGAAAGACACCCCATGTAGAGACCTTTGGCTTGTAAAAATCTGGATTGTCTTCTTGTTTTGGCTTAGGCATGGAAACCGTTTTGTCACTGAACTTGCTGGTGTCTCCGACTATTATCTCCACCTCAGGCAAGTCCCCTTCTGGAAAAGGCTGTTGGCGGAGACAATCTGGGTGGGAGTCCTCTGCCCATCTTCTTATCCGCAAAGTCAAGTCCCATGAAATCAATGCTTGAAACTGAAAGCTTTTCTTTCTTACTTACATTTTTATTTACCACTAAGTCACTGCCTAAATTCGCTTTATCTCTGTCTTTGAATCCTAAAAAAAAAAGTTCATGCACACATGTCAATAGACACTAGAATTTGCTTGTTTGATTGTTTCAGACAATCACAACGAAAACTGTCATCCTAGCTAAAATACAAGAAACATAGTTGTAAGATATTGACAGCAAAGACACATTTGATCCTATGTAAAAGAGGAGAAACGTTGTCATACTTGTAATCCATTATTCTGACAACCGGTGGATCTGCATCTGGGGATAATATCACCTACAATAAAATATCCATGTCTCATAAGCTCAAAGAAGGAAAAATGAAATAGAATAAAAAGTCATCATACTCAAGAATGCAATTTACATTAGAGAGCTATAGAAGTTGTGTTGGTCCAATTTATTAAATTAAGGATGATTTCTCAAGGGGGGGAAAATTCTTTGAATTTTAAAATTTTGGAAAACTCAATTAGCTAAGAGCGAGAATTGTTCTCACTTGCACCTATAACCATCAAAGTCGAAAATAACACTTAAACAAAAGAAATTAATGACTAAACAAGCATGCAAGATACATAATGACCTAGAATGCCTAGAATTTTGCTACTTCTAGTATGCATATCCATATCACACTTGCTAGTGCCTTGAGGCTAAAGTAAAAGCAGAGGCTTAAAATGTATTGGACAGAGTGGTTGGGTATATACATTGAGTTTGAAAAGCCAACTCGTTCTTGCAAAACATACCAAATCAAGTTCAGCGTCTTCAGCCATTCGGATTGCCTCATTTTTAGGTACTATTCCAACCTACAAAAATGCAAGAAGTCAAATTACCCAACTAATCAAATAGAAAACAAAAGCAATTAGAAATAAATAGTGTACCACTCCCATTTCAATTTATTTAAAACACCATTTCGCTGCCTGAGATACAAAATAGAAACAAAGTCCAACACTCGCTAACCATATATTACTGCTCATCAATAAGCCTTATAGTAGACGACCTATAACACAAAACGCATTCACCAATTCAGTTCAGAAAATATTACAATCGCATAAAACAAGCAACCAGTAAAAAACAGAAAAATTCGGCCAGTCAAAAATGTGGCTAGGTGAGAGAAAAGCAGAGGAGACAAGGAAGGAAAAAAAGAATTGACCTGCACAATTTGGGGTAATGAACAATTTTGGGTTTTTTGCTGAAGAAAGGAAGAAAGAATTAAATGGCTCAAACCCATAAAAATATAAAAAACCCAGATATGGGTTTGACGAAAAGAGAGGAAAATGAAAGATCTTATTGCAGTTCTTCAATTCTCTAGTTGAATCTTGAAGTAAAATGGGAGAGAGGGAGGGGGTAAGAGGGCAGCGGCAAAGATTTTGGGATTTAGAAAAAATGAACCCGCCAACACTTTTATTATCCCGCTAAAAAATTTTAGGTATTTAGATACAACATATTTGTCTACAGCATTTTTTCAAGTAAAATTGGCTATAATATTTTTCCAAGCTAATTTTATGAGAACTATATTCTCTTAATTTAATTATTTTATTATATAACTTATAATAATTGATCATAATTGATATTATTGAATATAAATATAATAATTAATTTAATTTAGTTAGTTAAATTTATTAAAATAAATAATTTAATAAAATAAAAATGAAATTTAAATATTAAAAATTAAAATTATATAAAAATAGTTAAACGTAAAATATGAAATATGATGTACTCATTTTTGTAAACTAATTAAAATAATAATTTTAATTCATTTTAATTCTCAATATAACTATATCAATATTTTATTAATTAGCTACAACGACGTTGTCGCTAATTTAGCTACAACATTATTATCGTCAATAGAGGAATATGAAAAGAATAGTATTTTACAAAATTAGCGACAACATTGTTGTCGCTAATTTATCTACAACATTGTTGTCACCAATAAAGAGATATGAAGATAATACTATTTTGCAAAATTGGCGACAGCATTATCGTCGCTAATTTAGCTACAATATTATTGTTGCCAATACAGGGATATGAAGATAATAGTATTTTGCAAAATTTGCGATAAAATTGTTGTCACTAATTTACCTACAACATTGTTGTGGCCAATAGAGGAATATGAAGATAATAGTATTTTGCAAAATTGACAACAATATTGTTGTCGCTAATTTAGCTACAACATTGTTGTTGCCAATAGAGAGATATAAAGAGAATAGTATTTTGCAAAATTGGCGACAACATTGTTGTCACTAATTTAGCTACAACATTGTTGTCGCCAATAGAGGAATATGTAAAGAATACTATTTTGCAAAATTGGCGACAAAATTGTTGTCGCTAATTTACCTACAACATTGTTGTGGCCAATAGAATAGTATTTTACAAAATTGGCGACAACAATAACTACAATGGTCTTGTTGCTAATTTAGCTACAACATTATTGTCGCTAATAGAAGGATATGAAGATAATGGTATTTTGCAAAATTGGTGACAATAATAGCTACAACGTTGTTGTCGCTAATTTAGCTACAACATTGTTGTCGCCAATAGAGGGATATGAAGAGAATAGTATTTTGCAAAATTGACGACAGTATTGTTGTCGCTAAATTAGCTACAATATTATTGTCGCCAATAGAGGGATATGAAGAGAATACTATTTTGCAAAATTGGCGACAACATTGTTGTCGCTAATTTAGCTACAACATTGTTGTCGCTAATTTAGCTATAACAATGTTGTCGCTAATTTAGCTACAACATTGTTGTTGTCAATAGAGGGATATGAAGAGAAATGTATTTTGCAAAATTGGCAACAACATTATTGTCGCCAATTAGCTACAACAATTTTGTCGCTAATTTAGCTACAACAATGTTGTCGCTAATTTAGCTACAACATTGTTGTCGCCAATAGAGGGATATGAAGATAAATGTATTTTGCAAAATTGGCGACAACATTGTTGTTGCCAATTAGCTACAACGGTGTTGTCGCTAATTTAGCTACAATATTATTGTCGCCAATAGAGGGATATGAAGAGAATAGTATTTTGCAAAATTGGCGACAACATTGTTGTCGCAAATTTAGCTACAACAATGTTGTCACTAATTTAGCTACAATATTATTGTCGCCAATAGAGGAATATGAAGAGAATAATATTTTGCAAAATTAGCGACAACATTGCTTTCGCCAATTAGCTACAACGGTGTTGTCGCTAATTTAGCTACAACATTATTGTCGCCAATAGAGAGATAGGAAGAGAATAGTATTTTGCAAAATTGGCAACAATATTGTTGTCGCTAATTAGCTACAACGATGTTGTCGCTAATTTAGCTACAACGCTGTTGTTGCTAATTAGCTACAACATTGTTGTCGCCAATAGAGGGATATGAAGAGAATAATATTTTGCAAAATTGGCGACAACATTTTTGTCGCCAATTAGCTACAACTGTGCTGTCGCTATATTAGCTACAAAATTGTTGTTGCTAAATATGCTTTTGTTGTCGCAAATATTTACGCCTAAATTTTGGCGCCTGATATTAGCAACAATAAGAATTTGTTGTCGCTAATTTGTCGCAATATTTGTTTTCCCACCAAATCTTTCAATATATGCGACGAAAGTCATTTTTTGTCGCAATTTTGTCGCTATATTGTGAATTTAGCAACGAATTTTATTGCTGTCGCAAATTTTCGTATCTATTCTGCATTTTTTTGTAGTGCTTGAAGTGAATGAAACATTATAAAATCATGGCCATAAAAATGTTATGTTTAAGAATTGATATTACTATTGTATGATTAATTTTCACCATCAAATGTGGTTGATAATTAAGAGAAACAATAGAAATGGTTAACAAAATCATTTGAGAATGGATAACTTATTTCTGATATGGTATAAAAGTATATTAGTTATGTACCTGTTGTACGTACGACTATACTATTAGATTTTATAAAATTTCTCATCTTAAAGTAATGAAAGATGTGTAGATGAATTTGTACATGCTTGAAAATGTATAACATGTAAATTTATGAAATAAGTTTTAATTGTTATTTTTCAGTTCATGCATAATATATCCAGAAGATATATATAGTAAACATATTCAAAAGATATATGACTCATTTTTAGAAAAAAAATTTATAATATTACATATTGAAACTCTGTATACACAAATTTAAAGTTGTGTACCAATATTTTTATAAAGGAAAGAAAAATACACTTTGTACTATTTTTTCCTTAACTAATTTTTTTTTCTCATTGGGTTTTCCTGTTAAGGTTTTTAATGAGGCAACTTATAATGTGTATTAAAATGTTGTGTACTCTTTTTTCCTTTACTGGATTTTTATCCCATAGGGTTTTTTTCCAGTAAGGTTTTAATGAGGCACAATATGTATTAATGTACATTCAAGGAAAAGTATGTACTATAAATTCCATGATTATGAATGTCCATAACCCTTTTAAGATTGATAGCATGAATTATCAAATGGAAAAAAGAAAAACAATTATTGCCTATGTATGATATTTTGTACTATTGTCAATGATTTTAAAAGTTCGCCAGAAGCATGACATATCTTTTAATGGCAAAGATATCAATCTTTTAAAGAAAATGAAATGAAAATTTCTAAATTGATACTCTTCAAGAGGTAAAAAGCAACATAAATCAACAACTCCATATTTCTAGAAAAACAACCCCAAAAGTGGTTCTTGTAATGATAAATTATATGAGTTGTGAAAACAGATGATAACTGTTGTTGATAATGTTGATAATTATCGAATTACTCAATATTAGCTATTCATGAAGTTAATTGAAAACTCATGTGGTTAAAAGGCATAACTCAATACAAGAAAACAATGTGTAGATTATTGTTCAAAAATAACGACCAATAATATTAAAGTCTGAATAAATCACAAAGTTTTCTTTAGCTGCAAACCAGTTGATCTCTTCACCAATATTCTACCTACTTTGATTTTTAGAAAGTATGTAAGTTGTATTGGGATGTTTCAGTTTAAGAAAATGTTGTAATTATTGTATTTTTAAGGGGAGGTATATGGCCTATGAATACTGTACTTTTTTTCCTTTGCTAAGTTTTTATTCCACTGGATTTTTCTTACCAAGATTTTAATGAGGCATATTCATAATGCATAGTCACCCAATGGGAAGTATTGTGATAATTATGAAGTGTATGGATGACTATCAAACTCATCTCTCTCCATGTTCTAGTAAAATTCTACTACTTCTATATTATACCTATAAATACCCCATTATTGTTATTCAGTATATGCAATCAATAAGAGAAAATTCTCTATTCATACTATATCTATCTTTGCTTTAATTAGTTTTACAACAATATTTATGTCACAATACATAATATGTCTTAATATATTCATCATTAATATATATTAAAGTAATGATGAAATTATTTATCGTCATATAAAATATTAGATTTAGTGACTATAAATTATTATATGACAAAAATTACCTTTATTTGTGATAAAAAATTATGTAGTCAATATTTAATGGCTCTTGTTACAAATATATTTTTGTTACTAAAAATACTTACTCTAGTGATGAATTTCAAATTTGTTATAAAAATATCAATTTTTTTTTGTGACAATAAACAATATTATGTGACAAAATAAAATTTTATTTATGACATTATTTTTGTCATTAAAAGTAAGAAATTAATATGACAATAATTATTTTCGTCACAAAAAATGATACTTACAATGACAAAATAAATAAAATCGTCAAAAAAATTTTTGTTACGCACATATTGTGACAATCACCGTGATGATGAAAATTCGTCACCTTATTCTTTTAATGACGAAAATGAATCTTTTTATGACAATTTTTACGTCATAAAAAGTGTAATTTCTTGTAGTGGAAGGAGCTAAATGGGCTGAGAGTTCAGAATGTTTCAGTAATTAGCAAAGAAGAAAGTGCATTTGAGGAAAGAAATTTGGGAAGTGATGCAAGGGCAATTGAGCCATACAAAAGGAATGATCTATTTAGCAACCATTATAATTTCGGGTGGAGGAATCACTCAAAATTTTTTTAGAGATATAGAAATCAAGCCTCTATCTCAAACATTAACCCAAAAGCCCTATTTAATCCATCTACACATAATGAAGCTAACCATAATATGTTTATCATCAATGCCAACCACCAGCTGTAAATACTCATTTTCAAGCACCATACCAAGCACCTCGAGCTCACCAAAAACTTTTCTAACCTCCTGATTTCCAACCTAGATAGCCCCCACCATAAGAAAAGAAATCAAACCTTGAGGACATGTTTGCTTGTTTCATGACTAGCCAAAATCAGTTTATGACAAGCTAAAAGGCAAGATGGAAGGCTAAAGAGCAATGGAATAGGAACCAAGATACAACCATGAGAAATTTAGAAATGCAAGTGGATCAAATAGCAAATTCCATCTCAACAAAGCCACCTGGTACTTTCCCTTCAAATGTGGATGGAAATCCCAAAAAGGAGGTCAAGATAATTACATTACGCAGTGGCAAGGAGGTAACTCAAGAAGTAGAGCAACTCATCTTTACTATCATCTTCAAATATGGAGGAGCTGACATGGAAAGTAAGTGATTCTAACCCAATGGTGAAGGTGAATGTAAATGCTTCTATCATTAACAAGGATAAGAACATAGTGAATGCCAACGTAGAGGATCTTGATATCAATAGGTTGTCATTTCCTGCTATGGCTAGGAAAGAAAAGAAAAATGAACAATTGGCTAGATTTTTAGAAATGTTTAAGAAATTGCATATCAATCTGCCATTTGCTGAGGCTTTAGCCGCATACGTAACTATACTAAATTTATGAAAGAATTTTGTTCTAATGAAAAGAAATTAGAAGGATGTGGGACTGTACAACTTATAGAGAATTGTAGTTCCATTATAATGAACAAGATCCCTCAAAAATTGAAAGATCCTTGTATTTTTACTTTGCCCTATGAAATAGGTGAAACTTTTGTTGGTAATTTCTGTTAGTGTAAGCCCTAGCCCCAATGCATTGTAACGAAACACTTGAAATTAATAAAATGAGGCATTAGTTTTATCTTTTGTATTCCTGTGCATATCAATTGATAAAACTATCCAAGAATGTCGTTTCAGTTTAAGTTATCATGTGTGAGGCACATGGATTGTAAGACCTTGAAACAAATGAGACATCATTCTAAATATCCCTAGTCAGTCATTGTTATGGGAATAACAAATGAATTAAGACTAGTATGCTCTCTCTGATCTTATGAGTTCTGTCTTACGGATCATTAGGACAAGAGTGTCAATCAGAGATCATAGATACATGTTAAAGAACATGGTATCTGGATTCGATCCGCTCATGAGAACACTACATGGTACAAGTCATAAGTGTTTCTCATATGCAAGTTTTGTATCGGAGTTCTTAGACCTGAAATCTCTATCAAACTCTTTATGAATTACTGTGTACTTTGACATACACCTAACGTGCTCGTAACAGAGTGACAAGTACGGGTATGATTGGGTATGCACTGATTCATGTTAGAGAGCATGAGAGAAGTGAAGGGATTACCCCTCTCGATAAGAGAGAAAAATATCACCGGCCACTTGATCAGTGAACTGAGAAGTGTATGGCCATACCGAGATGAAATAATGAGTAATCATTATTTATCTGAGAGTTCAGTGTCACTGGAATATCAAGAAATGAATTAATGTATATAAGGATGACTAGTTCCATGCCTTATATTAATTCTGATATTTATGGGTAAGGGACTATGCGAAATTGCATTAGGTCACCAAATGCCATATGCATTTTCATTTAATTTGGAATGCTATAATATCTTGCTAGAGAATATATATAGCCTTTGAATTAATTTATTAATTCATTGCCAACATTAAATGGACCTATAGGATCGCACACAAAGCATTAGGCTTAAAATATTTAAATTAAGTATTGGACATTAATTTGGGCTTTTAATTAAAGTCAAATTAATGTATGTAATGGGTTATAATATTGCTATTGGGCTTTGGTCCATGAGAGAGAGAAATTCAGCCCATAAGGTTTAATTTCAATTAATTAATTATCTTGTGTTAATTAAGTTAATTGAATATTAAAGCCTAAAGGAATTTAAATTAAATTAAATCACTTATATATTTAATTAAGTGATTTCATTTATTTAAATGTCTTATGTTTTATTTCAAATTTGAATTTAAATTCAAAGGAGTTTAATTCAAAATATATTACTTATCTTTAGGAAGTGATAGAGTTTGAATTAATTATCTTAGGATAGTTGAATTCAGATTAATGACTTGTCAAAGGATAAGCATATATATTAAAAGAAATAAAACCCTAAACCTAATTTTTTTGTGGCATGAATAGTAACTCGTGAATAGTGACTCTCTCTCTCTTAATTCTTTTGTTCAATTTTTCACAAGGAGAAAGGATTGTTCCTCATTCTCTTGTGTTATTGAGCAGTAATAGCAATCTAAAGAAGTACAAAATCAAGTTTTGTAGCTTCAAACTATAACCCTTACACAATACCGAAAAAGAGATCTAGCAATCTCGTTTTTAAGCCGACGGTGTAATTGTGTGTGTGAGAATAGAGGGAGTGGCGCAAAAGGCTGTTCCTTGGCATTGGTGATCGAGAACTAAGGTGGATAAAGGCATCTTGGTTGCTGGACATCACAAAATCAAAGAATAAAAGGCATCATCTATTGTAAGTTTCAAAACCCTAAAATTGCATGTTTTCGTTCCTATCTTTGGATATGTATGGTATGTATGATAAAATTTTTGTTTTTCCGCTGTGCTATCATGATTATCATACCATGTCATATTCTATCAATTTTTTGTGTGACCTAGGAGCTAGCATTAATTTAATGCTATGCTCAATGTGCAGGAAATTAAACCTTAGTGATCTCAAAGAGATGGGTATGAGGCTCAAATTAGTTGATAGGTTGGTAAGAAAATCAAAAGGGATGATAGAAGACTTATTGGTGAAAGTGAAAAAATTTATTTTTCCTGTAGACTTTGTAGTGATGGAGATGGAGGAAGATAGAAAGGTGCCACTTATCATAGGAATGCCATTTTTAAATACAATAAAGCATTGATTGATGTGTATGGCCAAAAGGTTATCCTACAGTTCAACAATAAAGAGTTAGTAGTGGATATGAACAAAGTTACAAAGTATCCATTAAGTGATCTGGATGAGTCCATTTATTTTGTGGACAAAGTGTAAGAGTGTGTGGAGGAAAGTCAAGAGAGGATTTTATTAGATAACCCACTAAATTGGTGTTTAATGAATTATAAGGGTCGGATGGAGTAGAAAGAGAGATGGTATCTGCTCTAGAGAAGGAGAGTAAGGAAGATGTGAAGGAGGAGGAAATTCTAGATATTCCTCAAGATGAGACATAGGCTCAATTGAAAACTTTACGTCTTATTTAAAATATGTGTTCTTAGAAGACAATGATAAACCAATAATTATATCTTCTTCTTTGACATGTTTGGAGGAGGGGCTATTAGTTGCTATGCTAAAAAAACACAAGAAGGTGATTGGATGGAAGACCTCATACTTAAAGGGGATCAGTCCAAGCTATTACATGCACTGGATAATAATGGAAGAAGATTTCAAACCAGTGGTTCAACCTCAAAGGCGACTCAAACCTGTGATGCAAGAGGTGGTAAAGAAAGAGGTACTAAAACTTCTTGACTCAGGTATAATTTATCCAATCTCTGACAATAACTAGGTAAATCCTGTCTAATGTGTCCTAAAGAAAGGGGAGATTACAGTAGTGCAAAATGAGCTTATTCTAACTCATACAGTTACGGGTTGGAGAGTTTGCATAGATTTTAGGAGACTTAATGCTACCACCCGAAAAGACCATTTTTTCTTATCATTTATCCATCAAATGTTAGAAAGGTTAGCGGGTAACAAGTTTTATTGCTTTCTAGATGGGTATTCAAGGTACTTACAAATACCAATTGCCCCTGAGGTCAAGAAAAGACTACCTTTACTTGTCCTTATGGTACATTCGTATATAGACACATGCCCTTTGGCCTTTGTAATGCACCACCTACATTTCAAGGGTATATGATGGCTATCTTCCACGATTTCATTAAGAATTTCATGGAAGTTTTTATGGATGAATTCACCATCTTTGGGAAGGATTTTGAGAGTCACTTAGGTAACCTAGAATTGGTGTTGGGAATATGTGAGGAAACTAACCTCGTTTTGAACTGGGAAAAATGCAATTTTATAGTTATAGAGGGGATAGTGATGGGGCATAAAGTGTTCAAAAAAGGGGTAGAGCTGGACAAAGCTAAGACTGAAGTCATTGAAAAATTACCACTTTCAACTACTGTCAAAGGGATTAGAAGATTTTTAGGACATGGTGGGTTTTATAGGAGCTTTATTAAAGATTTCTCGAAAATTGCTAAACCATTATTTAATTTGCTTGTAAAAGATGCTACATTTGATTTTTTTGATAAATGTTTGTAGGCATTCAACACATTGAAGCAAAAATTGATCTTTGCTTTGGTGATTTCTCCGAATTGGAACTTACTGTTCGAGTTTATGTGTGATGCCAGTAACTTGTAGTAGGAGCAGTGTTGGGGCAGAGGCACGATAAAATCTTTCATGCTATTTTTTATGCCAGCCATATATTGATGGGAACCCAAGTCAACTATACCACCACCGAAAAGGAGTTTCTCACCATTGTTTTTACATTTGAAAAATTTTGCTCTTATTTCCTTAGCTCTAAAGTAATTGTGTGTTCTGATTATATAGTTTTGCAGCACTTGTTTGCAAAGAAAGAATCAAAGTCTAGGTTGATTCGATGGGTGTTATTGCTATAAAAGTTTGACTTAGAAATAAAGGATAAGAAGGGTGCTGAGAACTTTGTTGTGAACCATCTATCTCACTTGGAGTATGAGCATATCAAGAAAGAGGAGATAAATTATTTCTTTTCGGATGAGTTCATTTGTGTTATTTATTCATGTGATGTTGATATTCCTTAGTTTGTTGACATAGCGAATTGTCTTGTAAGAGGTTTTATTTCGAGGGAGTTAACATGGCAATAATGGAAGAAATTGAAAGCAGATACGAGATTCTATATTCGGGATGATCCATAATTGTTCAAGCTATATACGGATCAAGTACTTAAAAGGTGTATCCCTAAGGAATAGCAAAGATTGATTATGTAATCTTGCCATGAAGGAGAAGCTAGAGGACATTATGGTGCCAATCAGACAGTCGCAAAGATTCTTTAATAAGGTTTTTATTAGCCGACAATGTTTGAGGATGTTAAAATTTTGTGCTAAATTGTCATAAATGCCAAAGAGTAAGGAATATTTAACCTTTTTTTTATTTCCTTTGGATTTGAATATATTCTTGTAGCTATTGAGTATGTAAGCAAATGGGTAGAGGCCATAGCTAAAAGAAGTTGTGATTCAAAGGTTGTACTGGAATTTTTACGTAGAAATATTTTCACTAGATTTGGAATACCTAAAGCCATCATAAGTGACGGTGGAAAACATTTTGTGAACCACCAATTTAAGACATTGCTGAAAAAATTTGGTGTTAGGCACAAAATCATAACACCTTATCATCCTCAAGCTAATGGGCAGGTAGAGGTCTCCAATCGGGAATTAAAAGCCATTTTAGAGAAGACTATTAATGGGTCTATGAAGTACTAGTATTTAAGGTTATATAAGGCATTGTGGGCTTATAGAATGACTTTTAAAACCCTAATTGGAATGTCTCTATTTAGGCTTGTGTATGAAAAATTATGTCATTTACTTGTGGAATTAGAGCATAAGGCTTTTTGGGCAACCAAATTTTTGAATTTTGATCTAAAAAGTGCTGGAGAGAAACGTCTTTTGCAGGTAAATGAATTGGGTGAATTCTTCTTGTGGGCATACAACAATGCGAAGGCCTATAAAGAAAAGACCAAAAAATGGCATGATCAAAGGCTAGTGAGGAAGGAGTTTGTACCAGGAATGAAAGTGTTGTTGTACAATAGTCGTCTTAGGGTATTTCTTGAAAAACTCAAGTCAAGATGGAAAGGACCCTATGAAGTGGTGGATGGCACTCAATATGGAGTTGTCACAGTCAAGCATCCAAATGATGATAGGGAGTTCAAAGTCAACGGTCACTGCCTCAAGTTGTACTTTGAATCTAGTTTTGAAGTTGCATCAATGGTCATGACACTCGAGGATGTGTCATAAGCGCGTTCAAAGTCGAGCTGGTGACTTGTTAAACCCATAACTTTTTCTAACTCAATCTTGAAACTTATTTTCCTTTAATCGCATTTTAAATTTTAGTTTAAATTGTTTGTTTTGTGTCTTTGCTTTTATTATTAATAAGTGGTGATTTTAGTGTGTGAATGCTTGCTATATGTTGTAATTTTAGTATGCATGTATGAGAGTGTTGAATTTTTGAAAAAAAAGTGCAAAATTTTGTTGCACTCGGCTGAGACCATTTGGTCTCCACCGTGTGCAAATACTTAGTCCAGATCTAGAGGGCATCACATGGCTGAGACCAATGGTCTTTGCCTTATGCATGTGAAATGTACAGAATGGGTCACATGGCTGAAACCATTTGGTCTCTATCATATGTATTTGTAAGTATTTTGGTACATAAGGTATCACACAGTTGAGACCAATTGTCTCTACCATGTGCATCAGAAAACTTTAAATACAGAAGGGGTCCCATGACTGAGACCATTTGGTCTCTTCCGTGTGTTGTCGAAATTTTTCAAAACAGTTTGGGGCACTTGGCTGAGACCATTTTGTCTCAGCCGTGTTCTTTATAAATCAATGTTGTGTGTTTTGGCCTTTTGTGTGTTACTCAGTCGAGACCATTTGGTCTCAACCATGTCCCTAGGGGTCTTTATCATGTCCATCTATAAATATACCCTAATGGTCATGTCCTTTCACTTTCTTCCATTTTTTTCTCTTTCTTCTCTCTCAATTCCGACATTCTCACCCTATCCCCCTCACTCATTGTGCATTTTTTTTATTGAGAGAGCTTCACTCAACAAGTCAGTTACTTAACTCTTTTATTTTACATTTACTCTTGATTTTAATTTTTATTCTCCATGGTTTTGCAAATTAATGAAGTTATTTTTTTGTTAATACTGTGTCTATATGCATAAGACTTGTTTTGGGTAGCTAAAAAACCATTACGTATGTTTTGGGTTAGAAAAATTTCAATTTTTTTTAGGTTTTTGCTTCTTTGGTTTTGAGATATTGGCTTGAGTTTGTTTATGTGCATTTAATGGATGATTTTGCAAGTGTTAATCTAGTTTAAATGATGTTTTAATTATAAATTTTCATTATGCATGCCATGTGTTCATCAAGATGTCTAAAAGAAATGAAATTCCTTATTTTCGTTGCCTTCAACCTTTAAACTTATGTTGTAATGTCTAATTTGGTGCTTGTGGATTTTTGAATGCAATGCCTATTTTCCATGCCTTTATGATGTTGATGCACTCGCATATGTACTTAGAGTTTGAGCTTGTTTAAGTTTGGTATAAAATTTCGCTTAAAAGAGGCTTTAACCTTGCTTTTGTTGTGGTTTTTATTGGTTTTGTCATGATTATGTGCCTACTTTTGTTGAGTATTAGTTTGTGTTGCAATAATGTGGCACCATATTGATCTTTTGAATAGGACATGTGACTCGTTTAAGCATAATAAGTTTGAGCATTTATCTAGTTATACGAATAAGCTTAGTTCAAGTTAGTTGTTTGATTTGCATCAAGTTTTTTTTTTCAAATGCATTGCCTAGTTTTCCACTCTAGTTGTTCTTAATTTTGCTATCTAAAGCTTGTCCATCTTTGTGTACGGCATGTGAACCATTTACTCTTCACTTCACTTAACTTGTTATGCTTTATGCCTAGATTGCCTCTTTCTTGCTTGGTGCGATTGATTTTGCTATTTCCCATGTTGATATGAAGTTAGGCTTAACAATTTTGTTTTCTTTTGTAGTGGCACCTAAGAGAACTCAAATGGAAGCAGGATCCTTGTCCTTGGCTCCTCAAGAATTAGGGAAATTGAAGATTCCATCTTGGGTCCCAAATGAATTCAAACCGGATTGGCCCACATTTGCAAAGGCAGAATATCTAGCGACCTCACACATCGGCATGAAATTGATGGGAGAGCTAAATTTGAAGAATGATATTGAGCGATTAATTGACGGCATTGACTAGACTGAGTTTGTGGGCCGAAGAGAAATAATTCACCCTACTTGATAAGAGACTTTTTAACAATAGTCCGAATCTGCATTAGGAAAAACAGCCACACCGATGGGGGTAATGTTAGCTTTTGGCTCAATAGGTCTTCACACCAAATGAGCTTTAATGAGTTTTTTACCACTTTGGGATTTGACCCCCATTCTGCTAGGGGCATAAAAAATGTAAGCCAGCAGGAGATGTGGAATGCCATTAGTGATGAAATAGAGCCAACAATTTTTGATGCTATCAATACCAAAGCTCACCATTTGAGGGACCATCCATTGAGGATTATGCATAGATATTTGGCTTTTAGCAGTGTTTTCTCACCTTAGGGAACCAAGGAATGTGAACGCAAATGAGATGCAAATTTTGTATGTAATAAAGAATGCCATACCACTTAATGGAGTAGTATTTCTTACTATCGAGTTTGATGAGTTGAAGACCTACCACAGGATGGTGACTATGATTGCTTTTGGAGGCATTGTCAGTACATTGGCTAGGAAGGTCAATTACACGAGCCTCTGCAGATTAGTGGGAAATTCAATGGTTATTAACAGAAAGATACTAAAGAATATGTCGATACTCATTGACGACGAAAGGTTCCCAAGGTACGGTTATACAGTGGTGTCAGAAAGAGAAGCCTACAGAGAGGCTATGAAAAAGCAGGCTAATAAGCTCTAATGGGCAGAGGTAACAGCTATCATTTTATCTTTAGAGCAATAAATAGCCAACACAAGCCACTTGGACACATGACAGTGCGGATGGATGAGATTGTTGCTGCTCTTGGGATGATACAGTCGCATTTTGATGCCCATTTTCCTCCACCTCTATAGGAGTGACTTTTCAGGGATTTCCTCAACCCTATAATTTTGTGATTGACTTATTTATGGTTTGCTAAAGGTAGCAAATATCTAAGTGTGGGGTGAGGATATTTTGGAAAGAGTTTAAAATTGTTAAACTTGTTTGATGTTGAGATTTACATGCCTTATCACCACAGTAGTTTTAAAGTAGTTTTAACCTTTATGTTCATTTTAAGTTGGTCGTTGAATTAGTATGTTTTTAACTTCTTTAAATTGTTATTTATGATATTTTATGCTATGATTGTTTATTTCTTATTTAGTTTTAACTATATTTCCTTTAAATTATGTTTCTCTTTATGTTCTACAGCTTTTGTTTAGTTTTAATTTAATTTACAACATTTACTTATTATTTTCTCTATTTTCATTTTTATTGTCTTTGGTTGTTATTGAATTCTCGAACATGTTAGTTTAGTTTGCCTTTATTTAGTTCCTGTTGTGAATAACTTAAACTTAGTTTGAGAAAAATTTATTTTAGGATAGTTGAATGATTGGAGAGTAGTTAGTTGTTAATTATTTGCCTTTTTATTTAGGTTTAATTAGATCGATATTAGTAGGTCTCCTAACACAACATGCACTTTAGGCTTAATTTTTGAAAATTTCTAAAAACTAGTATTTGAAGGTAATTGAGTAGGAATTCTAGAGTGATAAAACCTTCCTCATCACCCTTCGAAGCAAGTAATCAACTAAAAACTGAGATTAAAAATGACTTAGGTAATTTTCTTTCTTGATCCACTTTTCAAAAGACCTTTTGACCTACCTTTGCTACATTACACCCTTTACAAGCCCTTTTGAGCTTTTTGAGCATGCTTAATGCATGCTAAGTTATTTTTGTTGATTTACACCTGCATTTTAATCCCTTAAGCCTAAAAAGCCTTTGTCTTACCCTCTTTTTGAACTGGCCATTCTAGAAGTGAGTGAGAGGAGTTTTTATAGGGAAATACTAGTGAGTAAAGTGAAGAGTTGTGCTTGAACTTTGAGATTTTAGAAGTGGGAATGTATTGCCAATATCAAGTGAGACTGAAAAATTTTAGAATAAAGTCTTCGTTAAGAAGACTTTTGTTGAGTCCCTGCTTATCAAATAAAAAAAGAAAATCAATTGCTTTAAAAAGAAAAAAAATAGCAATCTTGGTTCCATTTAAGTGTGGGGTATTCGATGTGTAGAATAGGATTTTAAGCTCTTTAAATATTGATTGAACTATAATCTTAGAAAAATTTTTAGAAAAAAATCCTTCCTCTTCTTTGTGCTTTTTGTTCTACATTTTGAATATCTAAAGTTTGGTAATGATATTAAAGAGTATTTAAGGGTAGAGTTAAGGTCTATCTTTTTAGAAGAAAAATGGTTGAGTTGAGGTAGAAATGGTAGTTCAAACTTGCGTATCTTAATCCATTCTTAATAGTCATACCATAGCCACATTACAACCTTTTAAATCCTAAGGATCTTGTCTTGTTGAAAGCAATGTGTGGAGATGACCTTCGGGTTCTGATGCTAAAGGAAAGGCCTGTGGTGTTTCTTAAGTTTCAAGAGCAAAATTGCGTGTGCAATCTTTTGTACATGAATTCTTTTCTCGGTTTTCGGATTGGACTGGAATTTTTATTTTAAAAGTCTGCTTTAAACTATTTTGGCCCGGCACACACACATCGAAAGACTAGCTAATATGATTTGAGCTGAATTATTTTCGATTAGGATGACAATTAATGATTTCTACTGTAGTGTTATTTGACTTTCTCGAAATTTGTAATTTTTTTCTTAAATTTGAGTATGTAGGAGTGTGATTTGTTTAATTGCTCGAGGGTAAGCAAAAGCTAAGCATGGGGTATTTTATAACTCTGATTTGGTGTTTATTTATAGTGTATTTTTGTTTGTGTTTGCATCTTGTTTTGCATGTTTTTCATGTTTTAAGTGTTAAATTTCTCTTTTTATGCTAAATAGGGTCATATTAAGATTTGTGAAGTTTTTGTGTGTTTAATGGTGCAATTTTGACTTTTGTACATAGAAATTGACTTACACTCAACTGAGATCACTTATCCCAACCGTGTGCCTTGCAAATTTACAAAATGTCCCGTTTCACTAAAGGACTCAACTGAGACCATTTGTCTCTGTCGTGTCTGATAATGGTGATTTATATAGTGTTTTTAGTATGTTTTTAGGTGTTTAATTGAGTTAATTTTGTGTCAATTAGGTTGAATTTGAGTTTAATTGGTTAATTTTATATTTTTGGAGTTAATTGTAAATTTTGATGTTTTTCAGGATTAATTTGCAAGAAAAAGGACTTAATTGCAAAAAAGGCAAAGATTTGAGCCAAAACTGTAAATATGAGAAATTTATATAAGAAAGTGAGCGTTCAATCCAAAAGCTTTTCGCGTGATCACGTGAAATCAATGAAGAAATCTACCTGTGGCCATGTGAAGGGTTGAAGCATGAAAACATGGCCACGTAAAGGAGTAAAGCTTGAAGATCCATGGCCACGTGAAAGAACAAATGAAGAAACCTAAGAAGACACGTGACCACATGTAGCACAAGGCTAGTCAACACATGACCACGTGTGAGGAAGGTTTAATGGACACGTGACCACGTGTGAGGAAGAACAAAGCAACACGTGGCCACGTGCTCAGTCTCCCACTTTATGAAGGATTTTCTCTGAGCTTCCTATATCAGCAGAGTTCACTTCCTATTTAATTTTTGGAGTTTAAGAAGGATTTCACTATGTCTTTGGCCTATAAATAGAAGACTCAAATACCAAAGTAGGAGATCAATGAGAGGAATCAAGTAGAAAAATCAATATGAAGTAGGATCAATTAGAAAAATTCAATAGTTTTAGTTTTTTCTTTTTATTGTTTTTATTTTCAACTTTGTTTTAATCTTTCAACTTTGTTTTAGTTTTTAAACATGTTTAGGAAATAATTTTTCTTCTTTTGCTAATGGATTCTTGAATTCTTATATTTTCATTGTTATGACTTTATTTTGAGCTTAATTTCAATATCGGTTGATTATTTCTTGGTTTTAAGCATATTCTTATCTTTGATTGTGTTGAGATTGATTGTTGGTTTATTTAATAAATAACTAAAAATTAGTTTTGACATAGTTAATGATTTGCATGTTCTTAGATTAAATCTTTAATGTTTATGCATGATTATTATCCGAAATATGAGATAATTATGTGTTAATTTTATTGGTTAATACTAAGAGAGGAAGAACTAAGAATAGGTGAAAGTTAAATCTCTTGAAAAAGGCTTTAATAGAAATTTAGGAGGATTAATTCAGATCTTTATGCCAAGTGTTGAGTTGTTCTGAATAAGGAAATTTTAATGCTTGGAATGATAATCTTGAGTAAAGTTATCTGGTTTTATTCATCTGAATTCTTCATAATCACTGGTGTTTTTATTGAATTTAAGTCATTACAATGGAAGTTAAGGTGGATAGTTTCTTTAGCAAGAGAATTTCAGTTATTATTTTGTTTTTAATTCATGTTTATTTAATTTTAGCTTTTGTTTTGTTTTATTGTTTATTTTGTTTAATTTTTGCTCTTAAATCAAAAACATTTGGGAAACAATCTCAGGATTGATTTAATTCATACATAGATATTATTCTTAGCAATCCATGTTCCCTTGGATACGATATTTGGGGTCTTAATCTATATTTTCCTGTATTACTGGCCGATCTAGTACACTTTCTAGCATAGATGGCAAAATCTTAAGTGTGGGGTAGTTACAAGGGAAAATTATGACTTCTAAAAGGGTATGAATGGTGAAATTGAGAGAATTTTAAGATTGTACTTTGAATTGTGAAGGGTTGAGAAATTTTGGCTAAGTTCTTTATTGATTAAGTTAATGGGATGAAATTTGTGAATTTTTAGTCTATTTTATCTTAGAGTGGTTATTCTTATTGTTGATCTTTTATCCATTCTTTGATAACCAATACCTTAACCCCATTATAACCTTTAAAAAACCTAAGTGATTCTAAGTTTTGTTTTTGAATTGTTTAGCGGAGATGACCTTCAGGTTCCGGTGCTAAAGGAAAGGCCTATGGTGTTTCTAGAGTTTCAAGCACGAAACCATTTGTACACTCATGTATACATTCATTCTAAACTTGACTATGAATTTGCATTGATGTTTTGGATTTTGAAAATAATTAAAATGTTTTGGTCTTGCACATACACAAGGAAACTAACTTATATTGTCTTGGTTGAATTTATTCTAGTTGAAAATTTTATTAAATGCTCTTGTTAATTGCTAAAGTTGGTTTTGAAATGCATGATTCTTTATTGGAGTTTGATTATTTTGAGAAGTTGGATTGTTCTAATTTGCTCGAGCGCGAGCAAAGTCTAAGTGTGGGGTATTTGATAATGGTGATTTATATAGTATTTTTAGTATGTTTTTAGGTGTTTAATTAGGTTAGTTTTGTATTAATTAGGTTAGATTTGAGTTTAATTGGTTAATTTTATATTTTTGGAGTTAATTATAAATTTTGGTGTTTTTCAGGGTTATTTTACAAGAAAAATGGCTTAATTATAAAAAGGCAAGAAGATTTGGGCCAAAACTGTGAATTTGGAAAATTCATGTTAAGATATTATCGTGAAGTCCAGAAGACAAACACGTGGCCACATGAAGGTTGAAGCTAAGAGACACATGGCCACATGAAAGACAATTGATGAAAGCCAAAAGAAGACACGTGACCACGTGTGGAACAAAGGAAGACCACACGTGACCACGTGTGAAGAACACCTAGAGGGACACGTGACCACGTGTAGAAATACACTAGGAGACACGTGGCCACGTGTAGACTCTCCCATGAAGCAAAGGATTCCCGATCTTCTCCAATTCAAGAAGGATTCTTCTCCTACTCCAATTTGGAAAGTTTAGAAGGCTTCTACAACATATTTTGCTTATAAATAGACAACTTTAACACCAAAGAATAGATCAATTAGGGAATAAGTAGGAATAAATTAGAATCAATTAGAAGAATTATTTAGTTTTAGATTTATTCCAGTTTTTCTATTTTTATTTTTTTTTTCAACTTTGTTTTAGTTTTTCAACTCTATTATAGTTTCTTAAATATGTTTAGAAAGTAGTTTTTCTTCTTTTGCTAATTGATTCTTGAAATCTTATATTTTCATTGTTATGACTTTATTTTGAGCTTAATTTCAATATCGGTTGATTATTTCTTGGTTTTAAGCATATTCTAATCTTTGATTGTGTTGAGATTGATTGTTAGTTTATTGAATAAATAACTAAAAATTGATTTTGACATAGTTAATTATTTGCATGTTCTTGGGTTAACTCTTTAATATTTATGCATGATTATTATCCGAAATATGAGATAATTATGTATTAATTTTATTGGTTAATACTAAGAGAGGAAGAACTAAGAATAGGTGAAAGTTAAATATGTTAAAAAAGGCTTTAATAGACACCGATCAAGTTTTTGGCGCCATTGCCGGGGATCAGCGGTGTTGTTTGTTTAATATCTTTGATTGAGTTAGTCTGAGATTTTATTTTTATTTTGTTTTTAATTTAGAGATTGTTCTTTGCAAGAACAATTCTAAACATCTTTCAAGATAATGCAAGATGAGGTCTAAAATTATGATGTATTTCTTTTAAAACAACGAATGAATGATCTACTAAGAGAAAGAGAGGAAATAGAACGATTGCGTGCACAATCACAAAATCCTTATTCATCACCATCCATGGCTGAAGATTCTTATTTTCTTTGGACTTTGAAAGCACAAATGGAAGAATTGAAAAGAGAGAATCAAGAACTGCGATACTCAAAAGAGGCATGTATCTCCGAGAATCAATGTCTTCATAACCAGCTTATATGTAAGAACGAGCAATTTTGGGCTAAAAAAGAAAGATGGAGGGCCACACAAGAAGCTATTCTCTCCGAAATCGAAAATGTTTGTGACTTGCTTATAAGAAAGGAAAGGAAATTTTATGCTGAAAAAGAGGAGTTGGAGGGTACATTAAAGGCTCAAGAGGAAAAGTTTAGAATTCAAGAAGAGAAAATAAGGACTCAAGAGGAGACAATTAAAAGTCAAGAAAAATTATTAAGGGATAAAGAGCATGGAATTGAAAAGTTGGAATCTAAGCTAGAACTTTTGAGCATTCAAGGTGATAATAGTAAGGAAAAGGAACCAAATCATTCATTTATGGAGGATAAGGAACAAAAGGAACAATTCATATTTAAGGATAAGTCATGTGTTTATTTAGAAGGTGTAGGATCTTTTGTAGAGAATTTTTCACCAAAGGAACAAGAAAGGAAAATTTCTCAAGTAGAGATACCGAATTCAGTCTGCTTGAAGGATTTATTTAGGCTAGAAGAGCCGGTAGAGTTCGTGATAAATGAGCCAAAGGATGAGTCATATTTTATTAAAGATATGGAGTTTCCAGCTTTGATAAACTATGATAAGTTTCTTCTACTAATGGGAGAAAATGAGGAGCAAAGTCCGAAAAAACCTATGTTTGGTCACAAGCTCGACCTCCCGAGAGTAACATGAGTCGAGCTGGGACTCAATAAACCAGAACTTCTTCTCTAACTCTTCTCTTTAATTTTCTTCATTTTTTTATGATTTATGTTTTGTATGATATTTTCAATTATTTTTTTTGCCATTATTTTTTTTATTTGTTTAAAGTTTAATGCATGTTTGTTATTAGTTTGTGTCTTATAATTCATGAGTTTAAGATTTGGGTAGAACATCAGCTTCTAATAGTCTTTGTGCTTAATTAAGATTAGTAAAATAATGAGCTAAAATGAGGATTTTTTTTGAGATGATAATTTTTTGAGTAAGTATGGTCTTATGAGTCTTGAGTGGTTTAGATGTGAATTTGCATATTGTTGTTTGGTGCTGAGAATTTAAAGAGGGAACTTGCATATGCCAACTTAAGAATGGATTGGAATTTAAGTATATATTGTTTGATTAGAGCTTAACAAGAAGGGAAAGGCTTAATTGAATGAAAATGAGTAGATTTGTAATTGGTTTATATGGTTCAAAAATCAAAATTTGATGAAGTTTTAGCAAAAAGTGATTCAATTTTTGATTTACATGAGCAAAGGATTAATATTATAAATGGGATTAAATTTAAAGTGGTTAGAAAGAAATTAAGGTGAATGCAATTGAATCTAGTGCTTTAATATGCAGAAAAAGGAGGACAAAGTGGTGAACACGTGACCACGTGTGAGGAACAACAAAGCCAACACGTGGCCACACGACAGCCTACTGCTTGTTCCAATGCCTCTCGCGTGCCCACGTCCTCCCTCTCCAATGCCTCTCACATGCCCATGTCCTCCCTCTCCAATGCCTCTCACGTGCCCACGTCCTCCCTCTCCAATACCCCATACGTGCCCACGTGTAGGTAAGGCTACATACACGCGTGGCCACGAGTGAGAGCACTGTCCCCATTTTAAAAAGCTACGGTATTTATTTTCTTTCTTCCCTTACACTTTCATTTTCTTTGCTTTTACCACTCCCCTCACTTATACATCACTCACCACACCTTCACACACTCACAATACACCACTCACTCACTCAAGCACAACCTCAAAGTTTAACTCCATCTTTTTATTATTTCTATCCTCATTGATTCAAGTAAGCACACTATCACTTGTTCAATATTGCACTTTAAGTGTGTTTATTTCTTGCATTGATATTGAATAACCAAGTGCTAATATGATTGCTCAGAATTTGATGTGTTTCAGGGATTCAGAATAAGATTTTGTGTAGAGAATTTTTTACAGAGTTTCTCGTTGCTTTAAAACTTCGAGGGGTGCTGCCCCTCGACCCTGCCTAGGGGCGCTGCCCCTCAGGAACCCCGTAAGGGGCATCGCCCCTTAACCCCGCCCGCTAACCGGCTAGCGGATTGCCGTGTTAACTAATCCTAGCACCTTAAATTTTATTTAAGTCATTATCTACAATTTTGATAATGACTTGATTTTTATGATACATGGCATGGCTAATTGGGACTCTTGTGATGAAGCTTGTTACACTTCAATTCTTACCCAAGCACACACCTTCCCACTAAGACACACACTTAGTTTTTCATTTGCATGATGTACTTGATGAGCTTAATTCAAATAAATTGGTGTAGGTTTCATTAAGGTTGAATATAAGTTTGATAGAGATTGATTTTCAGTTATGCATTGCATTTACTCTTAGCTACTTATTGTTTGACATTGAACTTTATTATTGGCTTCATATAGGTTGAGTTTGTATTTATAATTGGCTTATTTTATTTTGTGCTTACGATGGCCAATTAAAAACTTTCTCTACTATTCATTTAAGCCTAACCATCACAAATTCACTTTACACTTGAGATAATGCACCTTGTAACATATATTATCCATTGAGTACTTAAGAAAGTTTGGCCTAGTTACATTTGTTCACTTAGTTACCATGTTTATTAAGTCTTGTTCATTGCACTTTATTTGTTTTAGAAGCATGTATGTTTGTTAACTCAATTCCATTGATCTCATACCTTCTTTTGACTTGATCATGGTTCTAGGTGTGGTATGTTTAAGCTTAAATTTCTCTTAGGCACTAACTTGTTTCTTAAAAGTGATGAAGCGTGCTGAAATTTTTCATATTTTGCTGAGGACAACAAGATTTTAAAGAGGGGGATAGAGCTCAGCTGAGCTAGAAATTGAAGATCAAATTAAGGGAGTTTTCCTTACCTTGCTCATTTTTTTACTCATGAATTATTTTGTTTTAGTCGGTTTGCATGTTTAGTTTTTATTTTGCATGTTAGTTTAGTTTATTAATTTATCATTCATTATACATTTAGCTTAGTTCGCCTTAGTTTTTTTTCTCAAAAATTAAATATTTTTGAACTTGAATTTAGAATGTGCTATATTTTAAAATTCTTGCTTAACATTAGAACAAGCATGTTGTTTAATAAATTTTTGGCTAGTTGAATATTCAACTTGGATTAAATTTGTTAGTTTCTATCTTTTTGAGCACTAAAGACCAGTTTTTGAACTTAAAGAAAAACAATGCATTGAAATAGTTGAGTAAGGAATTTTAAAACACTAGAACCTTCCTCATCACCCTTCAAAGCATAAAAGCAACTCAAAACAACTTGGAAAGTGATATAGGCAATGTTTTTCTTGTTGAGCCATATTTTAACTTGTTTTCCTACCCTATATGCATATTTATCCTTTGTTAGCCATTTTGAGCCTAATGAGGTATGCTTAATGCATGCTGATAATGGTGAATTATATGATATTTTTAGTATGTTTTTATGTGTTTGATTGAGTTAATTTTGTGTTAATTAGATTTAATTTGAGTTTAATTTGTTAGTTTTGTGTTTTTAGAGTTAATTCTGTGTTTTGCATGATTTTCAGGGCTAAAATGATGAAAAAGGGCTTAAAGTGTGAAAAGTGCAAAGTTTTGGGCCAAAAGCATAAATATTGGAAGTTTAAGCGAGAAAACTAGCTCTTAGTTCAGAGGATGGAGCCGTGGCCACGTGAAGATATTGAAGGAATTTACACGTGACCACGTGTAAGAGTAAAGTGAAGGGTAACGTGGCCATGTGAAGTAGAAATGAAGGAATAAGAGAAAAAGGACGTGACCACGTGAAAAATCAAAGAAGGAAAGAAATAGTACACGTGACCACGTGTGTTCAAGGCCAAATTCACACGTGGCCACGTGTGAGGAAGGAAAGGAACACGTGACCACGTGTTCCTCAATGCAAAAGGATGCGTGGCCAAGTGATTTTACTCTCCCATTGCGCGAAGGATTCGTCAGACTTCCTGTTTTGAGCAGATTTCCTTTCCTATTCTGATTCTGCAATTTTGGAAGAAATCTACCACTTTTTTGCCTATAAATAGAGCCCCAAAACACAGGAAAAAGGGGGAGATAGAGATCAGATCCTTAGTTTAGTTTTGTTTTTCTTAAAGTTTTTCTTTTACGTTCTTAGTTTTCAAGTTTTTATTCAAGCTTTTGTTTTTAGTTTTTACCATGTCTTTTGAGTAGTTTTCTTTAACGTTTGCTAAAGGATACTTGAATCCTTGACTTGTATTGTTATGACTTTATTTTGAGCTTAATTTCAATATCGGTTGATTATTTCTTGGTTTTAAGCATATTCTTATCCTTGATTGAGTTGAGATTGATTGTTGGTTTATTGAATAAATAACTAAAAATTGGTTTTGACATAGTTAATGATTTGCATGTTCTTGGATTAACTCTTTAATGTTTATGCATGATTATTATCCGAAATATGAGATGATTATGTATGAATTTTATTGGTTAATACTAAGAGAGGAAGAATCAAGAATGAATTGGAATTGAATCACTTGAGAAAGGCTTCAATGAATATTTAGGAAGTTAAAACTAGATTTGCATGCTAAGTATTAGATTTGTCTATGAGTTTAATACTAAGAATGATAGACTTGAATAAAGATATCTGGCTTTATTACTAGTTTTTCCATAATCACTGGTATTATTCTTTGAATTTAAGTCATTACAATGAAAGTTAAGGTGGATAGTTTCCTTAGCAAAAGAATTTCAGTTATTGTTTTGTTTTTAATTCATGTTTTACCTTTTATTTTGTTTAATTGTTTATTTTGTTTAATTTTTGCTTTCAAATCAAAAAACATTTGGGAAACAATCTCAGGTTGATTTAATTCATACATAGATATTATCCTTAGCAATCCATGTTCCCTTGGGTACGATATTTGGGGTCTTAATCTATATTTCCCTGTATTACTAGCCGATCTAGTACACTTGCTAGACACCGGTCAAGTTTTTGGCGCCGTTGCCAGGGAACGACGGTGTTGTTTGTTTAATATCTTTGGTTGAGTTAGTCTGAGATTTTTATTTTTATTTTGTTTTTAATTTGGTGATTGTTCTTTGCAGGAACAATTCTAAACATCTTTCAAGATGATGCAAGATGAGGTCCAAGATTATGAATTGTATCTGTTGAAACAACGAATGAATGATCTACTAAGAGAAAGAGAGGAAATAGAACGATTGCGTGCATAATCACAAAATCCTTATTCATCACCACCCATGGCTGAAGATTCTTATTCTCTTTGGACTTTGAGAGTACAAATGGAAGAATTGAAAAGAGAGAATCGAGAACTACAATACTCAAAAGAGGCCTATATCTCCGAGAATCAACGTCTTCAAAACCAGCTTATATGTAAGGACGAGCAACTTAGGGCAGAAAAAGAAAGATGGAAGGCCACACAAGAAGCTATTCTCTCCGAAACCGAAAATGTTTGTGACTTGCTTATAAGAAAGGAAAGGGAATATTATGCTGAAAAAGGAGAGTTGGAGGCTACATTAAAGGCTCAAGGGGAAAAGTTTAGAATTCAAGAAGAGAAAATAAGGGCTCAAGAGGAGACAATTAAAAGTCAAGAACATTTATTAAGGGATAAAGAGCATGGAATTGAAAAGTTGGAATCTAAGCTAGAACTTTTGAGCACACAAGGTGATGATGGTAAGGAAAAGGCACAAAATCATTCATTTATGGAGGATAAGGAACAAGAGGATCAATTCATATTTGAGGATAAGTCGTATGTTTATTTAGAAGGTGTAGGATCTTTTGTAGAGAATTTTTCACCAAAGGAGCAAGAAGGAAAGGATTCTCAAGTAGAGATACCGAATTCAGTTCGCTTGAAGGATTTATTTAGGCTAGAAGAGCCGGTAGAGTTCGTCATAAATGAGCCAAAGGATGAGTCATATTTTATTGAAGATATGGAGTTTCCAGCTTTGATAAACTATGACAAGTTTCTTCTACTAATGGGAGAAAATGAGGAGCAAAGTCCGGAAAGACCTATGTTTGGATCACAAGCTCGACCTCCCGAGAGTAACAAGAGTCGAGCTGGGACTCAATAAACCAGAACTTCTTCTTTAACTCTTCTCTTTAAATTTTCATTTTTTTTATGTTTTGCATGTTTTTTGTTCTGCTATTGTTTTTATCTTTTAAGGTGTAATGCAGGTTTGTTATTTGTTTGTGTCTTTTAATTCATGAGTTTATGATATGGGTTTGAACAAAAAGCTACTTCTAATGATTCTTATGCTTTATAATTAAATTTGGATTAGTAAGAGCTTTTAAAGGAATTAAAGAGCTAATATGATTTTTTAGGTAACTGAAATTGAACTTGTTGAAGATTTATGAGTTGGTTAGATATGAGTTTGATTTTAAGCTTCATGAATTTGGCATATGATGAGTTAAGAATGGACTATAATTGGAATTTAATTAATTGATAAATGTGCATATTGTTGGCATAATTCGATTATAGCTTGAAAAGAAGGAAATGAGTATGAGCTGTAATTGATTTATATGGTTCAAACAATTGGTTTATATTGTTAATGTGATTGATTGAAAAAAGATGAATTAAGATAAATAAAAATTAACTTGGTGTTTTCACGTGCAGGAATCAAGCCAGGCAATGCTGTGTGTTTGATTCATGAAGAGAGTATAAAAATCAAGTTTTAAGAAGACATGTTGGAACAAATTCGTGCATATGATTCAAAAACAAACACATACGCGGTAACGGGTTGAAGAGGTAAGATTGCATTTCATTTAGGCGTGACCGCGTGTGGTCTCTCTATGAGAATCAACATGGCCACGGGTCGAAGAAGTAAAGAGTCCATATAACTACACGTGACCACGTGTAGTTCTTCATTGAACCTCACGTGGCCACGCCTAAGAACTCTGCCATTCCATGTTAAATTCACGTGACCACGTGGATTCTTGTACAAAGACCACACGTGGCCACGCCCCATCCAAGAAGAATTGTACACGTGACCACGTGTAGTTCTTCATTGAACCTCACGTGGTCACGCCCTCTTTTCTTGCCTATATCCTCATTTCACGATCTTTTATTTTGCTTCATCTTCATTTTCTTTTGCTCCCTCCCATGCCCACTTCCTCCCTCTCAAATGCCTCCATATATGCCCACGTGTAGGTAAGGCTACACCCATCTAAGTGTTCATGTGGCCATGCATATACTATTCACACAAACACACGTGCCCACGTGAATCTTTTCCCTTGCCTCTCACGTGGCCACGCACAACCAAAAGCACAGACATCCTCACTCATTCACACTCACATACTCACTCATGCACACACCTCAAAGTTGAACTTCATTTTCTCATTATTTCTATCCTCATTAATTAAGGTAAAGCACACTATCATTTGTTCATTATTGCATTTTACTTGTGTTTATTATTTGCATTGATATTGAATAACCAAGTGCTTATATGATTGCTCAGAATTTGATTTGTTTCAGGGATTTAAAAAAAATTTTTTGTGCAGAAAATTTTTCCTGAGCATTATGCATTCATACATTGTCCACTTTGTCACCTATGGATAGTATGCATTGAGCACTTAAGCAAGTTTGGCCTAGTTACATTTATTCACTTAGTTACCATGTTTATTAAGTCTTGTTCATTGCACTGCATTTGGTTTAGAGGCATGTTTGCTTGTTAACTTAATTCCATTGACCTCTTGCCTTCTTTTTGACTTGATTATGGTTCTAAGTATGGTGAGCTTACATTTTTGGTCACTAACTTGTTTCTCAAAAGTGATAAAGTGTGCTGACATTTTCATACTTTGCTGAGGACAGCAAGATTTTAAAGAGGGGGATAGAGCTCAGCTGAGCTGAAATTGAAGACCAATTTAAGGGAGTTTTTCTTACCTTACTCAGTTTCTTACTCATGAATTATGTTGTTTTAGTTGGTTTAGTTGTTTAGTCTAGTTTTGTTTTTAGTTTGCATGTTTAGTTTTTTAGTTTTGCATTTTAGTTTGGTTAATTCATTTATCATATATTGTACATTTAGCTTAGTTCGCCCTAGTTATTCTCAAAACTTGAACACTTTGAACTTGAATTTAGAATGTGCAATGTTTAAAATTCTTGTTTAGCATTAGAACAAGCATGTTGTTTAATGAATTTTTAGCTAGTTTCATATTCAAATTGACTTATATTTGTTAGTTTCTACATTTTGAGCACTTAAGATCAGTTTTTATACTTTAAAGAAAAACAATGCATTGAAATAGTTAAGTGATGAATTTTAGAACACTAGAACCTTCCTCATCACCCTTCAAAGCATAAAAGCAACTCAAAATAATTTGGAAAGTGATCTAGGCAATGTTTTTCTTGTTAAGCCATATCTTAACTTATTTCCTACCTTATATGCATATTTATCCTTTGTTAGCCATTTTGAGCCTAATGAGGTATGCTAAATGCGTGCCATATTTATTTTTTCTTCTTTTCTTGTTACACTTATTTATTTTACCATATAGCCTAAAAAGATTTTAGCTTTCCTTCTAGAATTGGCCACTCTAGGATTGGATGGATTAATAAGAATTGAGTATCTTGATGAGTGTAGTAAGATAATTTTGAATCAAGAGCTATTGTTGAAGTCAAGTGAATTGTGAATTGTGATTATCCATGATATTATTGTATTGCCAACATCAAAGCTAGTAAAAGAAAAAAAAAAGTGAAAAGAAAAGAAAGAAAGAAAAAAAAGAGAAAAAGTGAAAGAAAAAGAAAGAAATTTACAAATAAAGCTAGCATGTATGGCAAAATCTTAAGTGTGGGGTAGTTGCAAGAAAAAAAAATGGTTATGAATTCTTCAAAAAGAGTATGAATTGTGAATGAAAAAGAGTTTCAATTATTATTTCTTGTTCATAAAAGAGCTTTGAATTATGAAAAGGTTGGGAAATTTTGGCTAAATTCTGTATTGATTAAGTTAATGGAATGGGATGGTATTTGTGAATTATTAGTCTATTTTATCTTAGAGTGGCTATTCTTATTATTGATCTTTTATCCATTCTTTGATAACCAATACCTAAGCCCTATTACAACCTTTAAAAGACCTATGTGATTTTAAGTTTGTTGTTGAGTTGTTTAGCGGAGATGACCTTCGGGTTCCGGTGCTAAAGGAGAGGCCTATGGTGTTTCTAGAGTTTCAAGTGCGAAACCTTGAGTATACTTATGTGTACATTCATTCTAGCCTTAACTATGAATTTGCATTGGTGTTTTGGATTTTGAAAATACTTTAATTGTTTTGGTCTTGCACACACACACAAGGAAACTAACTTATATTGTCTTGATTGAATTTATTCTAGTTGAAAGTTTTATTAAGTGCTCTTGTTAATTGTTAACTTGGTTTTGAAATGAATGATTCTTTATTTAAGTTTGATTATTTTGAGAAGTTGGTTTGTCCTAATTTGCTCGAGGGCGAGCAAAGTCTAAGTGGTGGTTGTGGGGGTATTATGGGGTAAAGGGGGTATTTGATAATGGTGAATTATATGATGTTTTTAGTATTGTTTTTATGTGTTTGATTGAGCTTAATTTTGTGTTAATTAGGTTTAATTTGAGTTTAATTTGTTAGTTTTGTGTTTTTAGAGTTAATTCTGTGTTTTGCATGATTTTCAGGGCTAAAATGATGAAAAAGGGCTTAAAGTGTGAAAAGTGCAAAGTTTTGGGCCAAAAGCATAAATATTGGAAGTTTAAGCGAGAAAACTAGCTCTTAGTTCAGAGGATGGAGCCGTGGCCACGTGAAGATATTGAAGGAATTTACACGTGACCACGTGTAAGAGTAAAGTGAAGGGTAACGTGGCCATGTGAAGTAGAAATGAAGGAATAAGAGAAAAAGGACGTGACCACGTGAAAAATCAAAGAAGGAAAGAAATAGTACACGTGACCACGTGTGTTCAAGGCCAAATTCACACGTGGCCACGTGTGAGGAAGGAAAGGAACACGTGACCACGTGTTCCTCAATGCAAAAGGATGCGTGGCCAAGTGATTTTACTCTCCCATTGCGCGAAGGATTCGTCAGACTTCCTGTTTTGAGCAGATTTCCTTTCCTATTCTGATTCTGCAATTTTGGAAGAAATCTACCACTTTTTTGCCTATAAATAGAGCCCCAAAACACAGGAAAAAGGGGGAGATAGAGATCAGATCCTTAGTTTAGTTTTGTTTTTCTTAAAGTTTTTCTTTTACGTTCTTAGTTTTCAAGTTTTTATTCAAGCTTTTGTTTTTAGTTTTTACCATGTCTTTTGAGTAGTTTTCTTTAACGTTTGCTAAAGGATACTTGAATCCTTGACTTGTATTGTTATGACTTTATTTTGAGCTTAATTTCAATATCGGTTGATTATTTCTTGGTTTTAAGCATATTCTTATCCTTGATTGAGTTGAGATTGATTGTTGGTTTATTGAATAAATAACTAAAAATTGGTTTTGACATAGTTAATGATTTGCATGTTCTTGGATTAACTCTTTAATGTTTATGCATGATTATTATCCGAAATATGAGATGATTATGTATGAATTTTATTGGTTAATACTAAGAGAGGAAGAATCAAGAATGAATTGGAATTGAATCACTTGAGAAAGGCTTCAATGAATATTTAGGAAGTTAAAACTAGATTTGCATGCTAAGTATTAGATTTGTCTATGAGTTTAATACTAAGAATGATAGACTTGAATAAAGATATCTGGCTTTATTACTAGTTTTTCCATAATCACTGGTATTATTCTTTGAATTTAAGTCATTACAATGAAAGTTAAGGTGGATAGTTTCCTTAGCAAAAGAATTTCAGTTATTGTTTTGTTTTTAATTCATGTTTTACCTTTTATTTTGTTTAATTGTTTATTTTGTTTAATTTTTGCTTTCAAATCAAAAAACATTTGGGAAACAATCTCAGGTTGATTTAATTCATACATAGATATTATCCTTAGCAATCCATGTTCCCTTGGGTACGATATTTGGGGTCTTAATCTATATTTCCCTGTATTACTAGCCGATCTAGTACACTTGCTAGACACCGGTCACATGCCATATTTATTTGTTTTTGTTACACTCATTTATTTAACCATATAGCCTAAAAAGTCTTTTGTCTTTCCTTCTAGAATTGGCCACTCTAGGACAGGATAAATTAATAGGGAATTGAGTATCTCGAGGGGTGTGATAAGATGTTTTTGATTTTATTGTTAATGGCTATTATTGAAGTCAAGTGAATAGTGAAATATTACCTTGTTAATGGCTAAGTTCTTTATTGATTAAGTTAATGGGATGAAATTTGTGAATTTTTGGTCTATTTTATCTTAGAGTGGCTATTCTTATTATTGATCTTTTATCGATTCTTTGATAACCAATACCTTAACCCCATTACAACCTTTAAAGGACCTAAGTGACTCTAAGTTTTGTTTTTGAGTTGGTTTAGCGGAGATGACCTTCGGGTTCCGATGCTAAAGGAGAGGCCTATGGTGTTTCTAGAGTTTTAAGCGCGAAACCATTTGTGTACTTAGGTGTACAATCATTCTAAACTTGATTATGAATTACATTGGTGTTTTGGATTTTGAAAATACTTAAAATGTTTTGGTCTTGTACACACACATGAAAACTAACTTATATTGTCTTGTTTGAATTTATTCTAGTTGAAATTTTATTAAGTGCTCTTGTTAATTGTTAAACTTGATTTTGAAATGCATAATTCTTTATTTGAGTTTGATTATTTTGAGAAGTTGAATTGTTCTAATTTGCTCGAGGGCGAGCAAAGTCTAAGTGTGGGGTATTTCATAATGGTGATTTATATAGTATTTTTAGTATGTTTTTAGGTGTTTAATTGAGTTAATTTTGTGTCAATTAGGTTAAATTTGAGTTTAATTGGTTAATTTTATATTTTTCGAGTTAATTATAAATTTTGATGTTTTTCAGGGTTAATTTGCAAGAAAAAGGACTTAATTGCAAAAAAGGCAAAGATTTGGGCCAAAACTGCAAATATGAGAAATTTATGCAAGAAAGTAAGCGTTCAGTCTAGAAGCTTTTCGCGTGACCAAGTGAAATCAATGAAGAAATCTACCCATGGCCATGTGAAGGGTTGAAGCATGGAACACATGGCCATGTGAAGGAGTAAAGCTTGAAGATCCATGGCCACGTGAAAGAACAAATGAAGAAACCTAAGAAGACACGTGACCACGTGTAGCATAAGGCTAGTCCACACGTGACCACATGTGAGAAAGGTTTAATGGACACGTGACCACGTATGAGGAAGAACAAAGCAACACGTGGCCACGTGCTCAGTCTCCCACTTTGCGAAGGATTTTCTCCGAGCTTCCTATATCAGCAGAGTTCACTTTCTATTTAATTTTTGGAGTTTAAGAAGGATTTCACTATGTCTTTGGCCTATAAATAGAAGACTTAAATACCAAAGTAGGAGATCAATGAGAGGAATCAAGTAGAAAAATCAATATGAAGTAGGATTAATTAGAAAAATTCAATAGTTTTAGTTTTTCTTTTTCTTGTTTTTATTTTCAACTTTGTTTTAATCTTTCAACTTTGTTTTAGTTTTTAAACATGTTTAAGAAATAGTTTTTCTTCTTTTGCTAATGGATTCTTGAATTCTTATATTTTCATTGTTATAACTTTATTTTGAGCTTAATTTCAATATCGGTTGATTATTTATTGGTTTTAAGCATATTCTTATCTTTGATTGTGTTGAGATTGATTGTTGGTTTATTGAATAAATAACTAAAAATTGGTTTTGACATAGTTAATAATTTGCATGTTCTTAGATTAAATCTTTAATGTTTATGCATGATTATTATCCGAAATATGAGATAATTATATGTTAATTTTATTGGTTAATACTAAGAGAGGAAGAACTAAGAATAGGTGAAAGTTAAATCTCTTGAAAAAGGCTTTAATAAAAATTTAGGAGGATTAATTCAGATCTTTATGCCAAGTGTTGAGTTGTTCTGAATAAGGAAATTTTAATGCTTGGAATGATAATCTTGAGTAAAGTTATTTGGTTTTATTCATCTGAATTCTTCATAATCACTGGTATTTCTATTGAATTTAAGTCATTACAATGAAAGTTAAGGTGGATAGTTTCTTTAGTAAGAGAATTTCAGTTATTGTTTTGTTTTTAATTCATGTTAATTTAATTTTAGCTTTTGTTTTGTTTCATTGTTTATTTTGTTTAATTTTTGCTCTTAAATCAAAAATATTTGGGAAACAATCTCATGTTAATTTAATTCATACATAGATATTATTCTTAGCAATCCATGTTCCCTTGGGTACGATATTTAGGATCTTAATCTATATTTCCCTTTATTACTAGTCAATTTAGTACACTTGCTAGAATCCGGTCAAAGTTTGAGGATGATTCAGTCTAAAAGGGTGTGTATGGTTGAGACTAAATTGTCTCAGCCTTGTGCTGAAGCTACAATACTTTTTTAACTAAATGCACTCGGCTAAGACCATTTGTCTCTGCCATGTCCAATCCAAACAAGTATAAAGTTGCATTCTGTCTAGCTTTATAAGGATTTTTTAGAGATCTTTTGAGGTTTTTGAAGTTTAGGTTTTTCTCTATAGTTTTAGCTTGTAGTTTTCTCAGATAGTTAAGGTTTTATACTTAGCATACATAGTTTTACTTGTAAAATTTACATTTTTAATATAGTTGATACCCAAAATACAAAAATACATGGATATAGCTTAGTTTACAGAGCAAAGTTACGGTTTTCAATCAAGTTCAGCTTGGAGAAGAAGAGGAGAAGCCATTGCAACTTTAGATCTACATTCCTAAATGGGTTTAAGGGTTTCTTTTTTCCTTTTCTTTGTTATTTTCATTATGAGTAGTGAGTAGTTCTTTAGTTATTTAGGGATATTTGAATCCCCTACCCATGTAAGACATTGAACTTATCTGCTTATATATATATATATATATATATATATATATATATATATATATATATATATATTTCAGATGTTTCTTTTCTCTTATGCTCATTTTGGCATCGACGTTGTTCAAGTGTTTATGCTATTAATCTTATTCGAATTGATAGATTTATGCTTGTTTAATCTTTATATCATGAATGCTCCATTTTTATACATATATTTTGTAGTTTTGATGGCATTTCCAAAATGGAAGCTATTAGATCTAAGGTTTTTGTGTTGTAAATTCGGAAATAGTAAGGAAAATAAATGGGTATTGAATTATTTGGCTTTGAAATGGGAAACTAGTTCATATTTAGGTCTTGGGACTCATGCTTATGTTGGCTATCGAATTGACTTCGGAATGGAAAATTGGGTAGTTAGAGTAGTTGGCTCTGGAATGGGAAACTAGAGGTTTAGTTGTGTTGTCCACATCTGAGATATATTAATATTATGTTAAAATGAATCTTGCATTGGGTAGGAGAGGATTTGATTCCCGAGCAGCGATTTTAGTTATTATTATTCATATATCTCATATTATGTTTTTATTGCCGTAGTTTAATTCATATTTCTATTTAATTTATTTTTACTGTTAATTGTTAAAAATTCTATTGGATACAACATACATACACAACAATTGATTAATCCTTTAAGCACATAACTCCAATCAATCAAATATTCTTGTGCTAGACTTGTTCCCTAGGGTTTGATATTTGTAGGTATGAAAATTACCCCACTATATTAGTTGGCGATTCAGTACAGTTGCTGAGGTTGCAACACTTACTTATGAGCATTACTTAAAAGAAAAACTAGTTAGAAAATCGTTCAGAAAAAGAACTAGTGTTGAATTTTCATTGCAATTAATCCATTTTGATATTTGTGGTCCAATGAATGTAAAAGCTGGGCATGGAGCCTACTATTTCATCATATTTATAGATGACTATACTAAGTATGGTCTTGTCTACTTGATTTCTCACAAGTCAAAAGTGTTGAGTTGCTTCAAAACTTATATGAACTTAGTTGAAAATCAATTAGATAGAAAATTAAAGCTTTAACAACTGACCAAAGTTAGACTATCTTTCAGACGAATTTAAAGCTTTATGTGATGAAAGAGGAATTGAGCATCAATTGTCCATTCCTAGATCTCCTTAACAAAATGATGTTGTCGAAAGGAGCAATAGAACTATCCTAGATATGGTAAGATCTATGATAGCCTAGGCAAATTTACCAATCTCTTATTAGGGAGATCCACTATCGAGAGCCACATATGTTTTAAATCGTGTGCCGTCCAAATCTTTCATTACCACTCTATATGAGTTGTGGAGTAGTTAGCAATCTTTGGGTTATACTGCTTAAATCCATGATACCTCAAGCAAATATGGTAAATTGGAACTAAGAGGTGAAAAGAGTATCTTTGTTAGATATTCTGAAGTATCAAAAGGATACGATTTTATAAGTGAGCAAGAAAATGATACAGTGATAAAATTTGAACAACGAGATATTGTGTTCTTGGAAAATGAATTTCCAAAGTTTGTTAAAGTGAATCAAGATTTCACTTTATATAAAACTAAAAAAGATGAACCATTAGGATCACTCCATCCAAGTGCGAGGGAATTAGAGGAAAAAAATTCAAGACCTTCCTAAATGATCCGAATGTTCGTAATCCTTACTTCAGTGGGAGTATTCTTGACTTTAATAGGAGTATGGACCTTAATCTAGTAGGAGCATTTCAAATTACGATAAATATATGAAACATGTTCATCAAGAGGTGAAACTGCAAAAATCTAAAAGAAAAAGTGTTCCACACGGATGATTTGAGATCGAAGGCTCAAATAAGGCCTTCTTAGTTTCCCCATAAGATGAAGAAGAGCTAAAAACATACAAGAGGCTCTTTTATGCCTAGCTAAGGAAAAATGAATTAAAGCAATAGAAGAAAAAATGGCATCTACGAAATTAAACCAAGTTTGAGAACTGATTGATCTACCGAAAGGACGTAAACTAATTGAAAATAAGTGGATTCTCAAGGTAAAGCAAAAAATTGATGGAAGTATTAAAAGATATAAGGCTCAACTAGTCACTCACTACAAGAAAAATCTCAAATACCGACGAAAAATTACCAACGAAAAGTTTTACCGACGAAAAAAATTTTCAGTAGGAAAAATTATCGGGAAAACTATATATTACGACGGAATAACATATCCGTCGTAAATAATGGAGGAAAATTTTCCTGTATAATTTTACCCACGAAAATTAACAACAAAATTGAAAAAACTGTTGTAAAATTGGCGCTAATATTTTGCGACTGAAATTGCACACGAAATTTACTAACGGAATCCTTTTTTCGTAGGTAAATTCCCTACGAAATCATGTTTCCTTAGGTAAATTACCAACGAAAAATATTTTCGTAGGTAAATTACCGATAGAAAATGATTTCATAGGTAAATTTCCTACAGAATCTTATTTTTGTAGGTAAATTACCGACGAAAAATGTTTCTGTATGTGAATTACCGATCGAAAATATTTTCGTCGGTAATTTACCTATAGAAACAAGATTCTATAGGGAATTTATCTACGAAAATCTAATTTCGTAGGAAAATTACTGACAAAATGTTATGTCGTCGGTAATTTAATTACCTACAGAATTAGATTTCTGTAGGTAAATTTCCTACGGAATCATATTTTCTTAGGTAAATTACCGACAGAAATAAGATTCTGTTGTTAAATTACCTACAAAAATTTCATTTCCGTCGGTAATTACCTATGAAATTGTAATATATATATATAATTTTTTAAATATATTTGTGTGTATAAATATATCAATGATATTATTAAATAGACTATACTATATCTACTATCTCAATGTTATTAAGATAACAATAATAAATTATAAATAAAAAAGTATATAATATATATTATATATAGATAAAATATATAATTGGAAACCTTAACATTCCTTCTACCTATTATATTTTGTGAAAAAAAAATACTTAACAAGAGTTCAAATTTATGGATGATCTGCTAATAACTGATCACAATTAGATAAGTTGTAGAACCTAATAATTAATCACAGTTAAATTAGTGATAAGAGTATGCAATAGTTCATTTCTGTTGGTATTAAATGGCTCTACAATCCCATTAAGATCTGAACCCATAAACTCTATACTTCTTATGCTGTTTAGTTGACACTCTCAATTACTTTTTTTTGTTTTTGCTTGCAATGAATTCAATTAATTCGATTTTCGATTAGTTTGATTCTAAACCAAAAAAGAAAATTGATTTAATTCTTTTGATTTTTGAAATTAAAGAATCGAACCGACTGAAGTTTTGCCTTTTTATATATATGTAGTTTAATAAATCCTATCCTTCCTTAAATCCCAAAGTTATCTTCCTTGTAGAAATCCCTAATTTTCCAGCCGCCTCCTCTTCCTTCGTCTCCCCTTGGATTGTTCATTGGTTCCTCTCATCTTCTTGGATTCTTCTTGCAATTCGATTCTTCTTTGGTTGTTCAGATCTACAGTCTTAAGAAGAAAATTTTGATGAGGAAGCTGCAAGCGGTTCTGTATTCTCAGGGTATAATTTTTTTCAGATTTAGTCTTCTTGGTTGGTTGCGGGAACTGTCATCTACTCCTGGGACATTGGCTGATTTCCCCTGTTTTAATGTGTTTTGTGTTTGTCTCTTTTTTTGGACCTGCCATTTTTCTCTGGTTCTGGTGTTATTTCGGTTCTTAGGCTGGAGTTACGAGTTTTTACTTGACCTTTTTAGTTAAGTTTGTCTTGTCTCAGTTGTTAGAAGAGGTGTTTCCTGCACTTCGTTTCGGATCTGGAAGTTATTTGTCGGCTGTTACTTTAATTTTTACTTCTAATAACACCAGCAGCTTATAAAAAAAAGGTACTATGATTGACTTGAGAGTTTAAGAATTGGGGGTAACTGTGTAAGAATTAACTAAAGAATGTTATTAATCCTAAATTCGTATATACAGGTTAGAAGGAAATTTCTTTTATTAATCTATTTATAAATGCCTGTGTGGCTTTGCTTTGATTGATTCATAAAATAAATAATTAGACATAATTGTAAGTTGAATTTATTTGGTGAAAATGGGTCAAAAAAAAAAAAGAAGAAAAGAAATAAAATGATCTTGATATGTAATTTTTGAATGAGTTAAATTGATAGAATTGCTTTGATGAAGAATGTCATTTGAGTTCAGGACTCAGTTTAAGCGAGTCATGTGTTTGTGCTTAAGTGTTTGCTTAATATATTATTTTTGGCACTAAGGGATAAAGCAAGTGAAGCATGGGTAATTATTCCTACCTTCTTGTTTTGTTTAAGTTATAATACCCTTAACATATCTGATTTTATGTTCCTTGTGGTTATAATTAAGCTACCTGAACATGAATAATGAAAATGGGAAACGATGATTATTTGCTACGGCAGAGTGTGATTTTCTCAAGTAAATGTTAGTATACCTATGTAAAAACATAAAAAGATAAATTAATAAAGGAAAGAATGGTTAGGTATGTAACTGCTCTGTACATAAATCTCTTGTTCTCTTTTCTTTACTTGAAGAAATAAAAATCATCAAAATAGTAGCAAAAATCCAGCAGCAGTAGCTTCGTTTGAAAAAAAAAGATTATTAATTTATAATTTTTTTACTCATTTATTTTGAGTTAGGAAATATGATTCAGAACCGATCGAATCGAACCGATCAAAATTATTTCGATCTATTCGATTTTTGGTTTTATACATTTCGATTTTAGTTTGATTCTCATATTTTCTTAATTTCGGTTTTCTATTATTTCGCAAACCGATCGTTTGCACGCCCCTAACCAAATCCTAACTCACTACCTCTTCTTACCACCTCCTCTGCTGTGGCTACGCCTCCGAGTCCATTCCTGACTAGCTGTCCTTAGCGCTGCCGGCAAAATCGGTTAGCCATTTGCTTTGCTAATGAAGCTTAACCCTCTTGTTTCTAACCTCGCTCTCTACGATATCGTAAAAACCCTTGGTGTTTCCGCCGATGTTAGCCATATCAACACCAGATCTGAGGTACGCCGATGTTAGCCATATCAACACCAGATCTAAAGTTCCATTTTTAATTTCTTTTTTATTTAGAGTTAAAATTCTGATCTTTGTGTTCATTTCTTAACCGTACTTGCTTTCCTTTCTTACTCTGATATAGATTGAGATGTTTCTTCTATACCGGATCTAAAGTTCCATTTTTAATTTCCTTTTTTTAGAATTAAAATTCTGATCTTTATTTTCATTTCTCAACCGTACTTGCTTTCCTTTCTTACTCTGATATAGATTGAGATGTTTCTTCTATACCAGATCTAAAGTTCCATTTTTAATTTCTTTTTTTTTAGAGTTAAAATTCTGATCTTTATGTTCATTTCTCAACCGTACTTGCTTTCTTTTCTTGCTCTGATATAGATTGAGATGTTTCTTCTATACTTTCTTATATATCCTGGTTGTCGTGAAAAACGGTTTGTTTATATAAATCTAGGAGATCCAACAAAAAAAAAAACCAACTTGAAGTTTACCACTGTGTTGCTCTCGCTGAGGCAAGAAAAAAAAAGGTGATCTTTTTACTTTGCATTGCTTGTTGTTTCTTTGATTTTCAATACCCAGAATTATCTTCTTGATCGAGATCTGTGATATGTTATTTTATAAGAAATGTGAATTTGAAGAATATGGAGATCTGAATAGTATTAGTAACCACTGGAGCAGTACCAAATAGGATTTTCTCTGTCTTGGTGTTGGCTTTCGATTGGGTTGGCCCGCGCTCTTTCTCCCAAATGTTTACCCCTTTTTTTTCATTTTTTAGAAACTTTATTATATATATATTTTAAACCGTAAATTTGCTTTTATATTAAACACGTAATTTATGATCCGAAAAATATATTTCTTTTCTTTTAAACGACTGCAGTGATTAACTATACTTTGTAATGTTAGTTTTCTATCAAAGTATATAAATTAAATTGATTCTATATTTTATTTTCTTTTATTCATACTAATTTATTGTACATGTGCAATGCTGGTGATTATTATTTTTATAGAATATGTGATTTGTGTGTATTTATATGCTGTAGCTGAAAAATGAATGTAAGAACTATTATTGTTTGGAAATAATCATAAATGTAGAACAATTCTCCTTGTCCTTGGTAAATATATATAGATATAAAAATTAGATGGGAATGGGCTTTGGAGTTGGACTGATAAAGAATGTTGAGCAGCCAGCAATGAGCAGCAAGCGTTAATGTATAAAAGATTGGACTTTCGGACCTCCAATATCTTAATGAATGTGGCTAGCGAGCGGTACAAGTCATGGTTAATAGATCAAAATTATTAATTATTTAATTAACCACATTTTTATCAATATATACTTGTCTTTCCCATTTACAGTAAGAACAAGCAAGCCATCAGGATTCAGAAGTCCATAGAAACTCCCCAAACTTGGGCTCAATAATGTTGTTATGTATGGTTCTCCTTTGTAATTCTCTGTTGATTTCTTCTTCACCACTATCCAAAATGTTTTTCTGCAGATTCAAAGTTTAGAAACCTTTGCATTTATTAAATTTTACTACTATATATTATACTCAATTATTCAAAACATTGCTCAAGCATGCTTGAGATTTAGTTATCATAAATGTCTGTGGGCTGTTGTAATTATGTAATTCTATATTAAATTCTGTAATTAAGGGGCTATTGTAATTGGGCTGTCTTATTTTTATATTCTTGCACAGGTCTTTTTTTCAGATTGCTGTGGTACTATCCATTTTGCTCTGCTCTTGCTTATTATGCTGTATTTGTTTTTGTGTGTGTGTGTGTGTTAGGATCCAGCTGTAAGGGGACAAAAATCAAGTCAGCAGAAGTTCAGTGGAGGTGCATTTTACACATCAGTAAGTCTTTCCAGTTTTTGCAAAAATAACATGATATTTTTCTTCAAATCTGAATATTGGATATTTTAAGAATATTGGATAATATTATGTTAGATAATTGTTGTTTCAGTATCTTAACTTTTGCTTGAAATTTTATATACTATATACTGAGTTCCAAATTGGATTGAATTTGTAATTGTTCCAGTAAATTGAAATCTATGTAAGCATGCTGTCAAAGAATTTCTATGTGAATATAAAATAAATAATTAAAATGGTCGATTTAGGATTTAGATAATTAGATTTCTTAATCTTTGCTGAGTAATAATTCGTAAGATTATAGGTGCTTTTAATAAGTTTATAGGTATGTTTATAAATTAAGTCAAGAATGAAATTTCATATTATCTACTTAAATAAAAATATTATTATGTTTCAAAAGAATGTTTATCAGTTTGCTCTGTTAATTAGCTGTTAGACTTGTTAACAATTGCTAGCTTGTCATATTCATATGCTTCTCACTGTTAAAGCATTTATGCTGCAATTGGATTCCCCCTGCTGTCTTTGTTTTTTTATCTAATTTTATATATTTTCGGAAATTCTAAGGATTTTTAATAAATTTATCCGTATTTTGGCTATCTAAGTTTGCCATTGATTTTTTTTTAGCATTTTTCATATCTCTTACTGCTTCTGATATTTGTTACTCGTTTTCACCTTCAACTGAAGCACCTATATGACATTATTTCAGTTTGAAGCATCCATTGCTGCCAATACATGGGTTGTTAGTGGCTCAACACAGGCTGAGTGAGTTTCTAATAGTTGTAAACATGTTAATCTACTTAGCATTAAATTTTGATTTGAAGTAAATATATACTGTTGAATCCTAATTAAGCTACTTTAGTAAAAATTAATAATATATAGTGATTAAACAACAGCAATAAGTTATTTTTTTTAAGTATTCTTTTTTTTCTTGATGAGCAATAAAAAGAATCGGTTAAAGTTATGACAATTATATTCTTGTTGAACTGAATTTAATTGATTTATTTCTGTATCAAAGTAAATCATATTTACTGTTATGACAATTCTATTCTTTTGATATTTACTGTTAATATAAAAATTTATGTGGCTTTTACTGTTTTGTATAAAATATAGATTAGTGTTATTTGTATATGTTCTATGCATTGTTTTCAATTTATTTAAGGTAAGTTTGAGTGACTTAAATGCTTTGCCAAAGAAATTCTTTTTTTTAGTTGTGCTATAATCTCCAATTTTTTTTAAAGATTATAAATTTGAAACTTTTTGAGTAGGCATTTTTATGACTAGAGTGTGTTGTCGGTTGCCTATAAAAATATTGCTCACATTGCCTTCACAATAATAACTTATATGGATATTCACCACTCATATTCATAGGACAGAAATAATGTACATAGTAGATGTACTTTTATATTATAGCTTTGAGTCGTAAGACATGAATATAATGCAATTTCAAATTATTTTTTATAAAGAAAGTGGAGATTTTTTCTACGAAGGTTTTGAGATTATGCACACTTGACAAGTTTATTTTATTTTTTTGGTCTTATTATGGGAGAGAATTAGAAAAATAGTAGTATAGGAGTTGTCCTAAAATTGCAAGGCATGGATTATCAGAAATAGATTGTATATTGACTTATAGTCCCTAATATTTTTCAGTTTGGATCACTTGAAGTTGAAGCAATATCTCTGTGGTGCTTGTGACCTCGAAGACTAAGAAGCAGAACAAGCCTGCCAGTTTGTTGCACAAGCCAGTAATGAGGAATGGCTGATTTTCTTGTAGTGCTACTTGCAACTGAAACCTAAAATAATTATTTTTCTATCTAATTTATTTATCCTATAAAAAACATAAAAAGGATTCCCAACTACTATTAAAATGTAAACTTTATAATTTATAAAACTAGGATTTGTTCTTAACTTAAAAATATTTTTCCCTACTGAATGGATTTGGTAGTTTATTTTATTTGCTCCCACCATTTAGAAACCGCCAATATCTTCCTTTTAGAAATTAAAATGTGATGCAAGTCTGAACCAATCAGACTCACTGTAGTTAATTAATTAAAAACTTAAAGACTGTTTTTAATCATAAGATAAAGGCCAAGTGGTCACTCCATATTATTATTATTATTATTATTATTATTATTATTATTATTATTATTATTATTATTATTATTAATTTAAAGTCCATACGATTTAATTATTATATGATTTAGTTTAAGCTAATTCCTCAACTCTAATATAGCATGACAAGCGGACTGATCAAAGATGAAGTAGATTGACTAAGGCATAGTAAGCTGCATATAAGGAATAAGGCTAACACATCCAAAAGCTTTACCTTGATAGGGCATGCAAATTTCAAATGGAAAACAAAGTTTCAAATCTTAAGAATATTAATATTAGCTACATAAGGCTAGCTGTCTGTTGGAAGCTAGTCTAGAAAAAGAGAAAGTTACCTTGTGATCAATTTGCTCTTGTAATGAAAACAACCTGCCATGCTCCCAGTTCTAGCAGGAAGAAACATGTTTTTATCTTTATCTTTAACCATACTAACAAAAAGCATATGAAATCCCTGAACACCCAAACAAAACCCTGATATTAAGAACAAAATTTCTCGCGAAACAAACAAATTAAACCCCAACAAACTCCGCCAGTAAAATCCAAAACTAGAAAATCGAATTAAAAAAAAATACCTTAATCCTCATCCAGGAACTGTAGGATCAAGAAGACAAGCTCCTTGCTGAGAGAAGACATCTTAAACGCCCCATTTTTGCTTAGAAATGCAGAAATACTGCTATACTTCCAACTAGATCTGGAAGGAAAAATCCAAAAATCTAGGGTAGAGAGCGAGAGAGAGAGAGAGAGAGGTGAAAGAGAGACAGATCTGTGAGGGAGGAGATGAGGCAAATGTAGGGTTTTTCCGTTTTATAGTTCTAACAAATGTGAAATTTACTTAAATGCCCCTCATTTAGCAACAGAATTATTATTCCGTTGCTATTTTTGCAATCGAAAATAATTCGGTTGCTATTTAGCAACGAAATTTAATTTCGGTTGTTATTTTAGCAATTGAAATAAAATTCGGTTGCTATTTTAGCAACTGAATATATAATTCGGTTGCTATTTTTCATTGAAAGTGAAATTTAGCAACGGAATGTAATTTCTGTTGCTATTTTAGCAACCAAAATAAAATTCCGTTGCTATTTTAGCAATCGAATATAAATTCGGTTGCTATTTTTCACTGAAAGTGAAATTTAGCAACGGAATAAAATTTCTATTGTTAAAATAGCAACGGATTGCTAATTTAGCAACGGAATGTAATTTTCGTTGATATTTTAGCAACCGAAATAAAATTCCGTTGCTATTTTAGCAACCGAATATAAATTCGGTTGCTATTTTTCATTAAAGTGAAATTTAGCAACGGAATGTAATTTTCGTTGCTATTTTAGCAACCGAAATACAATTCCGTTGCTATTTAGAAACGGAATTTTATTTCGGTTGTTAAAATAGCAACGAAAATTACTTTTTGTTGCTATTTTTCGTTCCAAATTTTATCCACCATTTGTTGTCTCCTTAATTAGCAACGGAATACTAATTTCGTTGCTAATTTTCGTTGTTAAATAATGGCGCCAAAAATTCCATCCACTTTTAGCAACGGAAGATAATCAAATATTTTTCCGTTCCTAAATTTATAAAGTTTAACCAATTTTAGCAACGGAAACTATTTTCTATTGCTAAATAGCAACATAATTGCTTTTTCGTTGCTAATTTAGCAACAGAATCAATTTCGTTGCTATTTTTCCGTTACTATTTCCAGATTTTCTTGTAGTGTTTGTTTCAATGTTCATGACAGCACTGCAAAACAGCAAGAGGAGTGAAGTTAAACGTAATTTTCCATGAAATTTCCCAAGAGCTATTTTTACCAATTTATATGTCTTACATTAGAGGCCAATTTCAAGCAAGTTATAGACACATAACTAGACTTACCTCTGTTCATGAAATTTATAATCTTACGTCTAATCTTTCCAAAAAATTAAAAATTACTAAATTCTGAGTCCTAGGGCGAAAGTTATAATATCAATTGTCGAGAATGAAAATACCCTCTGCAATTTCCAAACCAAAAACAGAAATATAGTTGCGTTACAAGCAGACTACATTATAAATATAGTTGCATAACGCATTGATGCAGGTAAAAAGAACAACATTATGAATTAAACAAAACCAGTCTTTGCCTCACCCTAATGTTCTGCAAGGAAATTAAGTTTACACATGAAAAAAAAAACTATAAAGCAGGGAAAACTGAAATAAAAGGCGCTTATTTGCTTAATTATATTTGCTTACGTAGCAAATTGCAAATTATATAGGCCATTGAAGGTAATTATTGCACATAATTAAAGATAAAGATGTAACCAACACATAAAATTGGAAATCACATCCAATAAATAGAACGAATGAAAATCACTTTCACAATGAATGTTAGCAATAAAAATAAAAAAGATCTCACCAGGTTATGAGCATGAGCATAAAATCGAGGGATCCAGCCATCTGATGCCAACGCACAGAAAACAAAAAAAAAGGAGAATAAAATGAACATAGGATATATATATATATATATATATATATATATATATATATATTGGGACAGAAACGGAATGGACAAAAAAAATTACAAACAGATTAGAAAAGGCCTTCACCATAAGAAAAGTCTCCCTTTCTCAATCTCAGGAGTCAAATTTAGAGTAGATCACCATGCATAGAAACAAAAGAAGAGATAAGAAATCGGATCTTAACAGATCAGTGATCAAACCAAGAGACCAAGAAGAAAGAAAAAAAAAGAAAGAAAGATTCTTTTACCTTGTTCGGTTAGAAGTTCCAGAACAAATTTTGTTGAGAAATTAGCTGTCATGTAGGAGTCTATTTCAACCGGTACTAGAGCCAATTGAGTCAAAATCAGCCTTTCGTCTCCATGAACTTTGTGTAACTACCGAGACAAATGTGGACATAGATCCATATGCTATTAAGAGTCCATAAGGGTAGGAGATATAAGCAAAAGAGTGCCATCTAGGGTTGATTCAGAGAGAACAGAGCATCGTCTAAAGAAAGAGAGAGATGAGAGATGGCTGTAACAAAAGAGAAGAGAAAGAGAAGATGCGATAGGGCCGCAGGAAGAGAGAGAATGAATATATTAATTATAATAGTTTATTTTCAAATGGCGACTAACATTGCAACCACTTCCTTTCTATCGCTAAAATAATGCATTAATTGGAAAACATTTAGCGACAATACATTTTTGTGGCTGAAACTGTCGCGTGAAGAGGCAATAAAAAATGCCCTCAATTTAGTGACAGCGACAATTTTATCTGTCGCTAAACTTTTACTTAATGTCCAAAAATACCGTGCTATATTTCTGGAAATTATTTTCCAAAAGAATAAGGGAATTTTTACCCTTATACAATTTGAAAAGGGGTAATTTTGACCCTATATTTTTTTGACCTATTTTTTTTTCTTTAAAGTCATTTTTTTTTGCTGTGTTTTTACTCATAAAATGCTGACATGGCTAACTGTACAAACGGTAGCCAATCAATATGCGATGCACCAACAAACTCTCTCTTCTAATCATCTACCACCTGTATTTTTCTCTCCTCGTTAGTATAATTTTTTAATTTAAAAATTGATGACGTGTTATTCACGCTGGAAAACTTTAAAAAATAAAAAAAAAACAAAAAAATGTTTGGCTTCTCAAAAAATGAAATTAAAAAAGGTAAAAAAAATATTTGTTTCCCAAGAAAATTTGTTTTTCTAAATTTTGCAAGAAAAACTCTCCTCTCTCTCCTTTTGTTCTTCTCCTCCAAAGATCACTAGCTCCCAAATATTTAAATACAAAACCTCATAAAAATTAAAAATGGCAAAGAAAAATTAATAGCAAATTCAGAAATTTTGCCCCTTAATTATCTGTTCTTAGTTTTCAAAAATTATACTGAAAGAAGAGCAATGAGATTTGCCCTTCAATTGCAACTTTTATGCAAAGCAAATCAAACAAGGTTATAATTATTCAAATGCAACCTCCACCATTCAAATTGAAGAACAAGGCATTTTGGCTATACTCACCAAAAATCAACCCGATCTAATGACAAATAACTATCCGATCGTTAAAAAGGATGGAATTGATCACTATATTGAATGTCTAGAAAAACATTCCACTTTTTACAATAAAACCTCAACTTATAAACCTCCAAATGATCTTCACCATTCAAGTATAAGAATAAAAAATTTCAATCATATTCACAAAAAATTAGTTCAATCTAACGACAAATGACATCCAATCATCAAAAAAGATAAAATAGGTCATGGTATAAAATATCCAAAAAAGTCCTTTTTCGCAACAAAATCTAAACTTTCAAACCTCCAAAAATGATCTCTACTATTCAAAAAAAAAAGAAATATGTGTCTCCTAATTGTCCACCAAAATCCAGCTTGATTAAAATTCCAACGAATGTTTGAGTGCAATAAGAAATAGGCCACGTCAAGTTGAAAAATCCAAGAGGGAGAGGAACAGGAAGAGAGTGGAGAGGAGAGAAGAATGTGTTTATTATTTTGCATTTTTGCCATGTCATCAAAGTGGTTGCCACGTATGTATCGATGTGTCATGTTCTCATTGGATGCCATTAAATCCGTAAAATACGTGCCAAGTCTGTTATTTTGAGAGACTAAATTACATATTAAACTTGAGTTTACAGGTAAAAATTAATATTTTGGAACTCGGTTTGATCCAGATGGTGGAACTGATTGGCTTGCAACTCAGTAAGAAAACTTAATTAATTCAACATAAAATTCGAAATAAAAAAATACTCAAATTGGACCAAAAAAATTTGAATTGAATCGGAACTCATAGGACCGGATAAGAACCCAGTTCGACTTCAAAAATGTGCTGCTCCTATGGACTCGATTAGTATTGAGAGAAATAAGGCCATTTGAAGTTGGCATCGAACCCAACAAAACGTCAGAATGACGGCAGATGTGATTGAGTAACAATAATGGCAGCTTTAACTCTTGAATTTTTTTAAAGTATGTAATTGAAATTCGCTCTATTGAACTATATAGCACCTATATATATATATATATATATATATATAATGCATCCTCACCTAATTCACCTTTCTCCAATTTAAGATGCACTTTTTATATTTGGTAGATAATACGAACTACAACATCCTAATATTACTAAAAAAATAAAATTCTAATATCGTTTGGGATATATATTAGAACAATCGAAATCGCCAAATTAAGTTAAAATTCTTTAATTAATTATATCTTGTAAACAGCATACATAATATGAATTTAGTTTAGAATATTGCATATATTATGTGTAATTATATTTAATTATATATTTATTTTAAAAATTTTAGATACTATGAAACATGATTTAATTGAATTTAACTAAAAAGTAGAAGGAAATGAAGTTGAAGATGAAGATTGATGATTAATAATATTTGTTCATCAGGTTAAATGAACTTGTTTGAATGTTTGTTTTTGATATTATATCTATTTATTTAAATATTTACTATTTAGGATAATTTGTTTAATTTTTATATTTAAAAACTTTTTTGGACTTAAAATTAATATTTTTATATTGATATTTGGTAATTTATAGGTTTTTGAATGTATTTTTACATACCACATTTTTAATTTTTATAAATAATTATACTTACAAAATATAATAAAACTCTGAGTCGATCCAATCAAATTAGTTAACCCATAAATTAGTTGGTAAGTCGAGTCGATATTCGAGTCGAGTTTCAAAACATTGGTAAAAACACTTCACAAAAATATCTTCAGAGGGCACAAAGGGCTCAAAAAATAAAATAGGGGCAAAATTATCCCCTTTCAAGTAATACATGAGTAAAAATTCCTCTGATCCCTTTTTTAAAATAAAAATTTCAAAATTTTAGGACAAATTAATCTATCGCTAATTTCTTCGCCAAAGTTAACGCTGTCACTATTATATTAAGAAAAACAAATAGACATATTACTTTTCTTTTTTCTTTTTAATTTTTTTCGTTATTTTATATATTATAGGATCATATTTTTAAATTCATTTAAACACATGCCACTTAAAATGATGAAAAATATATAAAAATTATTAAGAAATATATATTTAGCATTTCTCAAACAAATAATGAGATAAAAACAAATATCATTTTTTTTCTTTTCTTCTTATTTCCTCCATTAAATTATATGTCTTTTTCGGGATAAGGGACAAATATAGATGGTTAGTATTAAAAACCGTGCATATTTGTTCTTTAATCATTTTTTGAGACAAATTTGCCCTTGCAATATTAAAAACAGTTCATATTTATCCCTTAAATATATTTTTGAATTAAAACTACCTATATTATTATATATCTGGCTCAGATTTTCTATTCAACCTAACACAACTATAGGTAAGCAAATAAAAACACCCATGTTAAACTCATTGAAATTACCTAAACTTGTCACATGTACACTGTAAGTTATTACTTTATTTTAATTCAAAAAAAATGTTAAAATTTCTTACTATTAGACAATTTTTGTTTGTTTACCTGGAGTCCAATTATTTTTACAAGTTTAAATCATAAAATTTAACTATTTTTCTAAAGTTGAATAAGGATGTTAATTTATAGTGTTATGTATAATTAGGAAGTTTATTTGGCTTTAATAAGCTTGTTATGTAGTTTTTAATTATTTTTATCTAGAGTTCTATTTTTTTCCGATAGTAAATTTGAGTCATATGCATAATAATGTAGGCAATTTTAGTTCAAAAATATGCTTAAAGATAAACGTGTATTATTGTTGGAAATCTCCTATAATTTAGGGGAAAAATCTGAGATTATTTTCTGTAAATTAGGAAGCTTGATTTGGTGATATTTTATATACCAAAGATAGAAGATTCATTCTCTTGTATAAATGGCCTGTTAATATGATGAATAAAGAGAGTTTTTTTTGAGTCTTCTATTTGAAACATGGTATCAGAGCATGTGTGTGTTTTCTACGGGCACTAACACAACCAAATCTCTTCTACAACTGGTCAACCTATTAATATGGCTGATGAAAGTTCTCAGTCACCTGATGCTGCTGATGTATCCTCTTCAGCAATTTTATCAGAATTCACTGCAAAAATGGCAGAGATCTTGTCTAAAAATTCTAGCACTAATATGACATCAGATATGTCAACTGATCCTATTGGAGTTAGACTGGACGGAACTAACTTTGGGTTGTGGTCTCAGGTGGTGGAGATGTATATCTCTGGAAGAGACAAGTTGGGGTATATTAATGGAGATCTACCTCAACTTGAGCCAACAGATCCAAGCTTTAAAAGATGGCATACTGATGATGCTATAGTAAAAGGATGGCTCATCAACTCTATGGATCCATCATTGATTGGGAATTTTATCAGATATCCTACAGCAAAACTGGTGTGGGATGCTGTGGCCACCACCTTCTTCGATGGGAGTGATGCCTCTCAAGTTTATGATCTTCAACGTAAGGTCTCACAATTGCAACAGGCAGGTGGCTCGGTGGAAAAATATTACGATACTCTACAGGGATTGTGGAGAGAAATTGACTTTAGAAGACCAAATCCCATGGAATGTCAGGCTGACATTCAACGCTATAACACCATGGTGCAGGAGGATCGTGTGTATCGGTTCTTGGATGGATTGGATGAAAGGCTGGATAACATACGAAGAGATATCTTACAAATGCAACCATTCCCGACAGTAGAACAAGCTTATGGACATGTTCGGAGAGAAGCTATGCGCCAAGCTGTGATGGTAGGGCCTATGGCGGTTGAAACATCAGGTGCAGTTCTGGCTTCTAAAGGTTTAAGAATTGGAAATCTATTGTTCACACACTCTCATAATGGAAAATCGAGTTCTTATTCTAAAACCAAACAAGGGGCTGATGAACTGAAATGTTCTCATTGTGGTGGAACCAAACACACTAGAGAGACTTGTTTTAAGATCCATGGCTATCCTGAGTGGTGGCATGAACTACAGGTGAAGAAGAAATGTAATGGAGATGGGAACAGGAATATCGGCAAGAGTGAACAAGGAGCCAAGGGTCAAGGCTCAACTGCTATAAGTGATGGGCATCTTTCCTTAATCCCAGCTCAAGCTAATACTGTTAACATAGTTGATTACCATAGTTCAGTTGCAGGTATGAATTCTTTTTTTTTCGGTAAAAACAATGATCATAAAAATTGGATCCTTGACTCAGGAGCCACCGACCATATGACTTATGAGGAGAACGATTTTTCACATCAATCTTCACCTAGAAGAATCAGTATTACCAATGTTAATGGAAGACTCTCTCCGGTAACAGGGGCTGGGACAGTAATGGTGACAGCAAAATTACCGCTGTCCAATACTCTCCTTGTTCCATCTCTGTCTCATAAATTCATATCAGTGAGCCAGCTTACTAAAGACCTGAATTGTGTTGCTATCATGTCTGCTAATGATGTTTTGCTTTAAGATATTCAGACCAAGGAGATTGTTGGCCGTGGTATTGAGAAGGGGGGGGGCTTTACTACCTAGCAGATGTCAAGACGGGGACTGATCAAGGAACGGTTTGTCAGACCACGGTTAAAAATAAATCCAAGGAGGAACAAGTGTGGCTTTGGCACAGGAGATTGGGTCATCCCTCATTTACATACTTGCAGCATGTTTTTCCTACATTATTTTCTAATGTAAATGCTTCTAGCTTGAAGTGTGAAACGTGTATCCTGGCTAAAAGCCACCGTGCTCATTATTCCTTGAGCTTCAATAAAAGCCCGGTTCCTTTGTCTCTTATTCATACTGATGTGTAGGGCCCGTCTCCAAAGCCTAACTTGCTTGGTTTCTAATGGTTTGTGATTTTTGTGGATGACTGCACAAGGATGACATGGCTGTATTTATTAAAAAGTAAGGATGAGGTCTTTAAAATATTCTAGTATTTTTATAAGATGATATGCACTCAATATTCAGCTCAACCCAAGGTACTTCGATCAGATAATGGGGGTGAGTTTAAAAACAAACAGTTCTAAGAATTTGTCAATCAATATGGGATGGTTCACGAGACATCTTGCCCTCAAAATCCCTAGCAAAATGGAGTCACGGAACGAAAAAATAGGCACATACTGGAAACTGCAAGAGCTTTACTTATTGAAGCTAATATGCCTGGACATTATTGGGTGGATGCTGTCATGTATGCTATGTTTTTGATAAATAGAATGCCATCCAGAGTTCTTGAAATGCAGACTCCCATTCAAGCACTGTCTACTCTTGTTCAGGTACCATCTACTTTGATGATGCCCTCATGCGTGTTTGGATGTCTTGTCTTTGTTCATGTCCAGAAGAACCAACGAACAAAGATTGATCCTTGTGCTGTGAAGTGTCTTTTCCTTGGGTATGGAGTTCATCAGAAGGGATATCGTTGTTTTGATCCCATTCATAAACGGACATATGTTACAATGGATGTTACATTTATTGAGTCAGCTATGTTTTTTTCTAGGCCACCCATCTCACCTCGTCAGGGGGAGAATCATGATGAAGAAGTGAGTTGGATGAAGTATGAATGGCCACAATCTCAAGTGCAATTGAGTGAATATCTGGAGACTAGAGGGTTTGCTGCTGCTGGTGACAATGGCGGGTCTGCTGATGAGTGTGGGTCTGTTGATGAGTGTGGAAATAAAGGTGATTCTACTGCTGGAACTGCTGGTGAAGGTGCTGGTGAGCGTGCCAATGACTGTGCTCCATTTCCTTCTTCTCCAATGGCTAACAATCCACCTTCTGCTGTGAATATTCCTGAGGTAATGCCATCTTCACCCCCTGTTATTTTTGGTCCTCACTTATCTGATATTGCAGCCACTAGTGGTCCTGTGACTGGGTTTACACTTCCAGCAAGGCAGAACCGCGGCAAGCCTCCAAACCGATACTCACCAGGGGTGGAAGAGAGGCGGTCTAAATACCCCATTGCAAATTATACATCAACAGGAATGGTGTCTACGTCTCTGAAGGTTCTTGCAACTGGGTTATCATCTCACTACATCCCCACAAATGTGGAAGAAGCATTACAAGATCCAAGGTGGACTCGAGCCATGGAAGAGGAAATGAGTGCGTTACTAAAGAATAAAACTTGGGACCTTGTTACTCTACCAAAGGGAAAGCGTACAGTAGGATGCAAATGGGTTTTTTTTTGTTAAATACAAATCAGATGGGTCCATTGAGAGATACAAAGCCATAGTGGTTGCTAAAGGTTATACTCAAACATATGGAGTAGACTAACAAGATACCTTCTCTCCAGTAGCAAAATTAAACACTGTACGAGTTCTCTTGTCTCTTGCAGCAAACCTGGACTGGCCCTTACATCAATTTGATGTAAAGAATGCGTTCCTCCATGGTGAACTTGAAGAAGAAATTTACATGGATATTCCTCCTGGATACATGGCAAATGATAAGAATAACATGGCTTGCAAGTTGAGGAAAGCATTATATGGCTTAAAACAGTCACCTCGAGCTTGGTTTGGAAGGATAAGTTGGGCAATGAAGAAGTATGGGTTTAGGCAAAGTAACTCAGATCACACATTTTTTTTAAAACACAGGCAGGATAAAATTACTGCTTTAATTGTTTATGTTGACGATATGATCATCACAGGTGATGACACAGAAGAGATAGCACAAATACAGTCACAGTTGGCATCTGAGTTTGAGATGAAGAACTTAGGAGAACTAAAATATTTTCTAGGAATTGAAGTTGATAGGTCTAATCATGGGATAATTCTCTCTCAGCGAAAATATGTGCTCGATTTACTTGCTGAGGTTGGAATGCTGGATTGTAAACTAGCTGATGTACCTATAATCCAGAACCATCATCTTGGAAACTATCCGAACCAAATTCCAGCAGATAAAGGAAGATATCAAAGGTTAGTTGGCAAGTTAATTTATCTCTCTCATACCCGACCTGACATAGCGTATGCTGTGAGTGTGGTCAGTCAGTTTATGCACTCTCCTAGTGAAGACCATATGAGAGCAGCTACTCAGATACTTCAGTATCTCAAATCTTGCCTAGGAAAAGGTATTGTGTTTGCAAAGAATGATCATCTGCATATTGAAGGATGTACCGATGCAGATTGGACTGGGAGTGTTTCAGATAGAAAGTCAACATCTGGGTACTTCACATTTGTAGGAGGAAACCTGGTCACATGGAGGAGTAAGAAACAAAAAGTAGTGGCTTTGTCGAGTGCAGAAGCTGAGTTTCGTGGTATGGCAAAAGGAATGTGTGAACTTCTCTGGCTTAGATCTTTGATGACCGAACTTGGTTTTCCTCCTGAATGTGAGATGAATTTGTTTTGTGACAACAAAGCTGCCATTGATATCTCTCACAACCCAGTTCAACATGACCGAATGAAGCATGTAGAAGTGGATAGACATTTTCTAAAGCAAAACCTTAAAGAGAAGATAGTCAGATTTCCTTTTGTAAAATTAGAGGACCAGTTAGCAGACATTTTAACTAAGGCAGTATGTAGTAAGATGTTTTATAACTCACTTAGCAAGTTGGGCATGATGGATATCCATATACCAACTTAAGGGGGAGTGTTGGAAATCTCCTATAATTTAGGAGAAAAATCTGGGATTATTTTCTGTAAATTAGGAAGCTTGATTTGGTGATATTTTATATACCAAAAATAGAAAATTCATTCTCTTGTATAAATGGCCTGTTAATATGATGAATAAAGAGAGTTTTTTTTTGAGTCTTCTATTTGAAACAATTATTTCTAATATTTTTAGTGGTAAATGTGTTTTAAAATATTTTTAAAGAATAAAAATATAATTTTTAATATTTTATGGACAAATTTACTTATTTGTCGTTTTTCAAATGCAAATTTGATTGCTACTGATGAAAGAGAAAGAGAAAGAAAAAGATATTCTAGTGTTTAAATTTAGTACATGTTGTTCTTCTTAAATGCGAATCTAATCTTTTTCATGACTAAAGTTTGCTTATTTCACTCGCATTGAAAAAAGAGTGCGATTGATTGACAGATGTTAGGTTTTAAAAAATATTTTATTTTTTTTGGTTTTGAAAATTGAAAACAGTTTGATGTAGAAATGATTTATTATTTGATTTGATTTTAACACAACTCTTATCTCTTTGACAATATCTAAATGGTATTAAGTCATGTGCCATTTAATAAATTATCACATATAAAATTAACAAGGAATAATTAATTTTTTTTTCAAATTATATCTTTATCATTAATGAAGTAAGAATGTAAGATAGTAAAAAGCTAATGCAAAATTAATGATTGTATTAGAAAAGAGAATTTGAAATTTGGTACTAAAATCAATCATACTAATATTTCACACCTTTAAAAATAATTCAATCATTATTTGCTATTAAAACCAACAGGTGTGTTGACTGGCCTTGCTCACTGTGGTCACAGCTTACAGCTGCTGTGTGTTTAACTTGATCGTGTTCCCCAAAAAAAAAAATAAAAATAAAAATTTGATTGTTGATCATTTTTTAGTTACCCATTAATTAATGGTTTCATTGTTTTTTTATGTTCAGTTGATTTTCCCCCCTCTTTTATAAGCATTTGCAAGCAGAAAACATATATTTTATTGTAGGTGATACTTTTAGCATAGAACATATTGATGCACTGATTAATAGCCAAGAACATTCCTAGTGGTAATGTACCTTAACAAGAAAAATCACCCAAAAAAAAAAGAAAAGAAAAGAAAAGAAAAAAAGAAAAATGACAAAACAAATAGGCATCAGAATGCAAGTTAAAATGTAACTGAGTGATGAAATAAAATTCTCAACCTTTCGAACATTATTAGTTTTCTACTCAAATAAGCCATAAATTATTTTATAATAATAAAAAAATAAATCTTTATTGTAACCATTTATACACCCAAAATAGCATAAATCTAATAAATAAGGATAAATACGTTTACCTCTTGAAGTGCAGATTCTTTTAACACGAACGGAAGGAAGGGATTTTTCTCTTCACATTACTGGCACAGGCTTTCAACCACATGCACATACGCTAGGAAGAAAGCAACTAACCCACAGTCTAAATGCCCTTTGAAGAGATTCAAAAAAATACGAATGGAGAGGAAATTTTTGCATAGAGAGAGTAACCTCACTTAAGTTTTGTAAACACATATTTATAGAGGTTATTAAGAGTTAAAACCTTAATCTAACATTTATTCCTATTTGAATTAGAAGTTAATTATCTTAAAGTAAATAGGATAATTATTAGTAGAGTCATGAATGCTTCTTCTACTTGCACATGACGGAACGTTTTTCAGTCAATATCTCCAGTCATACAAGCAAATAGACTATGTGACCAGCATATATTGAGAGCACTAGTACTACACACCTATTAGGGATATGCAGTATCTCGAAAAGTGAAAGCAAGATCTTTCTTTTTTACGTATGCTCAACTCCAGCTTACCTTCTCACATTTAATGTTTTAACTTATAATCTCATAAAACAATTTTCGTGTTTACTATTATGTCTTTTCTCATAGAGATTATAATAGGCATGCCAGTGAACTACAAAACTAATAAATGTGATCGAAAAGCTATCTTTCTCTCTTACTATATGCCATCCATCATGGTTCAACTCGTTTTTCTAATTAGACCCATCAGGCTGAATTATTCCATAGTCTTTTGTAGACTAACTAAGCTAGCCACAATAAATAAGGCCTAATAAAACAAGATAAAATAAAGTATAGCAAAAATGCAATAAAAAAAGAAAAGAGGATAGAAAAGAACCGATTGAAGGACGACCTCCAAGGCATAATAATTCTCTCAAAAACTCCACCAATATATGAAAATAATGGCTCACACAAATACACAAATGAAGAAAATTGATTAGCATATCAAAACAAATTAATTAACTAAAAAAATTCAAAAAAAACGCACAGGAATAAATAAAAAATAAAATAAAGAATGTAAATCATGACATATAGGAGAAAAAATAAATCTAAAAGGCATCTAAACGCTCAAAATGACCTAAATTAACAAAAAAAACAACATTAAAATATGTCAAAAAGGTATAAAATAAGGCCACAGACGCCCCAAGGCAAGGATAGATGCTTAGGCAAAAAGGGAGAGACAAGACGAGGAGAAGACATTGCGACATCCCAATTGTCTTGTTGACAGACGGAAAATGGTAGTCTGTGATGTCTTCTTCCCTCCTGTCACTCAAAAAACAGACATAAAAGGCAAGTTTTAAACTCAAAATCAAGGAAAACAAATTCTAAACCCTAAACATGCAATCTTAAAACCCTAAAGCATCCCGAATCTACAAAAATAACAATAAAACACAATTTAAATCATGTTAAAATAATTAATCATGCAAATACAAAGAAAAAATCAAACTATTTTATCATGCATCAATGAAGGAACATACATAAACAAAACCTAACATGCCATTCTACATGTTTAAATTATCATAAAAGGATCATGGCATCACAAGAATCATACATAATGAACCAAATAACATAAGATCATGAAGATAGCATCATAAAATAACATGTGAATTTACATGATGATGATGTGGTTTAGAGAGAAACTGACCCTAGTATTACCCTTAGGATTTTCAGTTCTGGAACTCTAGAAGCAACAATCTCCACTCTGATCTTCGATTTCCACATTCAAGAACAAAAGAAAGATTTGTGTGTTTTTTATGATTGATTGCACAGAGACTTGGTTTCAAGAATAAAGAATTATTTTTTCTCTCTCTCTCTCTCTTAAAAACCTGCTCTTTTCCCTAATTGTGAGGATCCCCCCAATAAACCATAATTTTCCCTTCTATTTCTAGAGAAGAGTTGGAAATCAACTCCAACTCTAACTCTTCAGAAAAGGAAGATTAAATCTTCTAAAATTTAGTGTTGATCAGAACTCCAAAATCTGATCCTTATCAAAGATTTTCAAAACTGAAAAATGTGAAAAATCTAAAAATAACCCCACAGATGGACGTCTATCATTAACAAACGACCGTCCCTCATATGATTTCTTAGAATTTACAAAAATATCCTGATCTGACCAGAACTGAAGGAGGACAACTATAGACAGCCATCCCTCTATGACAAACAATCGTCTGTGATAGGCAGAGGCCAAAATCAAAGATTTTAAATTTCTTTTCAAAACTTTTAAAAAATCAAGTTGGAAAACCATAAAATTTTTATGAAAATGTAGAAATCAAGGTCGAAGCTTCAAGATTCGTGCTCTCTGTCAGAAATATGTTGATTCGTCATCATCGGGTAACCCTAATCTAGGTTATCTTGGGTCACGATGTTTATAATATGCTATCATATTATTACAAACACCAAAACTAAAGCAGAAGTAAGAGGGTCTACCTTTTGCCTTTATATGCTACTGATATTATTGCAAACACCAAAATTAAAGAATATATGTTTTGTATAGGGGTATACACAAGTCTGGATTTTCTTATACTAAACTGAAATATTGAAGAAAAAGATTTAAAATCAAATTGTACTGTTACTTTTTTATTAGAAGATAACTGAATTATACCATCGACTTTCTTTTATAAGCTAAAAACTATTATTAAAGAAAAATAATACAAGGAAGTTATAAAGAACTTTCAGGAAATAGAGAAGCCCATTTAGGGGTAACTGCAAAAACAAAACCTATTCCTAACCCATATTACAGCCACAACAGCGTAACTAGGACATAGATTAAATGTTCAAATACAACCAAAACAACAAACAGATCTTAGAAACTTAAAAGGAAAGAGAATAACTAAGCATGCCTTTACCATACATAAAAATGCCTCTAAACTGCAACCCAGAGCTGTAGCTCAAAAAAGGAAACTAGAAAGCAAACACAACTCCACACCACTGGGCATAATATTATCGAAGGACAACAAACTGATACAGATGCAGGAAGCAAAAACTCACCTCAGTAGAATTATAAGCATTGATACCAAAAAAGGTATTAATACCATAACAATAATAGAAATAAAAGGGATCACCCTACAATTACTCAAAGCTTTGCAGAACATAATCAACTTCCTCTGAGTTAAAGCTAGCCTATCTAGTTCATCCAAACTAGATCAGCGATGCCATAAGTATCCCAACATAGAAGAAAAAAGAGTTACAACCAAGTAATTAAATCATAATTTCTATCGACACCAATCTTAGCCAACACATTTGCAACATGACTGCAAGATATAGAATTTTGCTAGAAAAATAGGATCTAACACCAGCAAGCTTATTATCAATACGGTTAAAAATAACAACTCTGTTTTGGGTTGAATTATGACTCCCTTTAGCATCAACCAATGAACCTCTTTTTTAAAATCTGATTTAGTAAAAAAAATCATTTTTCCATGACAGAATAATACCACCACTATTACCAATAGATTCTAGAGATTTCCAGCAAAATCTAATATTACCCCAAACTAACTTCACCACTCTATCATTAATTTTTTTCATTTTTGTTTTTTGAAGCAAAACAATGTCAACCTTCTTCCTTTTAATCCATTAGAATACTGCTTTTAATTTGACTTCAGAATTCAAACCTTTAATGTTCCAAAACAAGAGATTTATAAATCTGCAACAATAAGATACCCACCAGAAATGTACCATCGACTTTATTAGGAACGTATCTAGATATTTTGTCTTAAATTAAACAGAAAATCGTATTAAACTGTACTGAACTATTTTGGAACAGCATTGGATCAAAAAAATTGATATTTAATAATTATTATATATAAATATTAGGGTTAATTACAAACAAAGGCCTCAATTATACGGTACTTTTCAATATTTGAACTAAACTTCAAAATCTTACAATTCGGACACTTAACTTTAAAGTACATTTCAATGTTGGAACTACGTCAATTAAACTGTTAATTTAGATGGAAAAAGTTGATTGGATGCCTAGGTAGACCAATCTTGACAGAGTGGATGCCTGCATGGATATAGTGACGGAAATTTTCGTCGTTGCGACATCATCAGGAAATTAGCAACGGAAGTTGCTATTCCATCTCTAACAATATTCAATTTTTTATTATAATTTTTTATATTTGAATTAATTAAAATTTATAATTAATTTATAATTATATTTTATACATAAATTAAATTATTTAATATTATCTTTATTTATATTTAGTACAAATATAAAATTTGTTTCTAAATTTTCCAAAAAACAAAAAATACACATTTATTGTATTAGAATGAAAAAATTATTATTATTATTATTATTATTATTATTATTATTATTATTAATTTTTGAGTGTGTGTTTTTCATTATTATCATACTTCAATTTAATAATAATAATAATAATAATAATAATAATAATAATAATAATAATAATAATAATAATAATAAATTTTATGGTCTCAAAAAAATTTTATTTTTCTGAAAAATGGTCAAAAAATTAAATCTTGAATTCTATATTAAATTAATAGTATTTTAAAAAAAGGATGCAGTTTAATTAACTCATTAGAAGTTCGGATAATATTTTCGCACTGGCTACCGGGGTAATAACTTGGAACGATGTCATGTTAATTGCACAAAATTCGCGAAGACATTAGCCATTCTCAGAGAAGAAAATCGACCGGTTAGCATTGCCTCTGTGATGTGCTTTGCTTTGCTTTGCTATCAGCTCACTCTGCCTCCAACATGTTATCTTCTTTACTCACTTTTTCTTCCGCCATTTCTTGCCTAAATCTCTGGCCAAGCCCTCACTTCACTATGCTTTATCATCTTTCAAATCCTTAAAACCTCATAACCAGAAAATAACAATCAATTGGTCATGTCTCAGTGCCTCGCTCTACTCTCCATTTTCTTGCTTTTCTACTTCGACCTGTTCTAGTTCACCAAAGTCCCAAATGGAAATGATGACCCTCAAAGATGGTATAGTTGTTCTTGGCATCGAAACTAGCTGTGACGATACTGTTGCCGCTGTTGTATGTAACTGAGTTTCTTCTCTACTTTTGGATTTGTGTTGTAAAAAATTTTTTGCTCGTATTAATGGGTTTTGGTTATCTGCTTGGATTTTGTTGATTTTAGGTTACAGGAAATGGTAAAATTCTCAGTCAGGTGGTGTCTTCTCAGGTATATTGTATGTTTGTTGAAGTGAGCTTATTAATTTGTATTTTAACTTATTGTTGATTTGTTTAGCTCATTCTAAGCTTTAACTAAAGGCAGAGCTGCTTGCATTATATGGGGGTGTTGCTCCTAAAATGGCAGAAGAAGCACATTTACAAGCGATTGATCAGGTGTATAACATTAACATTTCCAGTTGAATTTGGATTTTAGTTTTATTCATTTCTATCTCAAGTTATAGTTCTCTGAACTAGGGGGTTAAGACTTTATTCTTCTCTTTAATTGCAGGTTGTACAAGATGCCCTTGATCAAGCAAATTTAACAGCAAGAGATCTTTCTGCAGTTGCTGTTACCATTGGTCCCGGTTTAAGCCTTTGTCTTCGTGGTAAGCTAACTCTTCTTTTCCAATGATTATTTCACGCACGGTTTGACTGTCAAAATTGATAATTCATTTCCATTCTGGGGTTGAAATGTACTTACAGGTGAAGAGGTGTTTTGAATCTACACTGTATGTTCAACCCCATCCACGTGTTATGCAAGGCACAGTTAGACATATTGTGACTAGAAAACCAATTCAGACTAACTTAATGAACATAGTTCTTTATATTACAAAGATTAAGGGTTTAATTTCTTAGCTTCATGATTTGATATGTGACTTATAATGTGGAAAAGATAAAGTTTGGGCATGTTGCACTTAGCTATGCTTACATCGTGTCTAGTGAAATTGTATTTGCCAAAAGGGGCAAAAATTTATGCTTTTGTGATGCAGTTGGTGAGCAGAAAGCTCGTAAACTTGCAGGAAGTTTCAGTCTACCAATTATTGGGATCCATCATATGGAGGCTCATGCTTTAGTAGCCAGGTATAGAAATAAGATGTGTCTACATTCAAAATTATTATTATTATTATTATTATTATTATTATTATTATTATTATTTGAGTGTGTGTGTTTCATTATTATCATACTTCAATTTAATAATAATAATAATAATAATAATAATTTTTTCATACTAATACAATAAATATGTATTTTTTTGTTTTTTGGAAAATTTAGAATCAAATTTTATATTTGTACCAAATATAAATAAAGATAATATTAAATAATTTAATTTATGTATAAAATATAATTATAAATTAAATATAAATTTTAATTAATTCAAATATAAAAAATTATAATAAAAAATTTGATATTGTTAGCGATGGAAATTTTCGTCGCCAATTTGCTGGATGATGTGACAGCTGTGATGGAAATTTCTGTCGCTAAATCCACGTAGGCATCCACTCTGTCAAGATTGGTCTACCTAGACATCCAGTCAGCTTTTTCTATCTAAATTAACAATTTAATTGATGGAGTTCCAACATTGAAAGGTACATCAAAGTTGAATGTCTGAATTGTAAGGTTTTGAAGTTGAGTTCAAACATTGAAAATGACTCTATAGTTGGGGTCTTTTTTTGTAATTGACCCTAAATATTATATATAATTTCAATTCCAAATTTATTATATAAATTTAACTTCATAAACATTTGTATTAAATATTTTAATGCATAAAATTAAGATAATAATTAGTTAATAAATTAATTAAATATTTTAATTATTATAATAATTATTATATTTATATTCAATGAATATGTAACTAAAGCAATTTGTGTTTAATTAATTTACCTTTAATGTCACTCAATTAATACTCAATTTATTTTTACAAATATCAATATAGGTATATAAACTAAGCAATTTATTACCTAATCAATTGATAAATTAATTTCATTTATTTTTAGTGTTACTCAACTAGTATTCATCTATTTTTGACACAATACCTATATGACCATGTAAATTAATAATATAATTATATATAGTTATTATATATAGTTAATATACATAATAAAAGTTTACTAATTATTATAATTATATAAGTATTACTTTATCAATTACTTTCATTTACTTCTAGTGTCACTCAACTAGTACTCATCTATATTTTTGGAACAATAACTATATAAGTAATTGAGTATGTTTCCACATTAGAAATGATAACAGATCCATTGACTAAACCCATAACGAAAGATGTGTTTGAGAGACACATTATATCTTAAAGTTTGCGTAGGATTTAATTTTTACTGTTCTCTCATGTAATCCCCTAATATTATTATTTATGAATAATAATTAAGTTTATTATTAGCAATACATGAGTGTGAATATTTAATGTATAAATATTTACTATTATTGATTATGGGATTGAGCATGTCGGATAGAGAAGTAACCCAGTTACACAGGTGTTTACTTTAGTTTTGCCAAAGAGTTGACAAAGACTAAGATGAGGCAAAATTTTGAATATATGATGAAGCTCAAGAACCTGTTTAAAATAAAAGTGTCGTCTTGCAAAAATTACAAGACAAGTCTTGTTAAGGTGCAAGATAGGGATATGCACAAGGATACAAGCTTTGGATTAAGATCCAAGTTTGGATTTTGTGTGATCCCATGGTGAGTTAAATGTAATTGTCATGTTTTGTCCAAAAGCCAGAAGTAGTCCTAAAGTAGGTGGACTAAAGTTAGATGCTTTTATACATCATAATCTTACGCTTCTATATGGTATTAAATATGTTTTGCGAGACATACGCTCCTTCGAAGGAATTAAGGAAAGAACATCATAACACATGTTCCATACCATGTGTACTTATGTGATCAAGGGATGGGTGTTTAATAAGCAAATGATCTTAACTTTTCCTAGTGTAAGACCCCATTGGTGATCGACCCTCAGAACCCTTAATTTATCCCTGAAGTATGCTGATTAATGTAGCTAACTTAGTTAGTCTCCAAAAGGCTGTGGAATAATTTGACTTGGTAGATCTAGCCAGAAAAACGAGTTGGAATATGATGGATAACATATAACAAAAGGGGAAGATAACTTATTTTTATCACATTTAATAGTTTCGTTGTTCACTAGTATACCTATTGTAGCTTCTATAAGTGGAACATAATAGTGAACATAAAAATTGTTTCGTGAGATCATGAGTCAAAAAAATGAATGTGAGAAGGCAATCTAGGGTTAAGCATACGTGAAAGAGAGGATCTTATTTTTGAAAATCTATATATCCCTAACATGTGTATAACACTAGTACTTTTGATGTATCCTGGTCACAAGGTCATCTGCCTATATGACTGGAGATATTGACTGAAATTATTTCGTCATGTGCTAGTAAAAAATGATAGAATTTGGATACACCCATGACTCTATTTGAATAAGTCTTAATCAGATTAGGTTAACTGATCCTAATTTAAATAGGAATTAGAGTTCTACTCAGGTTATGACTCTAGTAGACCTTTATAGAAGTAGGATCAAAAAACCATTTTACGGTTACTGCTTCTCTGACTCTCATTTACATATCAAAAATTCTCTTCTCCTATTTCACTTTCTCTGCATCTCTAAGAGGCTTTTAGGCAGTGGATTTGTTGCCTTAATTTTTTTCGACGTATTGGCTTGTGATTAAAGGCCTAACCGATGATGCAAAATAAAGATCATGTGCTTCTGCTTTCTCAAAGGTTTCTGCACTACTAGAGATAAATATGTTTTCTCTCATTTATTATTTTCATATATATTTGTACGCATGATTTTCTGACAGTTTGCTTATCTGGAATTAGATTATTTTGATAAGTTTAACATCATAAATTTTAACCATTTTTTCTAAAGTCAAATAAGGGTGTTAATTTATTAGTATATATGTAGCAATTTTATATAGTTTTAGCCAACTTTAAAAGAGGGAGGCCCATTGGCCATCTGGTACAGACCCAATGGGTTAGAAAATAAAATAGGTAATTTTTGGATTGATCCATTGAGCATTTTTCTGGATTGGGTTGGGATTAGGTCTTTTTTTATTATCTGTAGTTCTATATTTTCAGTGGCAAATTTGAGCTATATACATAATAGAAGGGGTAATTTTGAACAAACAATACATTGAAAGGTAAATGTGTACTATTTTCAATAGTTTAGTAGTAATTTGCCCCAAAATATACTTAAAGGGTAAATATGCACTATGTTTAATACTTTAGGTGCAAATTTGTTTATTTTTCCTTTCTTTTATGCAAATTAGTGACCAAATAAAATGTTAATTACTTTGGATGAAAGAGAAAGTAAAGGATAATTTTAGAGAGAGAAGCTGTGGCCCATCAAAATTTTAGTGCATGTTAGTCATTAAACATGAATCTCATCTTTTTAACAATATCTAAATGGTCCCCACAACATCTTTTTTGTCAATTTAGTTATGTAAAAGGTAGGTAGTGTTTCAACATCCTAAATTAGTACCCCGACAACTCTAGTTATTAAATTAGTACAACAAATCTAAAGCTTATTCACCCAGCCTACTGGAAACAGGTAGGTAATGTTTCCACATCTTCAGAAGAAAATTAAATCAAATCAAAGAAACAGAAAACTTCATCTCAAGCAAACAATGCATTGTTATCATGTTAACCACCATTCTATTTTTTATTTGTCTAAACCGAATTTAGACAAAAAAAAAGACTCGATATAGATATCATTGCAAACCGCAGAAAAAAAACTAGCAAATGGTAAAAAAAAGCAATTAAAATCTTATTAGTTAAAGTTATATCCAAGTGCCCCCACCCCCCCCTCCCCCCCCCAAAAAAAAAGAAAAGATTGATTGTTGATATTTTTTTTAGTTACGAATTAATTAATGGTTTCATTACTTTTTATGCTCTATTGAATTTTTTTCTCTTTTATAATCATTTACAAGTAGAGAATATATATTTAATTATTAGTGATACTTTTAGCATATAACACTACAAAAAAAGGGAATTAGCAAATGCAAGTTTGGTCGCTAATGGAGTAATTTCAGTCTAATAACTTTTAGCAATGCAATCACTTATAGTCGGAGCTAGCTCAATCTCTACACGTTTTGTAACTAAAATCGTCGCTAAAAACTAAAGTCGCCACTAAATAACCCAAAATTAGCCGCAGTAAAAATTATTAAAGACCTATTCTGGCATCACAAAATACATCGCAATAGAAATACTTCAATAGCGACACATTTTGTCACAAAAAATAAACGTCGCTAAATATTAGCAACAAAGAATGTAGCTGTTTCAATATGTCGCTATTAATTTTTTAATTTCCATTTTTATTACATATTAGCATTGGGAATTATTGTCGCAAATTCGTCGCAAAGCTTCATAATTTAGTTTTTTTAATTACATACATATTTATTTAGCGCTTGCTATATCAATAAATTAATTCTTTCTTTACAGAATATTGAACAATAAACATGCATATATAAATGCAAATCATAATCTAATTTATAAATTTCTATTCTAAAATAAAATATTATTACATATGGTGTATATTAAAATTACTCTAAATCCTAAATAAATTTACCATCATATAAAATGTCATCCAAAATAATAAACAATCCTACTAATAATATCATCCAAAATAACACTAGCAATAAAATTTAAATTAAACACTAAGGGAGTAGTAGCAATGACAGTTTGAGGTAGAATCACCATGACCAGATGGAGAATTAGCATATGGATAAAGACCTTGTGCAGTTGAAGAGGCAACATCAACATCATGTGTTGGTGCTTTAGTAGTAGTATTAGGCTGATAGCTAGTTGCTGAGTCCCCAATGAGGAAATAATGCACAAATAGTCTGTGTGACAATCTCCTCCATGTCTTCCTTTCTTAATATATAAATGGCATGAATTTGCAAAAACATTTCAAATTGCACATGGTAAAGATCTCACTAGTCATTATAAGGATATTTTTAAAGCATAGAAATCCATAGGCACGAAGGCAATTCAACCACAATCTTCTTCATCTTTCAAACAAATAACCAAATTAGGTATCAGACACCCAGAAATTGGAGAATATTCTCCAAAACATTGACAAGTCCAAAATTTAAAGGCCTAATATGTAATTTGACCCCCAAACTTGTAAACTTTTGCCATCCTACCCCCTGTATTCACATATTTACCATTTTAACACCCCATGTTGACGATTTTAATAATTATAAATACCTTGTGTTGAGTTGGCATACATAGTGGGGCCCAGTTCACTGATGTGGCTTTAGTGGGTGTATGTCACGATTTATTTGGTGTGTGAGAGGGGTTTTGACTATTGCTCAACGGTAAAATGAAAGAGAAAATAAAAAAGGTTTTTGGCTCCTCTCTCTTCAACCATTTCTTTCTCATTTCTTTGAATTGTTTCTTCTTTAATTTAAGATGCACTTTTATATTTGGTAGATGATACAAACTACAACATCCTAATATTACTAAAAAAATAAAATTCTAATATCATTTGGGATATATATTAGAATTATAGAAATAGCCAATAATTAAGTTAAAATTCTTTAATTAATTATATCTTGTACACAACATATATAATATGAATTTAGTTTTGAATATTGTATATATTGTGTGTAGTTATATTTAATTATATATTTACTTTAAAAATTTTAGATGTTATGGAGCATGATTTAATTGAATTTGACTAAGAAGTAGAAAGAGACGGAGTTGAAGATGAAAATAAAGATTGATGATTAATGATATTTGTTCATCATGTTAAATGAACTTATTTGAATGTTTGTTTTTGAAATTATATGTATTTATTTAAATATTTACTATTTAGGATAATTGGTTTAATATTTATCGTTAAAAACTTTGTTGGACTTAAAATTAATGTTTTTATATTGATATTTGGTAATTAATAGGTTTTTGAATGTATTTTTACATACCACATTTTTAATTTTTTATAAATAATTATATTTACAAAAATTAATAAATAATTTGAGTTGATCCGATCGAACTAGTTAATCCATGACCCAATTGATAGGCCGAGTTGACATTCAAGCCGAGTTTTAAAACATTGATAAAAACATGTCGAAAAAATATCTTCAGGGGCACAAAGGGCTCAAAAAATAAAATATGGAGCAAAATTACTGCCTTTCAAGGAGTACATGAATAAAAATTCCCCTGATCCCTTGTCTAAAATAAAAATTTCAAAATTTTAGGACAAATTAATTTGTCGCTAATTTCTTCGCCAAAGTTAATACTGTCACTATTAAATTAAGAAAAACAAATAGTGACATATAACTTTTCTTTTTTTTCTTTCTTTCTTTTTATATTTTTTTCCTTGTTATGTAGTTTTTTTTTATTATTTTATCTGGGGTTCTATTTTTTTCGATAGTAAATTTGAGCCATATAAATAATGATATAGGCAAATTTTAGTTCAAAAACATTCTTACAGATAAATGTATATTATTTTTAATATTTTTAGTGGTAAATATGTTTTAAAATATTTTTAAAGAATAAATTTATACTTTTTTTTAAAAATATTTTATGGACAAATTTACTTATTTTTCTTTTTTCTAATGCAAATTAGTAATCAAACATGTTGATTTCTTCTGATGAAAGAGAAAGAAAAAGATATTTTTCAATGTGTGGCCCCTACAAAATCTAGTGTTTAAATTTAGTACATGTTATTCTTCTTAAACTCGAATCTTATCTTTTTCATGACTAAAGTTTACTTATTTCAATCATTATTTTAATACGTCTAAGAGAAAAAAAAATATCTGTTATCAATTTACCGAAGGAGTATTATATTATTTGCAACTTTTCATATTTCTTTTATTTAAAAAAAATAAAATAAAAGTTGAGTTAGAGAATTTTCAAACAATATATAACACGATAATTGGAAATGGAATATTGCCTCTTTTAAGTCTATTAGTTAAGCATTCTCACAATGGAACCTTCTTCACCATCCAACAAAAGTGTGAATGTTCCAATATCTTCAGAAGAAAACCAAATCACAGAAATAGAAAACTTCATCTCAACCATTCCTCAAGAAAGTAGATGGAAAATTTCAGAAAATTTATACAAATACCAAGGCTTTTGGCTCTACCCATATTTCCTGAGAGGAGTAGTATTGCTTCAGCAAAACTTCATACCTCAACCCACCGATATTCTCCTGTGCATCCTTCCAAAATCTGCAACGATGTGGATTAAGGCCCTGTCGTTTGCCATTCTAAGAAGAAACCAATATAATTATTCTTGTTAAAGTAGAGATAGCTAGAATTAATGAGAAAAGGTCTTTTTTGTATATATGAATGTACAACCAATGTTGCACTTATATATAGTGCAGATCTATACAGAGTTGTGATAGAGTTCTACAATTAACAGAGGTTTAGTAACAATTAACAGAGGTTTAGTAAGAGATAAATACAAAATATATTAACAGAATATGAGATAATGACAGATGTAATAGAGCACCCGAAATAGAGGGTTGTTTCCTTAACACCTTCCCTCACTACAAGAAAATTATAATTTAGCAACGAAAAATGTCAATTTACCATTGCTAATTAAAAATAGCAACGAAAATTAGCAACGAAAATTTCGGTTGCTAATTGACAGTTGCTATTCCGTTGCTAACTTCAATAATGCAAGATTCGGTGAATTGGTCAATTTTAGCAACGGAATATAAATTTTCGTTGCTAAATTCACCCATAAGTAAAACAATTAACGATGGTATTTTTCGTCACTAATCCCTCACTAACATATGACTGAAACTAGTAGAAAAAGGAATAGCAATTCTCCATCGAATGATTGAGAACCTTCAAACCTTAAAAACATTGATAAAAGGACAACAAAGTACAATGCAAATAAATAAATAAATTTCTTTTTAGTACTAAGTTTACATGATAGAAGATTGCTTAATTTAACATATAAGTATGCTAGCATTAATTATATTAAATCAAAGGATGTATTGCTCACAATACCACCTGAACAATATTATAGGGGGTGATGATCATTTGCAACATGTCTCATTTGCCGTTCATTGAAAACAATATAATTCTTGGCATGGATAAGAGCTTCACCTATAATAGCCCCGTAGTACAAGTCTGTATATGGTTCTTCCACAGTTAGGAGTTCCCACACCATAATACTAAATGAGAATACATCAACCTAAACCAAACTGATAAGAATAAAGGACACATTAGTTTAACTTACAAGACTAAGATTTTGTATTTTGAACTGTATAGAAAGAGAACTAAATAACCTTTTCGAAAACAAGACTACTGCTGCCATTCAAAAGCTCTGGGGCCATCCATGGAAGTGTTCCCCTAACATCGCCTAAGATGTGTTTGGCATTTCACCTTGGACAGGCCCAAATCACCAACCTGGTACAAGTAGTAGTATAAAAAAGTAATATTTGCTGGGCATATTTAATGTGAGTATAATATAGGATTCAAAATTTTTTTTAAGGTTATTTAATTAAAAGTTAAACAAGCTATATTATAGGATAAATAAAAATAAAAAGGATACATTTAAGGGAAAGGAGTATTTAATATAGATATTTTCTTCTATTATAATATTACCTTTATAATATTTTCCTTGCAAAAATTAAGTTACAAGATATATAGAAATTAAAAAATATCATCATATTATGCTAATGAAACGATTATATCTATAATATAAAAATAAAATCTCACCATTTCTTCCATCAAAAGATAAAACTTTAAACATGAGATAAGCAAAATTAAATCAAAATTTTTTAGTTATATTTTTTTTTTCTGAAATTTAATCATAAAAAAGGTTCAATCATCGGAAATAAGGAAATATTTCTACAAAAGTGCATAATTAACTCTAAAAATAATAACTTATGAGAAAAAGAAGTAATTAAGCAAATCCATATTCCACGTCATTCCACTTAAGTAATCCATTAACTTTGCAATTGCATCAATTAGAACTCACAATGTATATTATTATATAAATATTATATTCTTTAATTCTTATTCTAATATTATAAATTTAACTTATCTCATTTAATAATTCAGATTAATTGCCAGCAGGAAGTTCCAACTGTTAACAACCTCTCAAATGCAATCACTTGTACAGTTTTACCCATTAAAAAATTATACATCCTTGAAATTCATGGGCAATACTGTAAAGAACAAAAGAATATAAAGGTTCTTTCCATATTGTCAATAATTGTCAAACACAATTCATTAAACTCATTAAACAATAATTGTCAAACACAAAAGAATCATTCCTTTGGAAATGGTCCCTAACCTTGCATATTGGGCGGTGAGGATCTCCATGCAAATACTCCACGCCAAAAGCCACATCCATGGCAATCAGGAGATGCTGGCGCTTGTAAAGACTCCTGGTAACAAATTATTTATGAATTCATATTTAAATAATTCAGAAATGAAGCACATTTGAAAACAGGATAATTTATCAAAAATAAGAATCAGAAACGAAAAGAAAACCTCTCATTCTTATGCAGGGCATTTCTTAAAGAACCATTCACCATGTATTCTATCACTGTCGCCACTGAATCTCCAGGACCATCATGCACCATACCGTAAAAAGCTACTACATTTCGATGGCATAATTCAGCAAGTTTAATGGTCCAGAAATATTAATCATCCTTGGAGAAGTAAGGATTTAGGCTTAAACTAATTATGCATACAAACGATTGGTATAGACAAAAGCAAGGTAAATCAAATTTCCCACTTAGCTATAGACTTTGTTAACTGCATATTCACATTTCAGATCCACTTATGTTGCATTGATTTCAAGAGCTATCTCAATCTGAGAAAGATTTTGTTCTCAAGTGCATTCAAACACTAAAAGGCTTTCTTAAACTATGTGTCAAATGTTAGAAGTGAAATTGAATCAACAACAATAGTATTTGCAAATTCACAATATGCTTTCATACACCAAGCAGAACAGGGGTAAAAGGCCTCATCACATCAAGAACATGTAACAATCAATTTTACATTACCCTCAGAAACATGAAAACAAATGAGATGCCTAACCTAGAAAAATTATCAAGTACAATCATTAATGGTGAGAAATTATGCCAAGCTATCAGTCTTTTTACCAGTATATTCCATGATCACTCGCTGTTGAAAGATTTCAGACATGAATGTAAAAACACTTGGATTGGCATGTAAACACACTGCAAAATAAACTAACAGATCCGCTGAAAATATATTACCTTGGGAACACACCACCCCACATTCCCTTCCTCATCATGTGCATTTATTTTGCACACACCTCTACACGTACACTTCCATCCGTGCACCTTGTTCTCTCATCTCAATCCTCCATCTTCACTCAAGATCCCAAACTTTACTTTTTATAGAATCCAGCGACTACGATCATACTGTGTACTGCTCACACGCTATAGGCACAAAAATAAAGAAAGAGATTCCCCAACTAAAGAAACAAACCTTCCTTTGACCAAAGACCAAAACCAAACACGAATATTACTAAAATAGTATTTTATTTAAGAAAATAAATAAAAAGAAAGGAATAGTGACATCAGCATAGCTTTGACTCTTATCTTTCACCTCTTTAAACTCGCACCCCATCTCTTTTCCTCCACCTCCACTCCTTTCTTCTATTTTCTTTCATTTTCCTGCTGTCATTTTATAGCTTTCAAAATGGAAATATGGTAAGAGATGATTTGTGCCACTGGAGTTGATGAGACCTAAAAAATGACAAAGTTAGCTAAAAATTTTACATTATTATGATTCTGCCATATTAGTATCGCGGCTCCATTTTCTTTATATTTCATAACTATATACAATTAAAAACCAAGCAAACGAGAAGAGACCTCGAATTTGCATTTCACCTTCTTTTCCATTACGCAGACTCCAACAGTAATCTTCTTCTCCACTCTATCCTCCATTTCTCTGTCCCTCTGTATATTTTCAATTCAAAAACAAAAACACAATCAGATTATCCTTATGAAGAAAAGTGAAATGATGGGAAAGAAAAAGAATGAAATGAAATCATGACACTAGTCAAAGAATCAGCTAGAAATCGCTAGGGTTTCGATTCAAACATAACAACAAGAAGATCAGAGAGAGGCAGAAACGAAGAGGTGATTTTGTGGGAGAGGGCAAAGAAAAAGAGGCAAGACATTTTATACCTAAGGCAACATATATGCAAAATACTTAAATGCCCCTAAAATAGCAACCGAAAATGATTTTCGTTGCTATACTACAAGAAAATTATTAAATAGCAATGAAATTTATTTTTATTGAAAATGAAAATTAGCAACGGAATCCAATCGGTTGTTAAAATAGCAACGAAATTTTGTTTCCGTTGCTAAATTTCGTTCCAAAATTTTTTCGCCATTAAATGGCACCATATTTAGCAACGGTTATAGATTTTCGTTGCTGTATTTTGGCGCTAAAATTTTCCCCCATTTTAGCAATGGAATACGGCCATTTTTTATTCCGTTGCTATATATAAAAAAATTCAATCAAATTTAGCAACGGAATTGAATTTCCGTTGCTAATTAGCAACGAAATTTGTATTCCGTTGCTAAATAATTTCGTTGCTATTTTTTTTATTGCTATTTTGATATTTTCTTGTAGTGCCTCAAGCTGATGGCGGAAGGGGCTGAAGACGAAGCTTGTCTCGAAGAAACAAAAAAGACTTCGACGGTAAAGGTTTGGTGAGGATGTCAGCAAGTTGATTAGACGAGGAGATTTAACCAGTAAGGTCCCTATGTTAACTTGTTCCCGTAAAAAATGATAGTCCAGTTCAACATGCTTAGTGCGACCATGAAATATAGGATTGGCAGACAAGTACACAGCTCTAATATTATCACATCACAAGGTGGTAGAGGGAGAGAAGGGAAAAGAGAGCTCACAAAGTAAGGAGCACAACCACAAGACTTCAGCAATGGCATTGGCTAAAGCCTTATACTCACTTTCAGTAGATGATCTGGCAACAGTAGGTTATTTCTTGGAAGACCAAGAGACTAGGTTGGAGCCAAAATAGACAAGATAACCCCCAGTAGAGCGACGGTTATCGGGGTATCCTGCCTAATCACTGTTCGAGAAGCTGTGCAAATAAAGATCAGAATATCTGGAGATGAGAAGACTAAATGAACGGGTACCACAGAGATAACGAAGCAAACGCTTTATTGCTTGCCAATGAACATTAGTGGGACAGTGCATAAATTGAGCAAGCCTATTCATAGGGAAGGAGATGGCTGGACGTGTTAAAGTCAGATATTACAGAGCTCCAAGGACCTGACGGTACTGTTCTAGTTGATGTAGAGGGGTACTTATTACCTTGCTTAAGTTTGGACTAATGGACATAGGCGTGGAGCATGACTTGGAATGGAGCATGTTTGTTTCAAAGAGGAGATCCTCAAGGTACTTTTGCTGAGTGAGTAAAATCTCGGAGTCATGAGGAACTACTTGAATGCCCAAAAAATAATGAAGAGGATCGAGATCCTTGACTGAAAAAACTGACTTGATGTAACCAAGGAACCAGTCAAGCTTAGAAGAGTCTGAACAAGTTAACAAAATGTCATCAACATAAACCAGAATATAAAATTTGATTGTACCTTAGATTGAGAATAAAGAGAGAGCTATCCGCTTTAGAGGATGTAAAACCTAATTTGTGCAGGAACTCAGAGAGCCCAGTGAACCATTACCTAGGGGCTTGCTTGAAACCATACAAGGAGCAATGAAGGTGACAAACATGAATGGGGTAGGAAGAGTGGACAAAGCACTACAAGAAAAAGGTTTATTAAAGACCACAGTTTATGGACCAGTCATTTTTATGGTCCTTAAAAATATATAAATAAGGACCAGTTTTTATATGGTCATTAATTTTTAATTTAATCCATATTATTTATGATGGAATAGAAATTGGTCCTAAAAATTATTAATTTTTGGTCCCTAAAATGACTAAAATTAGGCGGGACAAACCCGCGCCACTCCTAAAAAAACCATCTCCTTTCATAAAACCCATTTGCTTTGTTTATTTATTTTTTAACAAAACTTCTCATAAAACCCATTTGCTTTGTTTTTTTTCTTTCTCTAACGAAACTTTCTCTGCCCTAAAGGATGGGTTTAGCTTGATTTATATTATATACTGCATTCCTTGCTTCACTCTCGATCGAACTACAACTTGCTCCATAATGGACAGCTCTGAGACGATGTGCTTTAGAATCGATAGCTGAAGACATTTCTCATAAGAGAAAAAGGGTCAGATCTCTATTCATGATTCCAATTTTACACGAATCAGAGTGAAAGCAGACATTTGTGTAAGGTTTGAGACTTGAATTTAATTTTCTTATTTTTAATTAGGCATAAAACATAGATCCATTCTTTTGTGTTTTGCAGACTCCATGAACCTTTTCTTCATAATCGTTCTCACTTTTATGCATTGACCAACTTTGATTATGGTTTTAGTAGTCAACCTCAAATTTCTAGTGTGTTTCTTTTCATTGGATTAGGAGTTAATGGGTCTGTTGGTTCTTCGATTAGGAGTTTAGGAGTTTATTGGTTTGTTGGATTAGGAGTTTATTGTTTATCAAGGAGGGAATCAGTAGTTTATTTCATTTAATACTCTGGTTTTCCTGTTCTAACTTTTTGTTTCGTTTGCTTGTTTTCTTCGTGGGTTATTTTTTCTTTGTTGGCCTATGGTTTTGATCTCTTGGGGTCTGTTACTGCTCCCTAAAACTCAAATTTTTTTGAAAGGGGTGACTCTAGTGTTATTTTGAGATAATTTCCTTACCAAATCTTTGGTTGGATTTTTATTTTCATGTTTGTGAGCTGCATCTTGTGTTCTGCAGAATTATTCTCCTTGTCAATTGAATGGGGGATTGGTAATTAGTTATTTCAGGGCAATTTTTATGGATTTCTGCTCTTATTTTATATAAAGCCTGCTGTTGGTTCTATCTGACATTTTTGTTGCAATCCTTTAGTTACTCTAGTCTGTAGATACTGTTATGGAATGCGGGTTTAGAGTTGTGTGCTATATAAGGGTCTAGTTTGTGTTAGTTACATGATCTATTTAGTTGGCTGTGATTTTCTCTTTTTTATGGGCAAGTCCCTCTACTACTGCACAACCGATTTTGCTAGCTAATATACTAGATTAGGCTACAACAATCTCTTATAATATCCTTTGTTAATGATTATTTTGGCTTATAAAAAAAGGGATTGCTTTGTGTATCTGATGATGAGAATTTTTCTTCATTTGGCCACAATTCCTATTAGTTTGCCTATTGTATTAATGATATGAGCCTAAATAGCTCATATTTAATCCATATTTTATTACCAAAATAATGTTTAGTTGTATTAAATTATGCTAGAATTAGGTGTGTTTAATGTATTTTTGTTAAGTTTTGTTTATATAGGAGAAAAATGTGAAGAAGGAGTAAAAGTAAGTCAAACCAACGAAAGTCAACTTTTGAGCTCCGTGTCCTGTCGCGAGCGCGACAGGTGTCGCGGGCGCGACAGAGAGAAACGTTTGGGTAGTTAATTTTTTAAAAGGCACTTCAAAGGGACACCACTCTTCACCAAATGATGTATACTTCTAGAGGGATACTTGAAGAGTTATGTTGCTATGGAAAGGTGCTTGAAGGGTCACAATGCTTGGCAAGGAAGTTATAAATATAAATGGTGGTTATGCAATTCAAATTTAAAATCAAATTTTAAAGAGGATGACTTTTCACCAAGGGTTGCGTACCTATGGAGGGGCACTTGAAGGGACTTGATGCTTGGAAAATTATATATACCCTAGAAGTTATAATTATTGGAGAGATCTATCATTTTATTTTTCTAATTTAAAATTATAATTGTAGGATAATAATTTTAGTTTTAGTTTTAGTTTTATGGCTTGAAGAGAAGGCAAATACAATGAAGAAGACTACACTTGGTGAAAGGAAGAATGGTTGAGAGATCCCTTCTTTTATTTCTAATCTTTTTCTTCTTCTTTGTAACTATTATGAATTCATTTTATGAACTTGAATGTTGTTATTCATATTTAATAATTTCTCTTTCATTTATCTTTATATGTAGTATTTGCTATTAAAACATTGTTAGTATCATTATAAGTTAAGGAAGACGACCTTCGAGATGGCAATTCCTTCTCTGAAAATCAACAAAATGGTCATAAATAAGGGAGTTAGCGAGAGCAACGTCTTATTGAAAGTTAATAGGAAATTCATTATCAAAGCATAGTTTGAGAGATCACATGTGGAGATAGTTGTTATAGGTTGGTTTTTATTCTTTGAATGTGTGTTTATGTAATTCTTGTCTAAATGCGAGAGCTGCGATTTAGAACCATAAATGCATGTTTAAGGCATAATCTAGTCTAGATGCGAGAGCTGCGACATAGAACATTATTCCAACTTGGCTTGCATGATAAAGATTGAATTATAAATAAGAGAAAAAGATCAAATTCCATAATTATGTATATGTTATATTCATCATATTCATAAGTCTTCTCGGATTATCATTAAAGTAGAAAAATATTTAATTTAGTGTAGTGTAATTTTAATAATAATTTTAATTTGTAAATTAATGAGCATTGTAAACAAGATTAAAATTGAGTAGTAATAGTGTACAATATTAATCAACATTCCTCGTGGGATCGATATCTGAAGTACTATAACGGTACACCGTATACTTGCGGTAATTAAGCTTATAGAAAAAGCATAACAAGTTTTTGGCGCCGTTGCCGGGGAATGCTTGATTAAATTTATTGTCATTATGAATCTTGATTTATGATTTTGGATTACAATATTTAATTAGTTTTGTTTTGTGTTGTTTTTAGTTGATTTAGTATATTAACATAGTTTAATTTTTGTTCAACAGGTTATTTTACTTAGTATTTCATTATAAACTTAAAGAAAAAAAAAACTAATGGTTTTCTTCATTGTCGCGAGCTCGAGGTCAATCACGAGCGCGACATTGTAGGGAGGATGCTTTTGCAGTGGAATGTGGAATTCTCTCCTTCCCCACTAAGTTCTCCTAGTGGAACTTTTTGAGTTTGTTTTCTCCATCTCTTTTACATTTATTGTGATTTTGTTTGTTTTGTGTTTTGTGTTTTGTTTGCCCTACCATTCTCACACAATGAGGACATTGTGTCCTTTAAGTGTGGGGGGGTATGTATGTATTGTTTCTATTTATGTTTTTATTTATTGTTAGTATATTTATTTATTTGTATATTGTGTTGTGAATTTAATTTTGGAGTTTATGTATTTGGCACCTATTTGGATTTAATTGCATGCTTTAACTTGAATTTCTGTCATTTTTAGTCTAGTTAGGCAAATTCTTAGGCTAATCATTTTCATTTTACTTTGACAAATTAATATACGTAATGAAGGTTATGACTTGGCAAAGCACTTTAGTGTAGTTTATTTTTAAGTTGAGTATCTTTTCAAATGTGTAAATGGATTATTTTTTTGCCAATTTATTGCTTAAGGTAATTTGACCTATAGCTTAAGTGAGCTTTTGAGCCTTATACATTGATATTTTTCTTGTATGAGAGCCTTAATATGCCATTTCCTCTAGAATTTGTTCTTGGTAAATTTTGAGATTACATTTAGTATGAGATGTGCATGAAAAATGATAAGGGCATTTAGATTACACCATTTTGGCTTGATTTAAAAACTTACCTTTTTGACTTTAGGTAGCCAATTTTGAGCCTTAAACCTATTTTTCTTGAGCAACATATAATTAGCCAATATCCTTTGCTAAACAAAAAACTTATTTTTTGTTTTACCCTTTTTGTGAAGAGAAATAAATTATTATATCTTTAGGAGATATATATTGTTAATGTAAGCATGATGGTATTTAAAAAATGAGAGTTAAATTCCATTCTTCTCTAGGATCAATATTAGAATAAGGCTAGCTTTTAAAGAAAAAAAAAAAGAAAAAAAAATATAAAAATAAATAAAAAGAACAAAAAAAAAAAAAAAAAAAAAAAAAGAAAGAAAGAACAAGAGAAACTAATAGTAGTGTGCCATTGAGAAGGGAATATGAGAAGTAAATTACATCATGCGATGCTTAAATTCTTAAACAAATCTCCTATGATATGGTAATATTGTTTCTATTCACAATTTAAGCTACTTAAACCAAAATTATCCTACCTTAACCTAAGCCAAGCTACAACCCTTATAAGACCCTTTTGATTTCATGTATTATTTTATACTAGTAGTGGAGATGTTTACTAATTACAAGCTTATGGTAGTCAATGGCATGTTCAAGGGATGAGAGAAACACTAACCCATAAACACATTTAGTGAATAAGTGCTTTAAGAATATAGTGTTTGAGTAAGAACTACTTTAGGCAACATTTGGTGTTACATAATGTTTACATGTGTTAAGATATTCAAGTTCTTAAGTTCATACATTCTTGTGCTTTGCTACTTCATAATTTTCTAAATGTGCATGGTTGTTTAAGTTTAATGGCGAATGGTTTTGTTTGAGACTTTGCAAACTTGGATAAAATTTGTAAAGAGATGAGAGTTTCTGCATGGTGTTTTCAAATATTTGCCAAATATAAATATGAGCTCCAAAATTATATGATTGTATTGTTTGCTTGTTTGGTAAGTTTTGCTTGGGGACAAGCAAAAGTTTAAGTATGGGGGTGTGATATGAGCCTAAATAGCTCATATTTAATCCATATTTTATTACCAAAATAATGTTTAGTTGTATTAAATTATGCTAGAATTAGGTGTGTTTAATGTATTTTTGTTAAGTTTTGTTTATATAGGAGAAAAATGTGAAGAAGGAGTAAAAGTAAGTCAAACCAACGAAAGTCAACTTTTGAGCTCCGTGTCCTGTCGCGAGCGCGACAGGTGTCGCGGGCGCGACAGAGAGAAACGTTTGGGTAGTTAATTTTTTAAAAGGCACTTCAAAGGGACACCACTCTTCACCAAATGATGTATACTTCTAGAGGGATACTTGAAGAGTTATGTTGCTATGGAAAGGTGCTTGAAGGGTCACAATGCTTGGCAAGGAAGTTATAAATATAAATGGTGGTTATGCAATTCAAATTTAAAATCAAATTTTAAAGAGGATGACTTTTCACCAAGGGTTGCGTACCTATGGAGGGGCACTTGAAGGGACTTGATGCTTGGAAAATTATATATACCCTAGAAGTTATAATTATTGGAGAGATCTATCATTTTATTTTTCTAATTTAAAATTATAATTGTAGGATAATAATTTTAGTTTTAGTTTTAGTTTTATGGCTTGAAGAGAAGGCAAATACAATGAAGAAGACTACACTTGGTGAAAGGAAGAATGGTTGAGAGATCCCTTCTTTTATTTCTAATCTTTTTCTTCTTCTTTGTAACTATTATGAATTCATTTTATGAACTTGAATGTTGTTATTCATATTTAATAATTTCTCTTTCATTTATCTTTATATGTAGTATTTGCTATTAAAACATTGTTAGTATCATTATAAGTTAAGGAAGACGACCTTCGAGATGGCAATTCCTTCTCTGAAAATCAACAAAATGGTCATAAATAAGGGAGTTAGCGAGAGCAACGTCTTATTGAAAGTTAATAGGAAATTCATTATCAAAGCATAGTTTGAGAGATCACATGTGGAGATAGTTGTTATAGGTTGGTTTTTATTCTTTGAATGTGTGTTTATGTAATTCTTGTCTAAATGCGAGAGCTGCGATTTAGAACCATAAATGCATGTTTAAGGCATAATCTAGTCTAGATGCGAGAGCTGCGACATAGAACATTATTCCAACTTGGCTTGCATGATAAAGATTGAATTATAAATAAGAGAAAAAGATCAAATTCCATAATTATGTATATGTTATATTCATCATATTCATAAGTCTTCTCGGATTATCATTAAAGTAGAAAAATATTTAATTTAGTGTAGTGTAATTTTAATAATAATTTTAATTTGTAAATTAATGAGCATTGTAAACAAGATTAAAATTGAGTAGTAATAGTGTACAATATTAATCAACATTCCTCGTGGGATCGATATCTGAAGTACTATAACGGTACACCGTATACTTGCGGTAATTAAGCTTATAGAAAAAGCATAACAATTAACTAATTAAATTGTCTCTTAAAATAAGCTTTTGGGTGAATTCTCTCATAGATTATGTCAATTATTTTTGAACTACGAGCAATATAAAAAAATTGGTTGATTTTGAGAAGGAGCTTTATTTTTATTATGTTTGGAAATAAATGATTTGGGCGCCTAACTTTATAGTCTTAATGGCATAAATGGTTGAAATATGGCATGTGTACAACCTTTGTTTGCTAATCTTCTTTATATTTCTTCTCACTTTGTCTATTTTATTAAATGGAGTTAATAAGGTTTGAGATTTAATATTTTTGAAAACCATACAAAATTTAGCTTTGATCTTCTAATAGATTGACCTACTGTCATATTGTGGTTTTAACTCAAATACCCTTTGTTCTTTTAACTTGCAGCTATATATATCTTAATGCAACAACCTGCCTTCGAAGGACTAGGTATGGAATTATGAATTATGATTTGCAATTCAGGTCCTTAAATTGTCTTCCATCTTACTTGTTATTCCAGGTACATCCAGTAAATTAACACCACTATAATTAGAAACCTTTCTAACAGAGGGGACTGCATCAAGATTCTTGGAATATCTTTCCAACTTTTTTAATCAGAATATCAGTTAACAAAGAAATTGTCATTAGTATGTATCCTACTTTGATTTATTACATAAGAAGTGTTTATCATTTGACATGTGAATTTGAGCCATTATTTTCTATCATTAGTAATGATTATGTTTTTCCACTCTTTAAATTTACACCACTGCATTTTTCTTTTCACACTTTAAAAGTTGTTTACTCTGTTATTAGTAGTGATTGTGTTTCTCCACTCTTTAATAGTTATTTAGTCTATAATTAGTAGTGATTGATCTTCCAAGTTTGAAAGTTATTGCTCTTTTCATTCTATCATACATTGTTCTTTAGCTCTTTATTGCAATTTTTTTAATATATGCCCTTCACATAAAGTAAAAACCCAAATGAGATCAACTTGTAATGCATCTTGTTTTAGGTGTTTTGCTTGAGAGAACATATAGTGCACATGCTAAATTTGTGAGCCTCAGCTCCGAAAAAAGAATATGGACTATTCAAAATTAGACATATTGATTGACATGGCTAGCTACTAGCTCCTCGTGGAACTCTATTTTGCTCTTTTAAGCCTACTTTTTTGTTATATCAGTAAATCTCGTTTAGTGCTAAAAATTATGGTTGCTTTAAAGATGAGACCATCAATATACAGTGTATTTCTTTTTCTTATGTACCTCTTTCATTTCATCTCTTTAGAAATATGGATGGGGATTGTGTTGTATGAGGAAAGATTGAATATATATGTCAAGAATACAAAATGTTTAAGGTTGGAAATCTTAATTTTCTTTCCTTTTTTTGTTTTAAATTTCATTAATTTCTCTTTATATGCTTTTGTTCTGGCTGATTTATTCTATCTCATTTAGGTTTTATAGAATTTTAAGTTAGAATATTAACCCTTTTTTATGTGGAAATGCCTATAATTATGCCAACAGTTACTACTTTATGCATGTTTTTGTCTTTGTTCACTACAAGAAAAAAACTTATTAATTGATAGCTATTAACATAAATACCTGTTATTTTGAATGATTAGTTCATCTTTAATCAAAAGAAGTGTTAATTATCTTTTTTATTTTGTAGTCTGGCTTATTTATTCATTTTTTGTTTTCTTTAATTTATTTATTCATTTATACATATAACCTTATTTCATTTTTAGCTTTGCTAGTGCAATTGCATGTTTGAGTTTTTTTGTCTACACTAGATGTTTGTATGGTTAGATTAGGGTTAAAAAGGAATTGGTTATGCATTCATAAATAAGATAGTATATGACAGGTTTTTATTGAACTAAAAATTATTTTGTTAAAATAAGTGATAAAAAGCCATTTGTTGTTCTGCATACTAGTCTAGTAGAGCTTTGTAACGAAAAGAGTTATAGGTTATTCATTTCTATTTTTGGATGATTTGTTTTATATGTAGTTTTTATATACAATCTTAGTTAGGAGCTCTATTTTTAGATAGATGCAGATGTTGTGCATGGTTTTAACAACAATATGAATCTCTACTTTGTCAACTTGTGATGTAATATGTGCTTTTTATATTTCATTCGATTATCTCTGTTTTTGGTGCTGTTATTTAAGCTTACATTAGTTAGAGGCTCTGCTGCAATTTAAATTGAATTAGACCCTATTGTTGTATTTTTTATAGACTTTGACATTTAACAGGTTTGTTTCACCGTGCTGGAGGCCTGCATTATTATTCTCAGATGTTGGGGAGATTATTTCAGGTCACAGATCAAATTCTCTAATAAAACTACAGCTTATAAAAAAATATGCAGTTTTTATACTTAGAAACAGTAATTTGATTTTTCACTTGTGTACGGCACTTTTTTTTTTTACTTTATTTATTGCCACGTTGATAAGTTGGTTCTTTAATAGGCTTGAATATTTTGTGAATCTGATGAATTTATAATTTTCTTTCCTTCGTTGCCTAGCTTTGTTATTTTATTTTATGGACAGAAAGCATCTTGTTTGATATATCTCTTTTTTTATTGAATATGACGTGGATATAGGCTTTGATTTGAGTTGTTATAATTCATTGCCATTTTTTATTAAATTTGATAATTAAATGCTTGTGCTAGCTATTTTTGTAGTTAGATTGAAGTAGTTAGTGATTCTAATGTAATCATATTGATACTTTGTGGAAGCTAAACTTCAATATAGACAATGTGAGTTATTTTTTAGGGACTCTGTCTTGGAAATTACTTAGAAACAATAAAATGTTATTTTGTTCAATTGTTTAAGTACTAGGCTTAGATTATAAAAAGAAAAACTTCATTGTTGAGAATCAGCTTGATAGACAACTATGTAAAGCATGCTTTCTGCACTTGTATGTTTGCTTCAGACATGTTTATTTTGTGTGTATTAGATTTTTGTTATAGAATTTGTATTGAGACACTAAATTATGTAGTGAAAATAAGGTTTGGAAGAACTTACTTTTATGAATTTATATGATGTAATTCTTTCAGATTTTTCTGTCCTATTATTTATCCCTTAACATTGACTTGCTATTTGGCTTTCTAGATATTAACTACATCTTAAATTGTCTTTTGAGAAGTTTTTGATCAGTTGGTGTCTAAGATACTAAATTATTCCATTGAATAAAGGATTATGTTTAGTAGCTGTGATTTACCTACACTTGATTTTGTGTCTAACTGTTTTTTTGTAGGTTTTTAATTAAGATGATTTATTTGGAAATGTTCACAGCACATGCTTAAATATTGTATAGTATTCCACAAATGAGTAATTAACCTCTTAAAGAAATTTAAACTCTTAAAGAAATTTAAAATTGATTATTATTTGCTTCTAGTTGAGACTTTGATTATTATTTCATGAGCCTATTGAGAATATTTAAAAACCAATATGCTGGCTTTTTCAAATTTACATTCCTAAATTTCTCTGAATTTTGCTTTGATGGTTTACTTCTAGCTTTGGATTTGTATATGCATTTATCAAAAGCTTTGACATTTTAAATGGGTGCATGTTATCCATAAGCTTGCTTGACCTAATGTGTTTGTTTGTATATGTCATAGTGAGTTCTTAGAGACTGCACATGATTTGGCAGCATTGTCTTTTCAGTAAATTGGACAAGACGTTTCATCTTGGGGAGGGATTTGATTCATCACCAAGGTTTGCAAGCAACAAGTTCGTGGCTGCTATATTCATTATGTATGGATTTTTCCTTTTATTATGCATGTAATAATCTGCATTTTGGAATATATATAAGCTATGAATTTATTGATTTTCTAAATTATTAATGTGGGTTCATGTTCTTGCTGTGTAATTATCATTTATTTGATATGATTAAAGTTGGAACTTTAAAAATGACCTTTTTATTAAATTACTTGTTAAAGAAATTATTTCCTCTTCCTAGCTTAGTGATTAAATAATATTCTAATATATTGTAATATAAATTATAAGGTTATGGCACCTAATAAGGACGGTAAAGCCAGTAATATAAATTATAAATTACATTTTTAAGGACTGAATTTCTAGTCCATATTTATTGTAATGATTAGGTGACTTACATTATTAAGGACGGTAAAGCTGGTCCTTAATACTCACTGGGACCAGTTTTTATCCGGTCCCTAATGGTTTTACGCGATTGGGTTGAAGACTGGTCCTTAAACATTTACGGTCGTTATTATATTTTTGTGGACCATATATCCGGTCCTTATTAACTCTAATGAGCACGTGACTTACATTATTAAGGATGGGAAAATTGATCCTTAATACTATTTAGGGACCAGTTTCTTATTCGATCACTAAAAGTTTTAAGGACTGGTAGATATATCTCGTCCTTAATTATCATTAGCGGTGGAGCCTATAAGGATGGGATAGCGACCAATTTTTCCCGTCCTAATTAAGTTTTAGGCACTGGATTGGCACTTTTAAGGATCGGATTTTCCGTCCTTAAAAGCCTTTTTTCTTGTAGTGAAGCCAGCTGGTTGCTCCATATAAATCTCATTATCAAGGTGGCTATATAAAAAGGCATTAGAAATGTTTATTTGGCGAATGGGCTAGTGATGAACTGTTGTAATAGAGAACAGTGCGAACAGTAGTGAATTTAATCACCGAAGAAAATGTTTTTTGAAAATCAACCCCAGATTGTTGAGTGTGACCCTTGGCCACCAATCTAGCCTTGTACCGATCAATTGTACCATCAGGTTTGCATTTGATTCTAAAAATCCATTTATTTCCAATGATATTCTTGTTGGTAGGATGAGGGACTTGAGTCCAGGTGCCATTTTTAAGTAACGCATTGAGTTCATCTGACATAGCAGCTCGCCATTCAGGGTGGGGTTTTGCTTGGGTGAGTGTTTTAGGTTCAACTTAAAGGTAGTTAGGTTTGATATGAGCAATGTTGGCTTGGCATTTTGACATAGTGGAGGGTTGCAGGGTTATGGAGTAAAGATGGGGAGGAGAGGAGAAGGATAAGGAGGGGAGAGAATACCGGGTAAGGTCCACAACTAGATTAGGATTGGGTTGTTCTATGGAAGAAGGAGGAGAAGGGGATAGAGCTGGAGGGGAGGATATAATGTTATTTAAAGGAGGAGACAATGATTGAGACGTAAGTGGAGATCAAGTAGAAGGGAAAGATGCGGGATGAGATAAAGATAGAGGTGGACTGGATGAGAAGGCATAATTGTTGGGTGAGGATAAATAATTAGATAGAGGCTTAAGGGAAGTAGAAGACAAACCTGGACACAATATTGATGAAGATACCTCAGGAGAATGGAAACACATAACAACCTGTAGCCAAGGAGTGCATGAGTCAACCCATGATCAGGTGGCAGTGTTTGAAGAGCTGAAAGTGGGGTCAGAGTAAGGAAATAATTTTTCAAAGAATTTGACATGGCGGGCTAAATAGATTATGCCATTTGATTTGTGAAGACACCTATAGTTGGCATGAGATGGACTGAGACCAAGATTAACACATGGGATAGTGCAAAAAGAGAATTTGTGGTTGTTATAGGGTTTAAGAAGCGAAAAATAGCACACCCAAAAGGTTTAATGTCAAGGTAATGTGGATCTTTGTTCATAAGGAGCTGAAAAGAGGATTTTTTTTGTTTAAAATGTCACTAGGAAGAACATTAATCAAGAAGGCACTTTGGTCTAAAGCAAAGTTCCAAAATTTGAGAGGAAGGCGGGCATGTACCAATAAGATTAATATAGTGTCGACAAGGTGTCGAATTTTGCGTTCGGCAGTGCCATTTTGAGCATGAGTATAGGGATAGGCAATACGATGTTGAATACCAGTGGATTGAAAATGTTTATTCAGTTTTTGATATTTCCCATCCCAATCAGAATGAAAGGCGCGAATTTTTGTATTGAATATTCTTTCAATGAATTTTTCAAATTGCAAAAAGGTTAAATAAACATCACTTTTGTTCTTTAACAGATAAACCCAAGTGTACTAAGTGAAATCATCAACAAAAAGAACGAAATATCGATGACCATAGAATGAAAGAATAGGGGCAGGACCCCAAACATCAGAATGAATAATATCAAAGGGAGCAATACTTTTGTGCTTAATAGAGGCAAGAGGAAGGTTAGCTAATTTTCCTAATAAACAACTGGAACAAGGAGAAAGATTACTAGTAGAGTTGGAAAGCAAATTATCATTGGATAAAGAATGAAGTTTTTTGACGTTGGGATGTCCAAGACGCACATGCCACTCATTAAGGGTTGGTAATTCTGTAGCCAAGGCTTGTTTTGGAGGGCACAGAACGTACATTCTCGAATCACTGGGTCCTTGCATCAGTACCTTCCCTGTTAGCTGATCTTTGATCAAGAAAAAATCAGGCCAAAATTCAAAAAAACATGAGTTATCAGAAGAAAACTTTTGAACATAAAGAAGGTTCTTAATAATGGAAGGAACACATAAGACATTATTTAATTTAAGTGGACCTTTTGAAGAGGGAAAGGAAGTATTACCAGAATGAGAGATTTGAAGACCATGACCATTACCTACATGAAGGAGATCATTGCTAGTATAGGTGGTTGTACCACTGAGAGACTGAATATTAGGAGTGATGTGATAGTTAGCTATAGTGTCAGGAAACCAATGCGTTTGGTGATTGGGTGGACAGGTTTGGGAAGAGTCCAATATCGTGTTGTTGGCTGTAGGTTGAGATGGGCGAGAATGGGTGGGAAAAGTGGAATTAGAGTACTAATTTTGGGGTGCATACCTTTGGCGACAAGTGATGGCTGAGTGATTTTGATAACCACAAATCTGACATGGTCCACTATAGCGCTGGTTATGTCTATTGAAAGGATGTGTATTGGAACCAAAATTGCCTTTTGGGCGTAAGGGGTACTGAAAGGTGTGGGAAGAATGGGATTGGAATGCTTAAGAACTATATTAGCTTGAGGAAGAAGAACACTTTGTATAAGGACTTCATGAGCCACTAACTGACCATGGAGTTCATAGAGGAGACTGGTTCTGGACACAAATTGAGTACAGGGATAATGCTATGAAATTCAGATCCAATATTGCAATAGATGATTGCATTAAATTCTATAGGAGAAAGAGGTTTGCTAAATCACTAACGCAAATTATTTAAAGGGATATTAATTCGATTTGTAGGATTATAAATAAGACCTCATTTAATCTTGCCAAGTTTTATTGTAGATTGAAAATGGCTTCTTCAAACAACAACTTTTCATTGCGATTGGTCCTGGAAAAGGACAAACTGAATGGCACCAATTTCATAGACTAGTCTCGAAACTTAAGAATAGTTCTTAAGCAAGAGAAAAGATCGTATGTTTTGGATGCACCCTTACCCAAGGAACCTTCTAGGAATGCCTCTATGGTTCAAAAGGAAATTTTTGAGACCAAAAAGAGCGACTCCAATGATGTGATATGTCTGATGTTGGCCACTATGGTGCCTGACTTGCAGAAGCAATTCATGGGCCAAGAGGCTTATGTGATTATGGTGCACCTCAAGAAGATGTTCCAAGAGCAAGGTCGTCACGAAAGGTTTGTGACAACAAAGGCCTTAATTTCTTGTAAGATGGTTGCGGGTACTCCTGTTAGTACCCATATACTCAAGATGAAAGGGTATCTTGATACTTTTAATAAGCTTGAGGTACAAGTACCGAAGGAATTGGCCACTGACTTTATCTTGGGTTCATTGACTGATGATTATGATCCATTTTTTATGAATTATAACATGCATGCAATGAACAAGACAGTCATAGAGCTTCATGGGATGCTTAAGAATGCTGAAAAGAACATTCGAAAGACTAATCTCGTACTTATGGTTCAAGGGGGCATTAAGAAGGGACCCGCTAAGGGAAATGGAAAGGGAAAGGCAAAACCCAAGAATGACCTGGCTCGATTCAAGTCAAATGGGAGTGCACCTCAGGCCCAATCCAAGCCCAAGGCGCAAAAGCTCAAGGAGAGTAACAACATGTGCTTCCATTGCAACAAGATAGGGCATTGGAGAAAGAATTGCGCTCTCTTCAAGGAAGAACAAAAGAAGAATGGAGCCAAGGTGTCCAGTTCTGGTATTTTTGTTGTTGAAATTAACCTTTCTATTTCTACCACTTGGGTATTGGATACCGGTTGTGGTTCTCACATTTGTTCAAATGTACTGAGGCTAAGAAATAGGTGGTTACTTGGAAAGAATGAATTGGACCTCCTTGTGGGGAATGGAGCACGAGTTGCTGCCATAGAGATAGGCGACTATCAACTCACTTTACCTTCCAAACTTTGTTTAGTATTGAAAAATTGTTATTATGTGCTTGCTATGAGCAGAAACATTATTTCAGTTTCTTGTTAGGATTTGGATGGATTTGATTTTGTTATTGATAATGGCAATAATCATATTCGTCGCCAAGTCATTTCATATGGCAATGCCATGTTGTAAAATGGCCTTTATATCCTTGATCTACAAAATAAAGAGTCCATATACAACATTAATATAAAGAGGGTTAAATCAAATGAATTGAACCCTACTTATTTCTGGCATTGTCGTTTAGGGAATACAAATGAAAAATGCATTTTAAGACTCCACAAATCTGGAGTGCTTGGGTTATTTGACTTAGAATCTTATGACACATGCGAGCCATGTTTGCATGAAAAAATGACAAAGAGTCCTTTTAACAAGAAAGGTGAGAGGACTAATGACTTATTGGAACTAATACATACCGATGTATGTGGACCATTAAGTACACAAGCTAGAGGTGGTTTTAGCTACTTCGTGACGTTCACAGATGACTTCAGTAGATATGGCTATGTCTATCTAATGAAGTACAAGTCTGAAACTTTGGAGAAATTCAAAGAGTTTAAGAACGAAGTAGAAAAATAACTTGGAAAAAGTATAAAAGCCATTCAATCAGATCGAGGTGGTGAATACTTAAGCCAAGAGTTTGACAGTCATCTAAAGGAGTGTGGAATTATTTCACAGCTCACTCCTCCTGGAATGCCACAATGGAATGGTGTATCCGAAAGGTGAAATCGAACTCTATTGGACATGGTTCGATCAATGATGAGTCAAGCTAATCTTTCTGTCTCTTTTTAGGGTTATGCATTAGAAACTGCTGCATTTCTACTGAATCGTACTCCAACTAAAGCAGTTGAGAAGACACCATACGAGGTATGGACTAGAAAAGAACCCAATATGTTATTTCTTAGGATTTGGGGCTGTGAAGCACATGTTAAGAAATTAACATCTAATAAACTAGAGTCCAAATCCACTATCTGCTTATTTGTGGGTTATCCCAAAGAAACAAAGGGATACTACTTTTACTCACAAGCCGAGAACAAAGTATTTATTTCTCGCAAGGCTATTTTCTTGGAAAAGGAGTTCCTTCTCAAGAAAGACAGTGGGAGTAAAGTAAAACTTGGAGAAATTCAAGCGCCACAAACTCCTATAGAGGATGAGTTGGAAATGGGATCAAGTTCACAACCAGTTATGGAACAAGAACCCAATACACAAGAACCTAGAAGGTCCGGTAGGGTACGTCGGGAGATTGATAGATACGGATTTCTAATCACCGACAGTGACACTATTGAGTTAGTAGATCGTGAGGATCCTACTACCTACTTAGAAGCTATTGAGAGCCCAGACTCAAAAAATTAGCTTGAAGCTATGAAATCCAAGATGCAATCAATGTACGATAACCAGGTTTGGACCTTGGTTGATCCACTAGAAGGTGCTAAGGTAATTGAATGCAAATGGCTATTTAAACTCAAAGTTGATAAGACCTACAACGGTAAACTAGTAGCAAAAGGTTTTCGACAAACTCATGGTGTAGACTATGATGAGACCTTTTCGCCTGTAGTCATGCTCAAGTCCATTAGGATCTTGCTTGCCATAGCTGCATATCATGATTATGAGATATGACAAATGGATGTCAAAACTGCTTTCCTCAATGAAAATTTACTTGAGGATGTGTATATGACACAGCCTGAGGGTTTTGTCAATCCGAAGCATCCTAAGAAGGTTTGCAAACTTCAAAAATCCATTTATGGATTAAAGCAAGCATCCTAAAGTTAGAATCTCCATTTTGATGAAGCAGGCAAAGAATTTGACCTCATCAAGAACTAAGATGAGCCTTGTATGTACAAGAAGGTTAGTAGGAGCATAATAGTATTTCTGCTCCCATATGTGGACGATATCCTTCTCATTGGGAATGACATTCCAACATTGGCAAAGTTTAAGTAATGGTTGGGGAAGTGTTTCTCAATGAAAGACTTAGGTGAAGCCGAGACAATACTTGGTATTCGGATCTATATAGATAGATCGAATCGGCTTTTGGGACTAAGTCAAGAAAAGTACATAGACAAAGTAATAAAGCATTTTAGTGTAGGAGACTTAAAGAAAGGGTACATACCTTTGGCTTTGGGAGTTCCTTTAACTAAAGAACAGTGCCTTAAAACTAAAGAAGAAAGGGACAACATGAGTAGAATCCCATATGCATCTTCTATTGGGGATATTATGTATGCTATGTTATGTACTAGATTAGATGTTGCTCATACACTGAGTATAACCAGAAAGTTTCAGCAAGACCCTGGTGAGAAGCACTGGTCTGCTATAACGGGGATTCTAAAGTACCTGCGAAGGACTAAGGATCACTTCTTGGTGTATGGTGGTCAAGAAGAGCTCGTCATACAAGGTTATGCCAATGCTGCTTTTTAGACCAGCACTCAGGATTCAAGATCACAATCTGGGTTTGTTTTAATTTTAAACGGTGGTGCTATCAGCTGGAGAAGCTAGAAGCAAGAGACCGTTGCCGACTCAACTACAGAATCTGAGTATATTGCAGCAAGTGAGGCTACAAAAGAGGCTGTTTGGATTAGAAATTTCATTTCTAGATTAGGACTGGTCCCAAGCATCTTAGATCCATTAGAAATTTTCTGTGATAACAACGGGGCCATCGTACAGGCCAAGGAGCCCCGGTCACACTAGAAATCCAAACACATACTCAGAAGGTACCACCTGATAAGAGAGACATTGATCGTGGGGAGGCCAAGGTTAGCAAGATAGCAAGTGAAGATAATGTAGCAGATCCTTTGATGAAATAGTTGCGTCTGAATCTGCACGAAGCTCATTTGAGTGCATTCGGTCTTAGGGCTATGCCCAATTAGGACTAGTGCTATTGGGAGATTATTAGTGTAAGCCCTAGCCCCAATACATTGTTATAAAGCATTTAATTTATTAAATGAGGTATTTGTTTTATCTATTGTATTCCTATGCATGTCAATTGATAGAACTATCCAAGAATGTTGTTTCAGTTTAAGTTATCATGTGTGAGGCACATGGTTGTAAGACCTTGAAATAATAGAGACTTCATTCTGAATATCCCTAGTCAGTCATTGTTATGGAAATAACAAATGAATTAAGGCTAGTAAGCTCTCTCTGATAAGTTGAGTTCTGTCTTACGAATCATAAGGATAAGAGTGTCAATCAGAGATCATAGATACATGTTTAGAACATGGTATCTGGATTCGATCCGTTCATTAGAACACTATATGGTACAAGTCATAAGTGTTTCTCATATGCAAGTTTTGCATCGGAGTTCTTAGACCTAAAATCTCTATGAAACTCTTTATGAATTAACTTAATCTTTATTGATCTCCAATTAACTCATTCTTAACACTCATTCCTGAGTCAATTGCTGCAAAATACATGACTTGAAAAGCATGAAGATTTTATTTTTTTCATGATTATGGAGTATAGACATGGGATATGGTTCATAATTATGGGAATATGGGTATGGCATATTTTTGTTGTTGCAGGGCATAAGTGTAAGAACTGATAGTCAGACATTGGTCTGAATACCGGTGTCACACTACACTGCGGTGGTCTATAAATTATTATTAAATTATCCATCTATAACATTCATTATTTTAACCATTAAGTTATGGGTCGCACATTCTAAAATATCTTATTAATTAATCTACAGAAATTCGGGCAGCATAATGGCTGAAACCTAAATTCTGCCTTCCTGCAAAAGCTACAAAGCACTTCCAAAATATTCACAAACATCCAACCCAACCTCCATAATCTATATATATATATACTCCATAAGATCAGCCAAATATAGAATAACAGTCATTTCCAAAATTTTACATATAACCATACATATATACAGAACAATTCATGTGTTTATCCCATCTACTTATTTACAATACATAACAGATATATACAAGTCCAAAACTATATACAGTCCCCAAAACTAGCCATGTTGTCCTACAAGGCAACATCTATATGTATAGGCTAAACAAAACTGCAAAAATGCTGGATCCTTCTAACATTGATTCCCTTTCAATACAAACTCAGTCTCTATCTCCTACATGTAGTACAAAACCACATGCTAAGTACAAAAGTACTTAGTGGTGAACATAAACTTAAAACCCCATAATTTCACTACAGTTTATTCACATATTCTTCATAATTGTATTTCATTATAATACAAAATTTTTCGATTAATTTCTAAATTTCACTTTTATTGACAAGATTGCTATTTTACCCTTGCTTGAGAAGTTCATTCTCAATTATAGTTTTTCAAGTTTTATTCTCAAATTCATCACTTTAAATTTGAATTTTACAATATAGGGATAAATTTTCACTTTAGTCCCTAAAGTTTCAAATATGCACTTCTGTCCTAATTTCTTTGTTTATTAGTTCTTTTGGGCTTTTTCCTTTATTTTTCAGTACGTTTTTGTCCAAAAAGTAATTTATTCTCGCTTTTCAAGTTTTTCATTTTTACTCATACAACATCTTTTTATGCTTTAGTCAATACAATATTTTAATTCTCTTACCCTTAGTATAGCATAAAAATGTATCACTAATTAGGATGAGCGAAACTATGGACCCTATAGGTCAAAATACTCCAGTAGTATCAATTATACGCATATTATTATTTTTTTGCTTTCTTTTTTTTCTTTTTCAATTTTTCCAAACACTCCAATACAGGCATGGAACCATATCAAGGTTACCACTATGCAAGTCGCCATGACTTGCTACTGCCACTACAAGAAAATCATTAAATAGCAACGGAAATTAGCAACCGAATTTGTTGAATTTCCGTTGCTAAAAAAAATTAGCAACGGAACATTCAGTTGCAAATTTGGCGGTTAGTATTTTTAGCATCGAAAATTATTTTCCGTTGCTATTTTTACCAACGAAATTAGAATTTCCATTGCTATATTTAGCAACCAAAATCAGTTTTCGTTGCTATTTCTAGCAACCGAATTGAAGTTTCGGTTGCTAAATTGAGCAAAAATTATAAAAAAAATTACTACGGAATTTTCATCGCTATTCCGTCACTAAACATGCTTTGCAAATTCCAAAATTTCCATTAGAAAACAGCCACTGTTGAAAGAAAGTTGAATTATGTTTCACAGTTAGCTTAATATTGCAATCAAAAAACAGCCACAACTGAAAGAAAGTTGAATGATGTTCCAATTCAAACCAATTAACCAATAAATGAATTCAAACCAATACTTGTTATTCTCAATCTTTCTAGAACTCCTTTCCAATAAAGAAAATTTGCAATTAAAAGAACCCAACAATCTCATACTCATAGTTATATTTAAATAAGACTACCTTAATTATAAAGAACTCCAACAGCATAACCTGAAGCACGAGGTGGCATAAATGAAGAGGACAGAATCTAGCCAGAAACAATGGAAATGATTACAAGTTATAACAAGTTCAACCAATAAATTAAGTTTCAAACTCGAAATATATGATTATCATCTGAAAATAGGAAACAGTTATACAGTTGACTAACTTTTTAATTAATTAATATAGAGATCATAGAAACAATTGACAGATGATAAAGACTCGGCAGGAAGGTTTGATCAGTAACCTACAGAAGTTGTGGACCAGTCTGACCAAAAGAACTACAGCAGATATGACAAATGACTATGTCCTTATTACACATTCATTTGAAACACAAGTAATAAACTAACAGAAGAATAGAGTTTTGAGCTGTAGATTCAGTTTTCCCATCATAAGCACAAACAACGCAGCAAGAATTGGCCACAACATAACCTCAAATACAATTGTATTTTCAGTTTTTCACCAACCAATTTTGGTGTAAGCTATAACAGTTATCAGGAAATTAAACTTGCAAAAATTACAATAAAAATCAAACATTGGTATTTGATTTTCCTCTTTGGCACTGCTAAATAAGCTAATTCATGCACAAATGAGCCTTTATTTGAAATGCAAATGGAAGAAAACCCGCTTTTTGAGGTTGAATTTGCTGGCTTGAGCATGGTCCTAGTTGGTAGAATCATCTATGAACAGATCAAACTGCACTTCTGTGCTTTGAGGTTTCAGTCTAACCTAAAAACATAGACAAAATGGCCCTTCAAATCTCTCTTTCTTCAAAAATAACAAGCATAAAGAATAGATAATATCTTAAACTAAAATAATAACCTCCTCGCATCGATCATCTAACTCGTATGGTCTTCACGTATATAGTGTACTCGCACTCACTAGGTTGTGTTACCTAGTCGGCCGATTTTGGATTTAAAAGAAAAGGTATAAATATATTGCTTTTGTGGGTGATAGTTTCTCCACAGAGGCACACACACAAAAGCCATCTAATAACTTTTGAATCTCTTTCAATTGTTTAGTTGCAAAATATTTTAACGAGTATCCTTAGGTGTCTTAAAAATTTTGCATGGATCACTTCAGAAGATAAGCACTGCAAAAGAGTTTTGTAACTTTTAATGTTCTCATTAGATTAAGATCTCACATTGCTTTCTTCTACGGCCAGAATCACGATCAAATTTGGTCTCCTGCCGCTGAAAAGGAAGTCAAAAGTTGTCAAAAGCAAATTATGTTCATAATAATAGTAAGGAGTCTATTGTCATTTAAAACAAACAGTTTTACATTAAATCTCTCATTCACATTTGTAAAATGATAATTATTTCTTTAAATAAAAATATACTATTAATTGGATTTAAAGATGATAATCACTTGGGCAAAAAAAAATCAGCTTTAATATCTTCTTCTACTTTGTTTTGTAAGCTAAGCCTG
>JBBPFJ010000230.1:104318-147705 GCA_037975025.1 Excoecaria agallocha
TATAAGCTATCATCCGGAGCTAAAGTGAACTCAGTATCCCTACTCTCACGGATATCCATCATAGCCTTAGCTAACCTCTCATTATGTAGCTGGATGGCTTTTACTTGTTGTAACAAGTCTGGCTTAAGTTGTAATTCAGCTAGAATTGCTCCATCAGCAGTTAGGGACAATCTCACCCCCATGGCTCTTAAAGCTACCATATGTTTCCTACTGAGTGCATCAGCTATCACATTAGCTTTACCCAGATGGTAGTCAATGTAACAATCATAATCTTTAATCAACTCTAGCCAACGCCTCTGTCTCAAGTTAAGTTTCTTCTGTGTCGGCAGGTATTTCAAACTCTTGTGGTCGATAAAGATAAAATATTTCTCACCAAAAAGATAATGCCTTCAAATTTTTAATGCAAATACAATTGCTGCTAATTCCAAATCATGAGTGGGATAATTCCTCTCATGAGTCTTTAGCTGCCTGGAAGCATAAGCAACCACTTTATCCTCCTACATCAAGACACAACCTAACCTATTTCTAGAAGCATCACTATAAATTACAAAATCTTTTCCTGACATTGGCTAGGTCAAAACAAGTGTTTTTATCAACATCTTTTTTAATTGCTCAAAAGTCTCTTGACACTTCTCTAACCATACAAATCTAACATTCTTCTGAAGTAATCGGGTCAAAGGAGTAGCAATGATAGAAAACCCCTTTATAAAGCTTCTGTAATAACCAACCAGACCCAGAAAACTTCTAACTTCTTTCACATTTCCAAGAATTTTCCACTCTAATCTTGCCTGTACTTTCTTGGGATCCACAGATATTCCCTGTGCAGACACTATATGTCCCAAAAATGCAACTTCCTGAAGCCAAAACTCATACTTGCTGAGCTTTGCATACAGTTATCGATCCCTTAGACTCTAAAGTACTATCCTGAGATATCTGTCATGTTCTTTAGGAGTCTTAGAATACACCAGAATATCATCTATGAAGACTATCACAAACTAATCCAGGCATGGGTGAAAAATCTAGTTCATGAGATCCATAAAAGCCGCTAGTGCATTTGTCAATCCAAATGACATCACTAGGAACTCATTATGTCCATATCTAGTATGAAAAGCTATCTTCTGCACATCAGCCTCCCTAACTCCCAATTAGTAGTATCCCGATCACAAATCAATCTTAGAGAACTTCCTTGCACCTTTTAGCTGGTCAAACAAGTCATCAATGTGAGGCATTGGATATTTATTCTTGATAGTAACCTTATTCAACTGCCTATAATCGATGCATAATAGCAAAGATCCATCTTTCTTCTTTACAAATAGTACTGGTGCACCCCAAGGCGAAACACTAAGCCTAATAAATCCTTTCTCTAATAACTCTTGCAACTGAACTTTGAGTTCTTTTAACTCAGTATGTGCCATTCTGTATGGAGTTAAAGAGATAGGTGTAGTACCAGGCATCACCTCAATAGAGAAATCTACCTCTCTATTTGGTGGCAAACCAGGGAATTCATATGGGAAGTCATAAACTGTAGGAATGTCACTGATACCTAGTCCCTCCTTCCCAGTTTAAATCACATAAGCTAAATATGCTGCACACCCTCTTCTTATCAACTGATGTGTTGTAGTAGCTGAAATCACATTTGATAAGAAATTTGACCGTTCCCCATCTACAGTTATTTTTGTTCCATCCTTGGTTATCAAGGTGATTTGCTTTAACCAACAATCTACTATAGCCCAATGAGCATAAAGCCAATTTATACCCAGAATAATATCAAATTCTCAAAAAGAAGGGCTATCGAATCAACAAAGATTACTAACCTGAATATCATCTTATAATCGAAACATCTCAGTTCATGGCATGTATATGCATAAAGAACCCAATCACTCAATCAAACTTAACTCCGCATTTCTCCGATCTTAGGACAGCCAAAACCAGCTCTAATACCACTAAATGTAACACCCGATAGCCAGATATTGGTCCAAATATCGGTGTCACACTACACTGCGGTGATCCATAAATTATTATTAAATTATCCATCTATAACATTCATTATTCTAACCATTAAGTTATAGGTCCCACATTCTAAAATATCTTATTAATTAATCTACAGAAATTCGGGCAGCATAATGGCTGAAACCCAAATTATGCCTTCATGCAAAAGCTACAAAGTACTTCCAAAATATTCACAAACATCCAACCCAACCTCCACAATCTATATATATATATACTCCACAAGATCAGCCAAATACAGAACAACAGTCATTTTCAAAATTTTACATATAACCATACATATATATAGTACAATTTATGTGCTTATCCCATTTACTTATTTACAGTACATAACAGATATATACAAGTCAGAAACTATGTACAGTCCCCAAAACTAGCCATGTTGTCCTACAAGGAAACATCTATATGTCCAGGCTAAACAAAACCGCAAAAATGTTGGATCCTTCTAATGTTGATTCCTTTCGCACAAACTCAATCTCTGTTTCCTACGTGCAGTACAAAACCACACGCTAAATACAAAAGTACTTAGTGGTGAACATAAACTTAAAACCCTAGAATTTCATAACAGTTCATTCACATATTCTTCATAATTGTATTTTATTATAATACAAAATTTTTCGATTAATTTCTAAATTTCACTTTTATTGACAAAATTACTATATTTACCCTTGCTTGAGAAGTTCATTCTCAATTATAGTTTTTCAAGTTTTATTCTCAAATTTTATCACTTTAAATTTGAATTTTACACTATAGGAATAAATTTTCACTTTAGTTCCTAAAGTTTCAAATATGCACTTCTGTCCTAATTTCTTTGTTTATCAATTCTTTTAGGCTTTTGCCCTTATTTTTTAGTACATTTTTGTCCAAACAGTAATTTATTCTCGCTTTTCAAGTTTTACATTTTTACTCATACAACATTTTTTTATGCTTTAGTCAATATAATATTTTAATTCTCTTGCCCCTAGTATAGCATGGAAATGTATCATTAATTAGGATGAGCAAAAGTATGGACCCTATAGGTCCCAATACTCCGGTAGTATCAATTACACACATATTATTATTATTTTTTTCTTTTCTTTTTTTCCTTTTTCATTTTTCCTAAATACTTCAATACAGACGTGAAACCATATCAAGGTTAACACTATGCAAGTCGCCATGACTTGCTACAGTGGTTACAGAAATATCCATATGGCTAGCCATGTACATCCTAATTTCTGATTTCACACATAATACTAAGGGCAAAATACAATTATAATTTAATACAGTTTACAATAATACATCATTACCGATTCATAATAATAATTAGTATACATTATTAAAAATAGTCTCAGTATCTCAAATATATCAGTTTTTCAATTAAAATCATATGATTCAATTACAATTATTTTCATTTATTTATTTTATTTATTACTTTCTTTCCCAATACATGCTCCTTACATGTCATATAGATTAATTATATTATATTTTACACTTATTCGATTTATATATCAAAATTTCATAAATTTTCTTAAGGTCCCTATTCGGTTACCTTATTCTAATTTCCTTATAAATTGTATTTTCTACTCAATTTAATCACAATAAATATAAAACCATCTATTTTTCAATTATTTCAATTTAATTCAAAAAATTAAATTTTTGTCCCTAATTTTTTTTAAATGACCGAAATTTTCCCTAAAATTAAAATTGTTTAAATTTTAATTAAACACCATAATTTCACTAATTTATCTTCTAATTGCACAATTCTAAGTCCAATTTCATAATTAATAATTAACCTAATTTTTTTTATAATTATATATACAACATATATATTGTGAAATTAAAGGGTTTAAAATTATTCACTTACCAAATCACTCAACAATTTTATCTTTTCCCTTATTTTTGGTTGATTTGCTTCCCTTTCCTTGCTCTTCAATTGGTAACAAATTCATGACCAAAATCACCATAGAATAAGTCAAAATTTTGCTCAAATAATTTACACAATATTATAATCAACACTTAATTACTCTAATTATCAAATAAAACTAAATTTTCCCCAACTCACCAAATTATTCACTTGAAGAATTAGACTTTATTCACCTTCTTTCACCACCCATATCAACCAAAGGTGAAGGAAAGCAAGATAAAACAATTTAATTGAAACTATTATTGGGAAATCTTAGGAATTAAGATTAAAGAAACAAATAAAATGAAGGAGAAGAAGAAAGGAAGGAAATAGTAGTAAAGAAAAAGGGAAATGGCTGGCCAATACAAAGAGATAAAAATATCGTATGCCACATTTAATGATACACCTACTTTAGGACAAAAGAAATTAAGTCCTAAGTGGGTCCAATGCCATATGTCACAATTTAATTGGCCAATACACTTTTAGTTGTCAATTTTTGATAAAAATTATACCAAAAATTTCTAAAAATGTTAATTAGGCCATACTTAAAATTTTGAATCAATCCAAGGTCGTTTCGATATCAAACTAGCCCCGAATGTAAATTTTAACCAGTCCGAAAGCTGAATTTTCAAAGTCTTTGAAAAATTCATTTTATCATTCCAAAAATTTATATACATAATTTCTAGTCAATTGGTGCAATCGAAATAATTTTATGAAGTCCAGGGAATATTTTAAGCCAGTTAAAGTTCTCAGTCAACTATATTGATGTAGTTATTTATTTTATTTTTCCCTTTTGGAGACCTATTTGACCTCAATTTCAGCCCAAATTATACCACCAGATTCGTTATTAATAATACTTTTCAATGGTGAAGAAAAATATTTTATGGGCCCACCGGGTGGCACTATTCACCTCGGCGATTCCTGGGATGTTACAATAAGCATGTCATGGTATATTTTTTATTTTATGGGCATTTTTTAAAATAAATAATCCTCCTCATATTTTTCATTCACTATAATTTTGGCTTCATTTTCTTGTTTATTTTTACATATTATTTCTATATAACCCATTTGGCCACATTTTTGTAGTTGATATTTGGTCTCCACCAACACTTGTTTTGTAGATGATTTGTCTTCTTGTAGTGAGGACAAAGTGTTTTGTTTTCCTCATTATTTCTTTTCTTTATTGACATTGCTTGAAAAGCTCATTCCACAACACCTTCTTCCCTTATAGATTTTCTTTGTTCATATGCCTGTAAAGCATTTAAAAGTTCTACCAAAGTAATACTTGACAAATTTTTAGTATTTTCTAAAGTAGAAATTGTAATTTCATATTTTTCAAGCAATATAACAAATATTTTTTCAACTATCCCTTTTTAAGAAAATACCTTACCAATTAATCTCATCTTACTGATGATGCTAAAAAGTTTGTCAACGTACTCTTTGATTTTCTCAAACTCTTTCATGTTTTGCATTTCAAATTTGCGTAATAAATTTATCACGCACATGTATTTTATCCTCTCATTTCCTTGATGCTTCTTTTCAAAATACTTTCAAATTTCTGCAGCAAAATCGAGTTGTATAATTTTAGGAAGGATTAAAGGTGTAATGGCTGAGTATAAACATGTTTTGGCTCTAGTTTTCATTGCCTTTTTTTCGTTATGCGCTTTGATTTAAGCTACCGTTGGATTGGCTTATAGTGAAGGAACTTTAGAATCTTTTTTTACAGCATTCCAAAGATCCAAAGCTTCAAAATGGACTGTCATTTGTATCGTCCAAATTTGAAAGTTTGTTCCATCAAATTTTGGCAATTGCATTTGTAGAAAATTTGTTTGACCTTTCATGTGTAGATTTTTATATGTGTATTTTATGATCCTCAAGAAAAAGGTTATGATACCAATTTGTTAATTAATTTTTTTTATTTATTTAAGATAAAATGTAGAAATACAAAACTTTAAAACTTAAAAACCTTGACCTCTCATTTATATATTCATAAAATTTAAATATTTATAGTAAAATTTGTAACAAATATAATCAAACTTATTTCTAAAAGTATGAATGTAAAACAATAAAATAAAAATTAAATTTAAATATAAAAAATCCTAACTCTCTTACTTCTCTTTTCTCAAACTTTGACTTAATTTTTATTAATCTCCAATGGACTCGTTCTCAACATATTATCATAAATAATTAATAAAAAAATGTAAAGAAGAAAAGAACTGATACTCGAATTTCAATTTACTTGAAGTTGAGAATTTAATATTCTGACAGCTCTCAAATTTATACTGCTAAATCAAAAGAATGATTATTTATATGCATTTTCTACACATTTTTAGCCTAGAATAACATAATATTTTCCATAATTTTAGCTCCACAATTCACGTTATGTTGACACCTTGAACTATTTGTTTCATTTAATAGATTCTCATATTTTGAATTGTTTCTGAATCTTACATTTCATTTAAATGCATTTTAAAAAAAATTGGGTTGGTAAATTATGTTCGGGTTGGGGTTCGAGAAATTTAGGTTGTTTAGGTTCTTAGGTTCGGCTCGATATTATTAGGGTTCTAGCTAATTTTTAGTTCTCGATTGTTCGGGTCGTTGAACAATGTACACGCTTAAAAGTCTTTTGATAACATCAACTTTCTATCTTTTGAAATAAGTTTTTCAAATTTTTTTGAAGAATTTTGTGATAAGTTTTGATAAATTGAAAAATATATTTTTATTTATATTGATTTCTGAAAAACTCTTTATATGAAATTTGAATTAAGTATTTATAAGTATTTGGTGGTGAAATTTTAACTTGAAAATAAAGGTTATAAATGATTGACAAACAACTTGGTGTTAATTTTTTTTCTAATAATATTGAAAAAGTTTTACTTAATGAATCAACTTCATTCAAATTGAATTAATTAGTTATATATATAGGTCCCGAATGACACTCAATAGGGGGGTGAATAGGGTATCTCATAATTTTCTGATCAAATTTCTAATGTAACAGAAATGAATGCAAGTGTAAATTTCTAATAGATTTTCTAATTGAAAATAAGTATGCAAGGCAATATGAATAATAAAATTTTAAGTTTTTTTCTTAATATGAAATCTCTTTACTTATCTAAAAAATGTGCGTAGTCAATTTTGTAAAAATATTTCTGAATTGTTTTTTTTACAGAATTTTGAAAATGCAATTTTCCAAAATGTATAATAGAAAAGTGAATGGCAAGAAAATAAATAGAAAATTAAAGCACAAACATAATTTATCGTGGTTTGGCCTTTTTGCCTACATCTACTCCCTAAGAATTACTATTGAACTTTTCTCTCCACTCTTAACTCTTTTAAGGGCAAGAGTCAAAGCCAATATAAAAATCTATGTATATGTACCCACAATCTTTTTCCCAAAGTAAAAATTAAAACACTTACTAGAATTTCTTCCTTAGGTTCTAGCCAACCCAACTCACAATCTTTCTTTAATAGAATTTCCTCACTAGAGATTACAACAGAAACTATAATTAATTGAGGATGATTTGTAAATATGAAGTGCTAAGATGGAAAGTGAGATTTAAAGATGTAAGCTTTCTTTTAAGAGTTAGAATTCTTTCCAAAATGATATCTAACCTCTAAATGAGTTCTACCACTTGTATTTTACTAAAAAAAACTTGATTTTAAGTGTAAAATCTCAAATATAGCTGTTTATGACCGTTTGAAGGGCAAAACAGACAATTCTGCCTTCACTAGTTGTTACTAGCCGTTATTTTATCTTGTAGTGTCAGACAAATTTTTGATTAGAAATATGTTCAGATTTTTAATCCAATTTCTGATGACACGAAATTCTAATGATCAAATTCTGTAATAATTTCTAACAGAACTAGCTTTGTTAAAGAAAAATTATTTTGACTATTTTAAAATATTTTTTTTACAATTTAAAACTTAGAAAATGTATGAGTAATAATTTGATCCTCAAATTGATCTTACAATTTTAATAACTTAAAATCCTATATACTAATATCTTATCCTTTTGAGTTATCTTGAAGTCTTTATAACTTTTTATATGTACATCAGAATGATGTATAGAAATACCTGCAGAAATAAGTTTAGAGTAGGATTCACAATAGAGTTTATATAAGGTTTGATTATCATCAAAATCTGGATATAGTCTTGGGCTAACAATCTCTCCCTTTTTGATGATGACAAAACTTTAATAAACTCTATTTAGAAGTCTATATAGGTTAGTGTTTATAAAACTCCCCTTAAATATATGCATGGGGTATATATAGAATAATAAGATTTGTAGAAAAGAATTTAACCCTATATGTTATATAGAAGTAGAAAATATTTTGATTTGTACTTGTATAAAATGTTAATAAGATTTGATAGAGAAATTCCATAGAATTATCTAATAATATCAGGAATAATATTCAATAACAGAAACATTAAAACAAACATTCCAATATATGTTCTACCCTTTTTTGTTAGCATCCAAAAAGGAGAGGCACAACAAAGATTGATAAAAAAAAATATAAGTTGTTAAACTAAAACAAACAGAGTATCATGGGTTAACATCCATAGGTAAACTGCTGCTGCCTGGCTGACCTGACTTAAGAGGGTGCTTATCATGGTGAATGGTGAGAGCAAATTTACGTCTTGGTAGAGGAGAGGGCTCAACAACAGGAACAGTAGAAGCATGAGCAGGAACGGATGGTGCATAAATAGTGAACAAAACAGGAAGAATGTTAGAAATTTTAGTAAATAGTTCATTGAGTTTACCAGAGAGACCACAATTCCAACAACTTCGACTGATCAACCACAAAAGTGAGATCATAAGAAGGAACAATAAATTGAGTTGTGGGAAGACCACCAGACAGACTAGCAAATTTTTCAACTGGCAAAGCAAGAGGATTTGAAGGTGTGTGATCTACAGATTTGTTCCCAGCCTTAGTGGCAGAGGAGCTGGTAGAAGAATCAAAGACATAAGCTATATGTGGAACAGAATCATTCCTAGAATTTGTATCCGGCTCTCCTTTAAAGGACTCGCCAAAATTCTCCTTAGAAACTGCATCATAAGTGTTATCAGAAGATTTGGAAGACTTTTCATCATATTGAGCTTCAGAATTCTCTGTAGATTTTGTGTCAAATGTGGCATCAAATTTTTTTTCAGAATTTCCTTCAGATTCCTTATTAGAGACTTCTTCAGAAAGATTGGTAGATTTCTAATCATTTTTCTTATCAGAAATCTGAGCAACAACTTTAGGTTCTTCAATCTTGACACCTTTAAGCAATCTGAGCCTGTAAAGCAGTGTCTATAGGTGAAGTATCAACAGGCATTAGTTCTTTTCTTTTAGCCAATTCATGTACATGAGATTTACTAGGAACTTCAACAAACTTTCTTTTACCAGTATGAACTTTCTTCCCTGCCTCTTTATAAAATACAAAGCTAATCTTCTCAATTTTGTAAGACATAAAAATTGTATCGTCTGTTATCAATTTCCAATGCTCAAATAAGGCAGTAAGAATGAGACTATAGGGTTTCTTTTCACCTGCAGACTTGGTAGCCATGTGATTAAAAAAAGGAAGGGCAAGTTAAAGTCCTTATCTGTATGATAGTGCCATAGAAAAACAATATCAAAATCAGACAAGTATGAGGTGCTACCAGACCGACGAGTCACATAGAGGCATATAAATTTAGATAAATTCGATATTGAACCAACAGGTTGGAAGCCAATGGATTTTTAGAGGCAGCGCTACCATACTAGAGATGCTACCCAAAAATTTATCATTATCAAGATCAACAAATTCCAAAATATTGCTATTATTCCCAGTACATTTTGACCCTTTGAGAGGCATGGAAAAAATTTTTGCAATCACAGAAGGATTTACAGTAAATTCGGAGTCATTTATCCTTACTTTGAAACTTTTGGCTTCAATGTTAAATAGGGATAAGTAAAACTGACCAATCAGGTCTAGGTAAAATCGCTTCTAACAGTAGGTAAAGAATGTACGCCACCTTTGTCTTTCGATGTAATGAGCGATGTCCGATGCAGCCTTTGAGAGATCACCCCAATCGATGATTTTGGATGGAAGAAAAGGGTGTGGTTGTTATGGCATAACTTTCGATTTTAGGGATTTTGAGGTTATCGGTTTGGGTAAGGGTACAGTAGTGATCGATGTTGGTTGTGAAGACATCGGAGGCGGTGATGAAGTGTGGCGAGGTTTTCATTTGGCTAGGGTTTTTAGTGGCCCACGATGAATCATGATAGGATGAAAAAGAGATAGTCGATGGTTTATGAGAGGAACGACGAAGAATAAATTGTCTTGAGATTGTCACAAATGGGGTTTGAGGAGAGAAACCAAAAGACATAAAATCAAACTAAATCACCAAAAAGATAGTTATCAAAAATAATAATAAATATAAAGAAGTTTAAAATGGCAGATGAAACAATGTGATTTGATGGTGTAAGTGATGTGCATGTACAACCATGATGTCATGTTGGGAAACTGCAAATTTGCAATTACCGATGCGCGAAAGATGAAGAGGCACACAAAAGGACAGGGCTGCCCCTATCAAATTTAAAAAGCACACATAGATAGTGGTAGGGTTAATATAGACTTTTTGTATATTATGTTTACCTCAATTTGGTTAACCCACTACTACATGAAATTGTCAACCCAAAGTAACTCAAAATTTTGAATTTTTTAACTTCTTCTTTAATAAAAAAAAATTTGAAATATTAAAAAATTTAGGGTAATTTAAAACACGCACGAATTTTCTTTCATGATTATAAAGTCAATTTGCAAAATTTTACTTAGCTAAATTTTCAAGGGCTACGAAATTCTTTGAGAAAGAAAGGCTAATATTGCTAAGGATTCAAAAACTTACTCACAAATACCCATTCCTAGCTTTCTTCTCAACTCACAAAAATGATCATCTTTGAGAGGCTTGGTAAAGATGTATGCTAGCTAATTTTTCATAGAGACAAATTCTAGCAAAATATCTCCTCTTTACATATGATCTCTAATAAAGTGATGACGAATTTCTATGTGCTTCGTTCTTGAGTGTAGGATTGGATTTCTAGTAAGATTTATGGCACTAGTGTTATCATAAAATATTGGAATTTTACCAAATTCTATTCCATAATCTTTTAACTATTGTCGAATCCACCAAACTTGAGCAACGCACCCACCAACAACAATGTATTTTGCTTCAGTAGTATACAAAGCTATAGAATTTTGCTTTCTACTTGACCACATGATTAGAGAATTACCCAAAAAATGACATATAGCTGATGTGTTTTTCCTGTCGATTCTACATCTAACATAATCAGCATCAGAATATCCAACAAGGTTGAAGGAAGTCCTCTTTGGATACCATAATCCTAAATTCTGTATTCCTTGAAGATATCTCATAATTCTTTTTACTGCAGACAAGTGAGATTCCTTTGGAGCTGATTGAAAGTGGGAACACAAACACACACTAAAGTTAATGTCTGGCCTACTTGCAGTTAGGTACAGCAAAGATCCAATCATTCCTCTATATACTTTTTCTTCAATATTTTTGTTCTTATCTTTTTCCAACTTAATAGATGCACTTATAGGGATATTGGCAGATTTTGCATCACTCATTTTATACTTCTTCAGCAGTTCTTTTGTATATTTTATTTGACTGATAAAAATTTCGTCTGAACATTGCTTGATTTGAAGACCCAAAAAGAATGTTAGTTCACCCATCATGTTTATTTCAACTTCCTTTTTTTATAATGGCTTCAAATTCCTTACACAAAGAAATGTTAGTAGAACCAAAAATAATATCATCAATATATATTTGAACAATTAGAATGTGAGATGATTTATGTTTAACGAAAAAAGTATTGTCTACTTTTCCTCTATTAAAACCATGACTTAGTAAAAAACAACTTAGTCTTTCATACCAAGCTCTAGGAGCTTGCTTTAAGCCATATAGAGCCTTTTTAATTTTGTAAACAAAATCAGGATTTTTAGAATTTTCAAAACTAGGGGGTTGTTTTACATAAACTTATTTAGTTAGAAAACTATTTAGAAAAACACTTTTGACATCCATTTGACATAATTTGAAATTTTGAAAACATGCTTATGCACACAGAATTCTAATGGCTTCTAATCTAGCCATGGGTGCAAAAATTTCATCAAAATCTATACCTTCTTCTTGATTGTAGCCTTAGGCCACTAATCTGGCTTTATTTCTGACAACATTATCTTGTTCATTCAACTTGTTTTTAAACACTCATTTTGTTCCAATGATAGAATAGTTTGAGGGTCTAGGCACCAAATTCCATACTTTATTTCTTTCAAACTGATTAAGCCCTTCTTGTATTGTAAGAATCCAACTATCATCATTTTTAGCATCATTAAAATTTTTAGGTTCAAGTTGAGAGACAAAGGCAACATTACCACAATATTCTCTTAATGCTCTTCTTGTCATCATTCTTTCAGATAGATTTGTTAGCAAATCATCTTTAGGATGATATTTGTGGAATCTCCAGTCCTTAGGTAATTTTGGTGTTTTATGTTCTTTTTTAAATTCTGGTACATTTTCTGATTGAATTTTTTGTTCCTTTTTTGATTGATTTTCTGGATCATTTTCTACAATGTCTTAATGTTCCAAAATACTATCATCTGGATCTGGTTGTTGATCTAATGATTTTTTCTCTTTCATCAACTTTTTGATTTTTGTTATTTCCAAACTCAAGACATGTTTCATCATCAGAATAATTCTTTTCTCCAGAATTTTCATTAGTAAACTCAAATTTAACATTTATATATTCTTTCACTTTATGTGCTCATTTATTGAAAACTCTATATGCTTTAGAATTTAAAGAATAGCCTAAAAATATATCTTCATCAGATTTTACATCAAATTTAGCTAAATTGCTTTTATCATTGAAAATGAAACACTTGCAGCCAAAAGGTTGAAAGTAGTTGATATTTGGTTTTTTTCCTTTCTATAATTCATATGCTGTCTTTTCTAGTATTGTTTTGATCAAAATTTTATTTAGAATGTAGCACGCTGTGTTGATTGCTTCAGCCCAAAAGTACTTTGGGAAGTTGTTTTCGTTCAGCATTGTTCTCACCATTTCTTAAAGAGTTATGTTCTTCCTTTCTACAATGGCATTCTGTTATGGTGTTCGTTGAGCAGAAAAGGTATGGCTTATACCAGAATTATTACAGAATTCTTTAAATTTCTGATTCTCAAATTCTCTTCCATGATTACTTCTAATGCTTGTGATTTTGTATCCCTTCTCGTTCTAAATTTTCTTACTTAATTTCTTAAATGCTTCAAATGCTTCATCCTTATGAGTAAGAAACATTACCCAAGTATATCTTGTGTAATCATCTACCACATTGAGCACATATGATTTTCCACTAATGCTTGAAGGACTTATCAGTCCAAATAAATCCATATGAAGAAGCTCTAATGGTTTCTTGGTAGAGATTTCATTTTTGGACTTATGTGAATTTCTAATTTGCTTTCCAAGTTGGCATGCCTTACATACATAATCTTTATTAATCTTCATTTTTGGTATTCCCTTAACCAAATCTTTTCTTACTAGCTTTTCTAATGCATGAAAGCTTGCATGTCCATATTTTCTATGCCACAAGATGCTTAGATCTTCTTTAGAAGTTAGATATTTAGCTTCACTTTTCTGGATATCTTCTATGCTAACCAAGTAGATGTTTCCAGATCTTTATCCTTTTAGAATAGATTTTCCTCTTTCCACATCTTTCACTCTACAATGATGAACTTCAAAAATTACTCTTTTCTTCTTGTCACAAAGTTGACTTATACTCAATAAGTTATACTTTAGACCTTTAACAAGAGAAACATCTTCAATTATTGGATTAGTCCCAATGGTACCAATACCAATAATTTTTGTCTTTTCTGTTATCACCAAAACTAACAGAACCTCCTATAGATTTTTCCAATTTAGAAAACTTAGTTCTATCCCATATCATATGCCTAGAGTAGCCACTATCCATATACCATTTTTCTTTCTTGGTGCTCCTTAGGCAAACCTGTAAAGAAATTAAGAGTTTTTAGGTACCCAACTTTTCTTGGGTCCTTCCTTGTTAGTTGACATATTTGTATAATTTTTAACAACCCATTTATTTTTGGTAAAATTAGCATTTTTCTTATAATAACAATGTTTCAAAATATGTCCCTTTTTACAGTAATAAAAGCATGTAGCAAAAGTGCTAATTACCATTTTATCATATGAGTATTTCTTATATCTTTTCTGGGCATAATTTCTATGATAATTTCTAGATGTACTTGCATTGTAAGCAAATTTTGTATTTTGTTTTTCAACAGAATTTTCATTGCATACATAAATTTATTTTCCTTTCACATCATATTTTTCTTGTAGGGATATAAATTTACCTTCCAAATCAAAATATTCATTTCTTAGCTTGATTTCTGTTTCCTTTACATTTTCATGTTCCATACGCAATGCATCTAATTCTTTTACCATATCTATATGTGTCTTTTTAAGAATGCAATATTTATGATGCAAATTTTCAAAGCATTCAAGCATTTTTTCATATTCATTGCCATTTTCATTTGAGTCAGAATCAGAATCAGAATTACTTACTTCAGAACCTTCAAAATAACTTTCAAGCAATCTTTTATCTTCAGCAATTTTTTATTTGTCTCCAAAATTTAACTTTTGCTTTTCATGATCAGAAATTGCCATCAATCTGACATCATCAAAATTTTCAGATTTAGATTCTCTTGTGTTTGATTCTTCACTGTCACTCCATTTGGTCTTCATTGCTTTCTTTTTGAATCTTTTGTCCTTTCTTTTTAAGTTTGGACATTTTGATTTGATGTAATAAGGTTTGTTGCATTCATAACAAATAACATCTACAGCAGATTTTGATGTATTTTCCGCCTTATGATGTGCAAATTTTTGATGCTGCTTTTTGTATGATTTTTTTCCTTTCTTGTATAGCTTTTTGAACTTTTTTTGTAATTAATGCCACCTTATCATCACCTGTGGAATAATCACTTTCAAATTATGCCTTGAGAGCAATAACTTTCAATTTTCTATCTTTTTCTTTTTCTGCATCTTGAGACTTAATGTAAAGTTCATGAGAAATAAGTGATCCACAAACATTATGAAAATTAAGAGTGCTAAGATCTTTATCTAAAAGAATTGAAGCTTCTGCTTCTCATCTAGGTGTAAGACCTGTAACAAGCTTAGCAATTTTATTGTGTTCATCAAGTTTTTTACCAAGAGCCTTAATTTCATTATTTAATTTGACATACCTGTTAATTACCTCAGAAATGGACTCTTCTAGTCTTATTTTGAATGCCTCATAATCTACCATGAGAACATGAAGTCTGGTATCTTTCACTTGATTTGTACCTTTATAAGTAGCTTGTAGTTTGTCCCAAATTTCTTTTGCTGTATCACATCCTGAAACCCTATTGAATTCATTTGTGTGTAATGAGTAGAAAAGTATACTTATAGCTTTAGAATTCAGCTGCACTTTTCTCTTTTTAGCTTCTGTGAATTCCTTTCTTATTTTTGGAATCATAGCAATTTTTCATGCACCTTCTTCAACAGATCTCTTTTTATGGATGCTCGTATCCATTTTCAATAATATCCTAGCAATCTATATCTTAAGATTGGATAAAATACCTCATGATAACCTTTCAGAAAAGATAGTTTTCACCATTGAATATTGGAGGACGATAGATAAAATGTCCCTCTTTGAATAGAGTAGCAATAGTAGAACTACTAGATTTAGCCATTTGTAAGATCACTCAAGGTTTTACACCTGAGAAAATAGAGAACCACTCTGATATCAAATATAGGTCCTAAAAGACACTTAAGAGGGGGGTGAATTGGGTTTCTCAGAATTTTCTGCCAAATTTCTAATGTAACAAAAATAAATGCAAGTGTAAATTTCTAATAGATTTTCTAGTTAAAAATCTAAGTATGCAAGGCAATATGAATAATAAAATTTTTAAGTCTTTTTGTTAATATGAAATCTCTTTACTTATCTTGAAAATGTGCGTGCTCAATTTTGTAAAAATATTTCTGAATTATTTTTTTACAGAATTTTGAAAATGCAATTTTCCAAAATGTATAATAGAAAAGTGGATGACAAGAGAATAAATAGAAAATTAAAGCACAAACATAATTTATTATGGTTCGGCCTTTTTGCCTACATCCACTCCCCAAGAATTACTCGTGAGCTTTTTTCTCAACTCTTAACTCTTTTAAAGGCAAGAGTCAAAGCCTATATACAAACCTATGTATATGAACCCATAATCTTTTTTCCAAAGTAAAAGATTAAAACACTTACTAGAATTTCTTCCTTAGGTTCTAGCCAACCCAACTCACAATCTTTCTTTAATAGAATTTTCTCACTAGAGATTACAACAAAAACTATAATCAATTGAGGATGATTTGTAAAGATGAAGTGCTAAGATGGAAAGTAAGATTTAAAGATGTAAGTTTTCTCTTAAGAGTTAGAATTCTTTCCAAAATGATATTTAATCTCTAAATAAGTTCTACCACTTGTATTTATACTAAAAAAAACTTGATTTTAAGTGTAAAATCTCAAATATAGTTGTTTATGACCGTTTGAAGGGCAAAACAGACAATTTTGCCTTCACTAGCCCTTACTAACCATTATTTTATCTTGTAGTATCATATATATTTTTGATTAGAAATATGTTCAGATTTCTAATCCAATTTTTGATGACACAAAATTCTAATTACCAAATTATGTAATAATTTCTAACAGAACTAGTTTGTCAAAGAAAAATTATTTTGACACTTTTAAAATATTTTTATACAATTTAAAACTTAGAAAATGTATGAGTAATAATTTGATCCTCAAATTGATCTTACAATTTTAATAACTTAAAATCCTATATACTAAGATCTTCTCCTCTTGAGTTATCTTGAAGTCTTTATAACTTTTCACATATACATCATAATGATGCATAGAAATACCTACAGAAATAAGTTTAGAGTAGGATTCACAATAGAGTTTATATAAGGTTTTATTATTATCAAAATCTGACACTACAAAAAAAATGCAGAATAGCGACAAAAATTTGCGACAACAATAAAATTCATTGCTAAATGCACAATATAGCAACAACATTACGACAAAAAATGGCTTTCGTCGCAAATCTTGGAAGATGTGGTGGGAAAACAAGTATTATGACAAATTAGTGACAATAAATTTTTATTGTTGCTAATATCAAGCGCCAAAATTTTGGCACAAACAATTGCGACAACAAAAGTAGATTTGGAGACAACATTGTTATAGCTAATTAGCGACAACAAAGTTGTAGCTAATTGGCGACAACAATATTGTTGCTAATTTAGCAAAACATACTATTCCTTACATATGGCTCTATTGGCGACAATATTGTTGTAGCTAATTAGCGAAAAAATTGTTGTAGCTAATTGGCGACAACAATATTGTCACTAATTTAGCAAAATACTATTATGTTCATATACCTATATTGGTGACAACATTATTGTAGATAAATGGCGACAACATGGTTGTAGCTAATTTGGCGACAACAATGTTGTCGCTAATTTAGCAAAATACTATTATGTTCATTTACCTATATTGGCGACAACATTGTTGTAGCTAATTGGCGACAACATGGTTGTAGCTAATTTAGCAACATCAATATTGTCGCTAATTTAGCAAAATATAGTTATGTTTATATACCAATATTAGCGATAACATTGTTGTAGCTAATTGGCGACAATATTGTTGTAGCTTGTTGCCGCTAATTTGGCAAAATACAATTCCATTCATGTGGCTTTATTGGTGACAACATTGTTGTAGCTAACTTTGAGTCAACATTGTTGTAGCTAATTTGGCGACAATAATATTGTCGCTAATTTGGCAAAATACAATTATATTCATATACCAATATTGGCGACAACATTGTTATAACTAATTGGCGACAACATTGTTGTAGCTAATTTGGGGACAACATTGTTGTTGCTAATTCGGCAAAATACAATTATATTCATATACCAATATTGTTGTCGCCAATTTAGCAAATACTATTCCATTCATGTGGCTTTATTGACGACAATATTTTTGTAGCTAACTTTGTGATAACATTGTTGTAGGTAATTTGGCAAAATACAATTATATTCATATACCAATATTGGCAACAACATTATTGTAGCTAACTTTGCGTCAACATTTTTGTAGCTAATTTGGTGACAATAATGTTGTCGCTAATTTGGCAAAATACAATTATATTCATATACCAATATTGGCGACAATATTGTTATAGCTAATTGACGACAATATTGTTGTAGCTAATTTGGGGACAACATTGTTGTTGCTAATTTGGCAAAATACAATTATATTCATATACCAATATTGTTGTCGCCAATTTAGCAAATACTATTCCATTCATATGGCTCTATTGGCGACAACATTTTTGCAGCTAACTTTGCGATAACATTGTTGTAGGTAATTTTGAAAAATACAATTATATTCATACACCAATATTGGCAACAACATTGTTGTAGCTAATTGGCGACAACATTGTTATCGCTAATTTGGAAAAATATAATTATGTTCATATACCAATATTGGCGACAATATTGTTGTCGCTAAATTGACGACAACAATGTCGTAGCTAATTGGCGACAACAATGTTGTCGCTAATTTAGCTCTATATTATTTCATTCATATAACTATATTAGCTAGAATTATGTTCTAGCCAAAATTTAGGTATTTAGATAAAATTATGTTCTAACTATTTTTATATGATCATAATTTTTAATATTTAAATTTCATTTACATTTAATTAGAGTATTTAATTTAATAAATTTAGCTAGTATATTTTTTAGGAAAATTTAGATAAACTAAATTGATTTAACTTATATTAATTAAATTAAAATAAATTATTATCTTTACAAATAATAATAATAATAATAATAATAATAATAATAATATAAATTATTATTAATTATATAACAAAGAAACTAGCTAGATTATTTATGAACAAACAGCAGCTAGCTAACTACACTAAAAAAGCTAGTTGTTTTAGTGTAGAACAACCAGCTAGGTAAATACACTAAAAAAGCAAGCTTTTTTGTGTATTACAACAAGCTATTTTAGTGTTATTTTTACCAGCTAGCTAAATTGTTATATGAATGAAACAATATAGAGCTAATTGGCAACAACAATGTTGACACTAAATTGGCGACAACAATGTCGTAGCTATGTTGTCGCTGATTTAGCTCTATATTATTTCGTTCATATAATTGTATTAGCTAGAATTATGTTCTAGCAAAATTTTAGGTATTTAGCTAAAATTATGTTCTAACTATTTTTATATGATCATAATTTTTAATATTTAAATTTCATTTACATTTAATTAGAGTATTTAATTTAATAAATTTAGCTAGTATATTTTTTAGCAAAATTTACATAAACTAAATTGATTTAACTTAAATTAATTAAATTAAAATAAATTATTATCTTTACAAATAATAATAATATAAATTATTATTAATTATGTAACAAAGAAACTAGCTCGATTATTTATGAACAAACAGTAACTAGCTAACTACACTAAAAAAGCTAGCTATTTTAGTGTAGAACAACCAGCTAGCAAAATACACTAAAATAACAAGTTATTTTAGTGTATTACAGCAAGCTGTTTTAGTGTTATTTTTGTGTGATAGTTTTTTCACGTGTTTCTCATTTATGCTAATGTGGCATAGACGGTTACTTTCAGTTCTTGTATATATTTGTGTTGATCTGTATTTTCTATGATTAAGAGAAAGTTGAATAAAGTTTTCTTCTCTTATAAACTCTATTAATGGAGTTTTTTTCAATTATTATCTTTACAAATATTAATATAAATTATTAACATATTTTTCACTGGTTTAACATTTCTTATATTCCTCTGTGGATCAAGAGGTAATCTTTCAATTATAATAAATTATAACCAATTATTATAAATTATACAATAAAATAACTAAATTTGAAGAATATACATCTCACAAAATTTAGGTATTTAGCCAAAATTATGTTCTAACTATTTTTATATAATCATAATTTTTAATATTTAAATTTCATTTACATTTAATTAGAGTATTTAATTTAATAAATTTAGCTAGTATATTTTTTTGCAAAATTTAGATAAACTAAATTGATTTAACTTAAATTAATTAAATTAAAATAAATTATTATCTTTACAAATAATAATTATAATATAAATTATTATTAATTATGTAACAAAGAAACTAGCTAGATTATTTATGAACAAACAGCAGCTAGCTAACTACACTAAAAAAGCTAGCTGTTTTAGTGTAGAACAACCAGCGAGCAAAATATACTAAAACTGCAAGCTGTTTTAGTGTATTACAGCAAGCTGTTTTAGTGTTATTTTTGTGTGATAGTTTTTCACGTGATATTAATTAAATGATTAATATATGAAAAAAATAATATGTTATTTTCTAATATGAAGTTAGTAATTAAATGATTGACTAATAATATTTTTTCTAACATTTTAATGGTAATTGAGACTAATAATATTTTCTAATATGAAGTTAGTAAATAAATGATTGACTAATAATATTTTTTCTAACATTTTCATAGTAATTGAGACTAATAATATTTTCTAATATGAAGTTAGTAAATAAATGATTGACTAATAATATTTTTTTCTAATATTTTATATTAAAACAACAAGCTATTTATATTAAAACAACAAGTTTACACTTAAACATCAAAGGTAGCTTTTTATACTAAAATAGCAAGTTGTTTATATTAAAAAAAAAGCAAGCTTTTTACACTAAAAAAATAAAGCTAGCTTTTTTATACTAAAATAGCTAGCTGTTTATATTAAAACAGCAAGTTGTTTACACTAAAAATCCAAAGCTAGCTGTTTATGCTAAAACAGCAAGCTGTTTACACTTAAACACCAAAGCTAGCTTTTTATACTAAAACAGCAAGCTGTTTATATTAAAACAACAAGTTATTTACACTAAAAAAACAAAGCTAGCTTTTTATACTAAAATAGCTAGCTGTTTATATTACATTTGTTCTACATGATTTGCTCGTTATTTGTATATCTATAAGTAGTTTAAAGGATTGAAACATTTTCATTATTTTATAGCCACTAAAATTTAAACATCTCCAAATATATATAATATTTGTATATTAATTTTGTGTTTTTCTAAATAATTGATGTTGTTTTATAAAGTTTTTGTGACCAACCCTAATATCCTGAATCAAACTAAATTGACTTTTTGTCTAGAGAATTTGGTCTCCTTTAATTTGTTAACAAGCATAAATGAGAAACACATGAAAACTAACATTAACATACACTAAAAACACTAATGCACTAAAATAGTGAGCTGTAATACACTCAAAAAACTAGTTGTTTTAGTGTATTTAGTTACACATCTGTAAAAAAGCTAACGCACTAAAATAACGAGCTTTTTATACTAAAATAACTAGCTATTTTAGTATAATTAGTTACACATCTGTAACTAATACATTATTTATTAGCAAAAATTAAATAAACTAAATTTTTGTTAATTAATTAAATTGAACTAATTATTAGATTTATATTCAATAATATCAATTATAATAAATTATAAGCAATTATTATAAATTATACAATAAAATAATTAAATTACGAAAATATGCATCTCACAAAATTAGCTTGGGAAAATGTTGTAGCCAATTTTGCTAGAGAGGCACTCTGTAGCTAATTCCCTGAATTTTTGAGGGGGATAAAAAAGCTAATTGGCGGGTTTCATTTTTTTCTAAAAAATCCCTATTTCCTTTTTTAGTTCATCTTCACAGACTCACACTGTGAGTAGTGATTTCTTGTGTTTTGAGCAAAGTTATGTGTGACTTTAGACGGATAATTTCTTGTTTTAAATCTCGATTTTCTTTCTCCAATGAATCATTCCTCATCAGAGCTGCTTCAAGTTCTTTCTTCAGGAACATGATCAATGACTCCATCCATCTAGTGGCACTTTTGTTTTTTGTTTTTTTTATTTCTTCTTTCATTACAAGAATGAAGTAACCTTTTTAGATCTCCAACGTGGTCCACACATGGGCTGATTTAGTCTATCTGCTTTTGGCTACATGGTTTTTCCATTCTCATTCCTTTGCATGAGTGTATCTATGTGTGTATATATCATAAGCAAGGAAAAGACGCCATGTATCGGAAAATATAGTTTAGTAATGATAATAAAAATGGAATTTATAAGATTGTTTTCTTCCATTTCACTGTCTAAATAATGCAGCAGAGCTGGGTTGGTTCATTTGACAGGGACTAATTTGTTGGCCTTAAACAGCTAATTCCTTTTTGCCTTAAACAGACCGCTAGCTGTTTAAGGCAAAAAAAGTTGTTTAAGATGCAATGTATAGTTTCTTCTTTGTTTTAAATGCTTAGTGTTAGGAGAGATTAATGCTAGAGTTATTTGGCTAGTGCTTGATGGCGTAGTGACATTAACTATGATAAATGAGACTAAGAACCTTTGGTTATCTAATGCTGCTAATGGCAAATTGGAATTTTGATACTTTTTAAAAATTTTACAAATTTTCTTTTCCCTAAGATATTATGCTGCAAAAGTGCATAAAGCATATATAATTCTCTGTTATATTATTCTCTGTATATCAAAAATCATATTCTCTGAGAATAATATGTTTATATAGTATATGATAAATAATCATTTACTCCATACTATTTTATACATTTACAAATAAGCATTCATTTTTTAAGAGTCAAAGTTAAATAAATTTATTTATGAAATTTTCCTTAAAAAGAGAGAATTAATTTACTGTACTATTAAAAAATTAATGGGTATATTGTTTGGAACTAGGAATTTTGATTATTAGTTGTAGTTTAAAAATTGAACTAATATTGATTGTATAAAAGGGGTATTTCGAAGATACATTCAAATATGATTTTTTTTAAAGTAGACATTTATTTGTAAATAGACCAAAATAAAAAGGTAAATTAAGCATTAAGTCAAAGTCATAGTCATATGTGAAATGGATGTTTGAACTCAAACCAGATTGCACTAATTTGTCCCACTTTAAATGTTCATTCTCATTATTCAAATTTATCCAACTTTAAATGCCTATTTAAGATTTTAAAGCACAAATATACTATATGTTTACTTTTATTTATTATGAAACAATATTTTTTAAAAAATAATACATTTAGTTTTAATCATAAAAAAATAAAATAGAGCACTTGAAATTAAAAATATGGTAATTTTGTTAATTATTAAAGTCTTCTCTATTAAATTAAGTTATTCTAATAATTTCTTTAATTCGAGTGCGGCTGTCATTGCTTTGCCTTTACATAATTCTTTCTTTTACGAGGCAAAGGGTCAATTATCTAATCATAAATAAAACTATAATTTTCTCTATTACGACTAACATATTGTGTTCTTTCATGTATGATAGTAAGCATAATGCAAATTGAATCAATGATGATGGGATTCTTATTGTCTAAAATAAGATGTTACTTTAGTTTCTATTTCTAACGGCGATCTCATCGACGGATATCGCGATTTATGCAACTACAAAGATAAGCTTGTGGCTTTTGGTAAATCCACTTTCAATTTGTATTAACTGTGTAATTCTTTTGGTATCCTTGTACCGACTATCTTTTTATCAGCTGTTCTTTATGTTAATCTTTGGACATAATTAAGCTTCTTCTTTGCAGTGCATGACTATGAATGAGAAAATCAGAAATATGAATACTTATAATTAATTGGTATTTTGATACTTTTCAAAAATTTTACAAATTTTCTTTTCCTTGAGATATTATGCTGCCAAAGTGCATAAAGCACATATAATTCCTTGTTATATTTCTTTTTTAATTTCTGTGCAGTTTTATCTTAACATAACTTTGGCATTTTGAAAAGAAAAGTAAAATATTTTTATTATTTGCATCTAATCTTTGTGTTTTGTTTGCATGATTTTTTTCCATTACTATATTTCACTACAAGAAAAATGTTAAAATAGCAACGGAAAAATAGCAACAGAAGTATTTTCGTTGCTAATTTAGCAACGGAAACACAATTTCGTTGTTAATTAGCAACGAAAAAATTAACCCGTTGCTAAATTTTGTTAAAATTTTTCTATATAGCAACGGAAATATAAATGGTTATTTTCCGTTGCTAAATAAGGAGGGAAGTTTTAGCGCTAAAGTGTAGCAACGGAATTTAGCAACAAAAACCCAATTTTGTTGCTAAATAAGGCAGGATCACATGGCGCTAAAATTTTTGGTAGCGAGAATAGCAACGGAGTACAATTTCCATTGCTATTTTAGCAACGGAAATTGTACTCCGTTGCTATTTATGGAACCTTGACAATTTTCTGTGGCTATCTAGCTACGAAAACCTATTTCGTTGCTATTATTCCTAATGAAATATTTTACGATCCCCTAGAATAAGGCGGGAGCACAAGGCGGCAAAATTTTCCATTGCAAAAATAGCAACGAAAAATAAACTCCGTTGCTATTCTCTCAAGTAAAATTGTCATTCTCTCAAGTAAAATTGTCAAGGTCCCAGAAATAGCAACAGAATCAGTTTCTGTTGCTATTTAGGGGACTTGATAATTTTACTTGTGGAAATAGCAACGAAATAGTATTCCGTTGCTATTTTCGCAACCTTTAACATTTTAATTAGTGAAAATAGCAACGGAATATATTTTCGTTGCTATAAATTCGTTGCTATTTTCTCAAGTAAAATTGTTTAGGTCCCCTAAATAGCAACGAAGTTTGATTTTCGTTGCTATTTTCACTATTTAGGGGACTTGATAATTTTACTATTGGAAATAACAACGAAAAAGTATTATGTTGCTATTTTCGCAACCTTTAACATTTTAATTAGTGAAAATAGCAACGGAATATATTTTCATTACTAGATAGCAACGAAAATAAACTCCGTTGCTATTTTCTCAAGTAAAATTATTTAGGTCCCACAAAATAGCAACGGAATACTTTTCTGTTGCTTTTTTAGCAATGGAATACGTTTTTCGTTGCTATATAGGGGATAGTAAAAAATTTCACTTGAGAGAATAGCAAAGAAAATCGAACCCCATTGCTATTTTCGCAAGTAAAAATATTTAGGTCCCACAAATAGCAACGGAAATCGAACCCCATTGCTATTTTCCCAAGTAAAATTGTTTAGGTCCCACAAATAGCAACGAAAAATATTTTCCGTTGCTAAAATAGCAACGAAATTATATTCCGTTGCTAATGTAGCAACGAAAAGTATTCTCCTTTGCTATTCTCTCAAGTGAAATTTTTTACGACCCCTAAATAGCAATGGAAAACGTATTTCGTTGCTAAAATCGCAACTGAGTTATATTTCTATTGCTATTTTAGCAACGGAATATAATTTCGTTGCTATTTTAGCAATGGAATACTTTTTTCGTTGCTATTTGTGGGACCTAAACAATTTCACTTGAGAGAATAGCAACGGAGAATACTTTTCGTTGCTATATTAGCAACGGAATATAATTTCATTGCTATTTTAGCAACGTAAAACATTTTTCGTTGTTATTTGTGGGACCTAAATAATTTTACTTGGGAAAATAGCAATGGGGTTCGATTTTCGTTGCTATTCTCTCAAGTGAAATTTTTTACTATCCCCTAAATAGCAATGGAAAACGTATTCTGTTGCTAAAATAGCAGCGGAGTTTGATTTTTGTTGCTATTTTAGCAACATATTTTAATTTCGTTGCTATTTTAGCAACATAATACTTTTTCGTTGCTATTTATAGGACCTAAATAATTTCACTTGAGAGAATAGCAGCAGAGAATACCTTCCGTTGCTAGATTAGCAATGGAATGTAAGTTCGTTGCTATTTTAGCAATGGGAAAATTTATCTGTTGCTATTTATGGGACCTAAACAATTTTACTTGGGAAAATAGCAACGGGGTTCGATTTTCATTGCTATTCTCTCAAGTGAAATTTTTATGATCCCCTAAATAGCAACGAAAAAAGTATTTCGTTGCTATTTTATTTTGTGCCCTAGGTATAAATAGTCCATTTTCATTTCCCCTGCCGCCGTCTCTTCTCTTCTCTTTGTCTTTCCTTTTTTGAACCCCGTCTCTTCTCTCGCCATCTCTCTCTACACTCTCTACCATAATCTGCCATAGAGAAATCTAGCTCTCACTTTATCCTCTGCCGTCTGGTGCTCTCATCTCCCTCTTTCATTTGCTTTAATAGGTATGTGATGTGTGTTTGTTTAGATCTGTGTTTCTTTTTCTTTTTTTTTTCGATGTCTCTAGATTTCACCCTTGTGTTCATTTGCTTCAACATGTTTTCTTTTCTTTTTTGAGGGAGTAGCCATTTCTTTTCTTTTCTTGTTTTCTTCAATCTTTTTTACTTTTTGATTTTCTTGTTCATGGTTCCTTGTGTTTCTCCCAATCTGATTATTTGTGTGTGATTTTGGGTACATATATTGAAATTAGTGTTCTCAGGTTTTCTTTCTTTTCACTTTCTGATGCCTTTAAACCCTAGGATTTCACTTTAGACTTTCCCATATATTTGCAGGTGATCGCAACTCAGATCTTCATAAAGAAGAAATTCGAATTTTGTCTGATTTCCAGTCCTCTGTTCAGCAATGCATGGTTAGCATCTCAATTTATTGCTTGATAATCACTTACATATCTAATGAGATCTCTATTTACAATATAGATCTGCATCTCTTATATTCGTATTATGATTAGTCGGTTTTGAATCCATTTTTATATTGTCTCATTCTTTTGAATTTTATTTCTTAATGCTTTTGAATTGAAGTAGATGACTCTTATTGACTGCACTTGATTTCTCAGTTAAAGAGATTGAACTGTTAAGAGTGATGCTGGTTGAGTTTTAAGTATCTCAATTGCTGACATCCAAACCCTAAAAAGAGCTACTTATTTTTGGTACATTTAACGTCGCTAATACCTATAACTAGACTATGTTAATCTAATGTTAATCTTGTCTCGTATATTTAATTAACTTTGGCTTAATCAGTGCTATTTGACTGCATTATGTCCAGTAATCCATGCTACAAACAGCAGGTTAATTAGTTAATTAATTGGTTTGTTTTAAGAATATCTAGTTATATGAGAATTCAGATTAGATTCTGTATCGAGAACTAAGCATCATATACTAAGATAAACACAATTCAATGTCAATGCACTAATCATGTGAATTAATTTAATAAAAATAAATAAATAATAATTAATGTATGAGAATATGAGAACATGGGCCTTGGTTCTAGATATGCTTCACTTCATTTTTCTTTAATTGCATAATTTTTTAGTTAAATTATACACTTGACCTTCAACTCATGTTCTCGATTAAGTTGACAAGTCCTTTGATTCCAATAAATTAATTAAAATTTGGATAGAAATTCCTGACTATCCATAAAAATGTTAAATTCCTTTTATAATGATGGTTGATATAATCTATCTTTTATATTTTCTAACTCATAATATCTTCTATGGAAAATTAAGCCCATACAAGTTTCTCTTTATAATCTTATTCTTTTTGTATGGCATTCAACTTACAAATCTGAATGTGGCTACCCTATTGTCATTTTTTGAATTTCTCTTATTTCTTTGTAATTCTTTAGGTTTTGCAAAACCTTGATATAATGGAATTGTGGTCAAAACCTTGTATTTCTCTTATTAACTCATAATATCTCATAATATTATCATTCTTTGTAAAAATTGTGCACTGGATTTTTGTTATGAAGTAACGATTATAATAATATCATTCTTTGTAGGCACCAAAGTGTACATAATTAGTGCCAGTTTGAGGTTTATAGGTTAGACCTCAAGTACTGTATAGTTGACCATTTTATTCTAATCTCATGCTTGCAATAAGGATTTGGATCTGAGTCTCCTTCTTTATTTCCATTTTGTTAGTTGTGACACTTGCTTTGCTGTTGAAGCTCAGTTCTTTAAGGTCTATTATACCCTGATGAATATTACCTTCGAGATTTGTAAGTCCTATTGAATAAATTATTTATTTTGTGCATTATTATGTATGTGATATACTTTGTGAATTAATTCAACTAAAACTTGAAATACTATACTAATTGTATTGATCTCTAAGCTATATAGATATTGCTTTGCTTTAGTTTTAGAAGAATTGCTGTAAGTTTGCTTAAAAATTTTTTTGATGCAATTAGCAAGCAAGGATTTCGACAATGGTGAGTAAGCTTGCTTTTCATAATTAGGAAAGGAATAGAAAAGTTCCAGGTTTGTTGCTCAACTAATTATTGTGATTTGTTGATTATATACTTTGTATTGCATTAGTCACTTTAGCTTGCATTTTACCTATGTCACTATTGTATGAAGCTATATAAGCTGAAATGATTCGACCTGCGGGCTACTGGTTTCCAAAGGATAACTCGGTTATCATGGTTGAGTGCCACGTACCTTGACGCAACTTAATTTTGTGCCATGATTTGATATATATATATGTTCTTGTATGAGCAGTAGTGATTTACCTTATTGGCATGCCCATGCTATTTCTTAAATCTAGTTCTCTATTTAAGTGATAAGATAATTGAACTTCCACACTTACTTTGGGTGTGCATTATTCCCTTGCATTATATACTTTGTATTGCATTAGTCACTTCAGCTTGCATTTTACCTGTGTCATTGTTGTATCAAGGTATATAGGCTGAAACGATTCAACTTACGGGCTACTGGTTTCCAAAGGATAACTCGATTATCATGGTTGAGTGCCACGTACCTTGATGCAACTTAATTTTACGCCGTGATTTGATATATATATGTTCTTGTATGAGCAGTAGTGTTTTACCTTGTTGGCATGCCCATTCTATTTTTCCAGTGTATTCCAGCTGTAGCAACAAAGATGATGACGCTGCTTTTTTGGGATTAGTCTTATGGATGAGTTTGAATAACAGTTTCGCAAGCATGAGTAATGTTGATAGATCTTGGATGTATAGATGATTAACGCCAAATGGTTTCATTAACCTTCAGTTTGCTGAGGGGGTTCAATCATTCATAGAATATGCAAGTTTACAGCCTGAATATATGGATGGCCCAAAAATCAGATGTCCATGTAAAAAGTGCAAACATATTCATTTCCTCCCTACTGATGAAGTGCATCTACATTTGTTAAAAAAAAGATTTGTTCCAAATTATTTTGAATGGACACGACATGGGGAGCAAATAATAAGTAGCACCTCCAAGGGACATCTAGTACATACATCAATAAATATGGATGGGTTTGCAACAGGAGCTAGTATTAGACCAAATAATGTGGATGCAAATGAAAGTCCTTATACACAAATGGTTTATGATGCAGCTGGTTATTACTTTCAACAAAATATGGAGAACATTGAAGAGGAATCAAACCCAAATGCAAAAAGGTTTTTTGACTTACTAGAGTCAGCTAACCAAGAATTGTGGCCAATCTGTGAAAACATGACTCAATTATCTGCAATTACTCGAATATTGAACATAAAATCTGAAGGTCATTTTTCTGAAAGCAGTTTGGATAAAATTCTTACATGGTACAATGATTCACTGCCTCCTGATCATAAAATGGTCACGAATTTTTATGAAATGAAGAAGCTTATTCGGGGTCTTGGTTTGCCTGTTGAATGAATAGATTGTTGCAGGATGGGATGTATGTTTTTTTGGGGAGAAGACGTGGATTTACAAGAGTGTAAATTCTATAGTCAACCTAGGTTCAAACCAAGAAAGCGTACTAGGAAGCAAAAATTAGTTCCTTGGAAGCGGATATATTATTTTTTGCTAACTCCAAGGCTTCAAAGACTGTATGCCTCTAATGTTACTGCATGTCACATGAGATGGCATAATGAACATGAACAGATTGATGGAAATATGAGCCATCCATCGGATGCTCTCGCATGGAAACATTTCAACGACACCCATCCTGAATTTACAGCAGAAATTTGAAATGTCCGGTTGGGATTATCCACAGATGGATTCCAGCCTTTTGGTCAATCCGGTCAACAATATTCATCATGGCCAATCATAATTGTTCCTTATAATTTACCTCCATGGATGTGTATGGACGAAGCATATATGTTTTTAACAGTAATTGTGCCAGGACCTACAAATCCAAAGCACAAAATTGATGTATTCCTGCAACCATTGATATCTGAATTGAATCATCTTTGGGAATTTGGTGTTGAAACATATGATGTGCCTCTTAAACAAAATTTTCATATGAAAGAAGCATTGATGTGGACTGTTAGTGATTTTCCAGCGTATTCTATGTTGTTAGGATGGAGCACTGCAGGGAAATTGGCTTGTCCTTACTGTGGCAATGATTCTAATACATTTCATCTTCCTAATGGGGGCAAAATATCTTGGTTTGACAACCATAGAAAATTTCTTCCTCTAGATCACCCGTTTAGGTGCAATAAACAAAAGTTCATTAAGAACAAAATGGTACAAAAACCTCCTCCCCTACTAAATCTGGTCAAGATATATTACAGGAGATCGACGAGTTAGGGCTTTTAAAAGTTACAGAACCTGAAGCTGAAGAGGTTAATAAGAGCATCAGTAATAACTTTGGTTGGAGAAAACGAAGTATATTTTGGGATTTACCATATTGGAAAACTAATTTGATACATCATAATCTAGATGTGATGCATATTGAAAAAAATATTTTCGATAATCTTTTCAACACAATCATGAACATTGAAGGAAAAACAAAGGACAATGCAAAATCAAGAGCCGATTTGAAAATTTTTTGTAGAAGAAGTGAGTTAGATAAAGATCCAAATATAGGTAAATATCCAAAAGCATGTTACACTTTGGATAAAAAACAAAAGCAAATTTTGTGTGAGTGGTTGAAATGCCTAAAGTTTCCAGATGGTTATGTTTCGAACTTGGCAAGGTGTGTTGATATGAGAAAGTACAAATTATTTGGAATGAAGAGTCATGATTGTCATGTATTTATGCAGAGGCTAATTCCAATTGCATTTCGGGAGCTCCTATCGAATAATGTTTGGGAATCCATAACATAATTAAGTTTGTTTTTCAAAAGCTTAACATCATCTGAAATATAATTATCTAACATGGAAAAAGACTAGAAAGGGACATTTCGATAATATTGTGCAAATTAGAGGGTATTTTTCCTCCCAGCTTCTTTGATTGTATGGAGCATCTACCTATACATTTAATTCACGAGGCTAAACTTGCTGGTCCAGTTCAATACCGATGGATGTATCCATTTGAGAGGTAATTAAATACCCTTTTTACCTAACACTTATATATATTTATACCAAATTAGTAAATATAATTATCCTAATTATAACGTAGGAATTTGCATCACTTGAAGAAAAATGTTAAAAATAAGGCTAGAGTTGAAGGCTCTATATACAACGTGTATTTAGTAGAGGAAGCAAGTACTTTTTGTTCACATTATTTTGAGCTGCATGTGATAACTCGACAAAGGAAAGTTCCTCGTAATGATGATGGGGGTGAGTGGATTGATGATGATAACTTATCTATTTTCACATATCCTGGCCGAACACATGGGTGCTCAACAAGAAGAATGTCAACAGATAAAGAAATGGAGGTTGTCCATGGTTACATTTTATTGAATTGCCAAGAAATTCAACCTTTTGTACGGTAAGTTTAAGTTATATTTCAAATTGGGTGTGTTCTTATTCTCGAGGATTGGAGAATTATAGCTAATATAATTTACAATCTCTTTAGCCAATACGAGGAGTTGTTAAGTGAGCTCATGCTAGAAAAACAATAGGATGACATCAATAAAGAGGTAGAAAAAAACTTCCCACATTGGTTTGCAAATTATGTAAGTTTTTAACTTACAATATGAGGTACCTTTCAATAAAGAGGATAGAAATGGAGGGTTATGTTTGGAAGAATCTCTCTCTGCAGACAAGGGATTTTTATTTTCAGGAGTTTGAGGTACAAAAAATAAATTACAATATTGGTTTCAAAAAATCTAATTTTATACATTAATTAGATGCCTAACGTATTTTACAGTACTTATATTATGTTTTCTTTTTTATTAGAAAGAATTTTTTTGGCATCCAAAATATAATGATACCATTTATCAAGTTTGGAAAAAGCGTGCCCGTCAACGATATAAAGAATTTGTTGCTAAATTACACAAGGGAGGTGAACTAAATTCGGTTACTAATTTTCGTTGTTATTTTATAATTTTCTTGTACTGTTTGATATTAAGATCATTATTTCTAGGGCCCATGTTGCTTTGGGTTCCTTGTTTAAGGATATTATGATCTACTGTTTCTAATAGATACCTAAAATGATTTTAACTTGAACAGGAATATAATTCTGATTAATTTTTATGCAGTGATCTTTTCTATAATAATTTTGTAGCTAAAAGCTTGTGTCAGCATTATTTGTTTGTTTACTGTGTTTACCATGCATTGAAATTCACTTATGGCTCAACAACTGATTTTTTTAATACTTTGTTACATTATTCTTTTTGCAGTTCAATTCGAGTTTTCATGACAGTTATCAAGTATATTCCCCAGGTCAGAATTATTTCGTATTTGATTCTAAAAGCTTCATTTGGTTCGAGAATATATGGTGGTCAAGTCATGATAAATTCTAATTAACCAATATGCTGGGTTTAGTATTGAAGTTTATTCATGTTACCCATTAACCGCCACTTAACGTAGGTTGCATACTTTTAGCATCTTATTTAGAAATCTTAATTGATTTTGACACAAGGTAGCATATTAGACTCGACTTGCTTATCATTCTCATTCCATAGCCATGCGATTATTCCTAGAAATCTCGAAAAAGATGATCCACTACTTGTGTTTTTAATGGGTTTGCCTTATGTTAATTTCTCACACCCTTGTATTAACTTTCTATTTATTTCTCATAGCTTGTACTTGCAATATTTGTCCACTATACAGATTGAGTTTTAAGTTGAAATTTGTACTGAGCATGAACAAGAGATGGATCAGCGGGTCAGACAAATCCAGCAATAGACGGAGATGCAACAACTTTTTTCAGCAGTAGATTTAGGTGCAAATGTATCTATTTACATTATAGTTATAAGTATATAGAATGACATTTTGGGTGACATTTGTTATTGTTATATATGCGTGTGTTATTTTAGTTATACAATTAATGATGATATCCATTTGTAAATAACAATCTTTTCATTAATATATATATTTTTGTATTAAATATTAAGTATATAAATATAAATTTGTCATCCGTGACTTATCATTTAAATGATAAATTTTTATATTAATTTAAAAATAAAAAAATAATTTTAATTTAGCGAGGATTAGCATGTTTGAACAGTATTATTTAGTGTCAACAATGTTGTAGCAATGTCGTAGCAATATTGCAACAAAAATACCGTCATAGCAAAATTTTGCGTGAACAATGTCGTAGCAATGTTGCGACGAACATACTGTTGTCACAAAATTTTGCATGAATAATGTTGTAGTAATATTACGACAAAAATACTGTCATAGCAAAATTTTGCGTGAACAATATCGTAGCAATGTTGCGACGAAATATTGTCGTCGCAAAATTTTGCGTGAACAATATCGTAGTAATATTGCGACAAAAATACTGTCGTTGCAAGAGTTTGCATTAACATTATTGTAGCAAAATGGCGACAAATATTTAGCGACAACCTCTATCGTCGCTAAAATTTGGCGAGGACTTCTTGTTGTAGCTAAATTCTGCTACAATGACTTTTGTTTCAAAATGAAAGTCGTTACTAAACTGATTTAGCGACAAAAAATTATCAGTCGTCGCTAATTTTCATTTTTTTAGTAGTGTGAATGTAGCCTTGAGCTATATATATATATATATATATATATATATATATATATATATATATATATATATATATATATATGAAGAACCAACACAATATATCTTTTAGAGTTAAAACTTACAAACTTAAAAGAAAAAATAGAAAGAAAAAGTTAAAAAAAAATTGAAAGTTATGCTTGTCAAAAAATTAAAAGTCAATATGTTATATATATATATATATATATATATATATATATATATATATATATATATATATATATATATATATATATATATATATATATATATATATATATATATATATATATGAAGAACCAACACAATATATCTTTTAGAGTTAAAACTTACAAACTTAAAAAAAAATAGAAAGAAAAAGTTAAAAAAAAAATTGAAAGTTATGCTTGTCAAAAAATTAAAAGTCAATATGTTTTATAAATATAACTAATTTATAAAGCATTGTCATATTTCAATATAGAGAATACATAATCCATGTAACACATTATAATTCAACCAATCTAGTAAAAATTAGCTTTGGTACTATCCGTTATAAATTTTAGATGAGTTAGATAGAAAATAGACATGTTAAATTTTAATTTGATTCGTAAATTCGACTTATATAATTTATAAAATTTTGATTCAAATTCAATCTGACTTGTAAATAGCCATATATGACTCAACCTATATGAACAGAAAACCCGGCCCTATGATTGAAGTTAAATCTTATTTAATTACTTTAATTAGTTTTATAATTTGTTTATTTAGTTATCCCCTATATTTTCTAATTATTAAAGTTGATGGTTGAATATATATATATATATATATATATATATATATATATATATATATATATATATATATATATATATATATATATATATATATATATATATTACAACCGAGAAAACAAAACCTTCAATTCCATTCACGACAATCAGCAATGTGCAACATCTTGTTTCATGAGGGAGTACTGACCCTTTTGGTCAACTATTGACCGTCATTAGAAATAGACTACTAAGCAGTATTTGTTAAAAATTACTCGCTCCAATTTAATTTTAAAAGATAATTTTTTATTTTTTATAAAAATTAAAAAAAATAATTAAAATATCTCAATTTCATAAAAAAATTTATAATCATTGACAAAAATACTCTTTTATATTTTTAAAAATTTTATTTAATTTTAGTTAAAAATAAAGAGTACCAAAAAAAATTTAATAAGGTGTATAATAAATAGAAATATACATGTAAATTTATCTCTCAAATTTCGAAAAAAATATTTAAAGTACAACAAATCAAAATAGAAAAAATAAAATTTTAAAGTGCAACGGAGTAAGTATAACAATAACTTTTCCTGATTTAGCAACGAGTGACGAACTTTAACTAGACTTCTTATGTTGTCGCTGAATTTTAGTTATTAAATTAAAACCTAAAGCTTATTCACGTAGTCCACTGCAAATAAAAAGGTAACATATGCTCTTTCCCTTGTTCGTTTTAGTAAAAATTTGAATCGTAATTAAATGTTCATTTAGAGAAAATAAAGTATCTTTGAAAACTTTATTCCAAATAATATTAAATTTTATCTTTTTTAAAATATAAAATTAGTAAAACATTATGAAAACTAATGAGTTATTTTTTTGTTAATTCTAGTAAAATAAAAAAGTGGATACTTAATTATAAGTGAATAGAATATTATTTAATAAATATAATTGTTGTCATTTAATTAGATTTAATTTTTTAGAACAAAATAGACTAAATTTTTTTTTATTTATAATTAAACCAAATACATGGAATTGTTCACAATTTATTCAATTTGGTTTCGTTTCGATTCCTCATATAACCTGGGTAGAAATTAATGGGCACATCACATAGCTTTGTGACTGAAGGAGTTTACAATATGCCAATGACTTATGAGATAATAAATTGGCTCTGATATAATGGAGATAATATTGAAACAGGAAATAATTTATATAGAATTAGTTTTATAGTGGTTTTTCCCTTAATTAGGGAATCTACTATTTATGTGTGCATTAATATGGGCAGATACATATTAATTTCGTAACTGCCATATTTATTATTTCCTTATTAATGTTGTAATTATCAATTTAATTCATCATTATTAAGGAAATTAAGTATTCCTTAATTGGAGGCCTATATAAAGGCTCAGTTTCTTCATTTGAAAAAGGAGAGAAAATTAGAGATACCAAAACCCTATCGGTTTATCTTCTTGCATATTCTTTTTGTCAAATGGGCTTTTAATTCATGGATCTATACTTTCATCCCATAGTTCATGACACGTGGGTGATAGGCTTTGCTGGTAACATGAAACAATCGATTTTCGCTTCCGCTTCAACAATATGCACTTCGAGAGGTATTTATGTCTACTTGTAATATATCATGATATATATTTTCTTCATTGGTATTAGAGCCCATATTTTTTTTGTTTCGGCATTTCTATTATGTAAATTTGATTTTTTTTTGTGAAAATTCAGACATGTTGACAGGCCAATTGATAAGTATATTAAATTTGTTCTATATGTATTTTTTTATTCTAGTTTAAATTTTTTTTTTTGTTTTTGGATACCGAAATTAAATAATTATTTAAAAGATCCGCAATTAAAATTTTAAGTAAAAATTTTTATTTTTGACCACACCATTGGACTAAGGGACCTCGAAAACCCCACCCTAGAAAAAATTCGGCAGCCTGAAACCATCGGGAAGGCAGTGCGTGGCTTGCATATGCCACCAGTGTGCTGGGCACGTCTCTAGCATGCGCAAAGCCATGCTCGTTGAGTGCAATGTCACTCAGCCACCTGGCCCAATGAGGAATCGACATGTGGCCTTATGGTTAAATGCCATATGTCAGCTAATGTGTCAATGGGGGGTCCATATGATGCCATGTGGCACCACATAGACCAACCACATGATGACATGTGGCACCACGGGTAGCCTGTGGGGCTGACACATGGCAAAGGATCTGCCACATGGCATGACGTGTCATGCCCCCTAGCAGCTAGTTGTGCAGCTGCGTGGCATGTAGGTCCAGACACGTGGTTTGATGAGTCATGCCAGGTGTCAACACATGGGCTAGTAACTAGATGACATGTGGTAGATTGTGGTCATGCCATGTGTCCATTTTGTCTGTCCAGTGGGTGCCACCTGGCGTCCATGTGGATGAATGTGCAATTGCCACATGGCCCAATAAGGTCATGCCACATGGCAGAGTGCCTCAATTGGCGCGTGGTGTGTCTGTCATACATGTGGTGCGTAAGGTCTACCCTCATCGGTGTATGATGGTGCGTGCGGCCTCCTCCGACCTTAAATCAACTAAATTTTTTTTACTCTCTTTTTCTCAATTTTTTTTGATTTTTTGGTCATTTTTTAAAAATTTTTTGAGGACCAGAAAATAATTTTTGGATTTTATTCCTATAAAAATTATTTTAAATTTGATTAAAAATTGAGAAAATTATTTTTCCTGCCTTCTTAAATTTTCAAATTTGTTTGAAATTTATATTTTATGGATATCTCTTCATTTGTTCATTAAAATGAGTTTCAATCATATATGTATACTGGCTATTTATATTCTGTTATGAGTAACAATTTGTCCTTAGATATTGGATTGAAATGAGTTTAAATCAAGCGTGTTTGTGCATGAGTGTACTTACTGTTTAATTTTTGTTATGTGTGATAGAAATGGTGAAGATAAGTACTCTTATATGTCCACAAATTCCTTAAGGAATTGTAGAAACCGAAGCAAAAATGAAAAAGGTTTGCAAAATGAGGATGCATAAGAAGTTTCGAGCTAATGACATTAATACAATAGTGCATCATATTCTGTGTGTGCATGAAAAGATGTAAGAGTGCATTTGGGCTGATAGCCTGGACCAAGGATGTGCTAACAGGACCTTATTTAAGGTGATGAAAGACTCTTTTGATCGCCATCCAGATATGAGAAATTGATTGGTTAATGCCTGGATCAAGGAAAATGGAATTTATAAGAAAACCATTATCCAGTTTTTGTATTTGGTGACCAAAAGAGGAGTGTTGAGAAGTAACATTAAATCTAAGATGGTGCTCAAAAGCGGACGTTGTGTGTATCGTCCATGGCTTCATCATCGATTTTATGGCATACCTCTCGATTTGTTTGAAAGGTTTGAGAAATCATTTCCAGTGATGAGACTAATTTTGTCACATTCTAGGTTCCTTGAGTTATTGACATAGTTGTCGAGTTATTAATGGTTAATAGATTTTTGGTTAGGATTTATGTTTCCTATTACTATATTAAAGAAAAGTGTGTTTTTATCTTATTTTAAATTGTTCCTCTTTGAGATTGGTAGATATTTAATGATTGATTAAATAAATAAATTTATTTATCTTTTGGATATTATATTGGCATTTAACATTTATTATAAATGTATTTATTTTATTGTTAATTGCTTAGCAATATTTTATGAGTAAAATGATTGCATGATAATTGAGTTAAGGCTTAGATTATCTTATGTATAATATCTTGAATTAAGTTTAAGAACTTAATGCCCAACGATTGACATTTACTATGAATGAAATTTTAACCTGTAAGGTTAGACATTAGGACTTATAACTGGAAACTTTAAGTAACTTTTTTGAATTTGGGCCTAACAGACAGCTTTATTAGGTTAATTTTTCAGATGCATAGTAAATAACATGTATTGCTTGATCTCCTTAATATTGTGCAACAATTACTCCAATAGTGATCAGAAGATCCAAATGGAATATGTAAATCCAGTTTGTGCTTGAAGAGCAAGAGGCTTTGGAAACCTTAAGTTTGATTATAATTGAATTTAAGCATGGCACTATAGTCTAGTATAAGCGAGATCGAGATTCCTATGTGGCATGGAAAAGAGATATTCCACTACTCGTATCACATTGCTAAGTGCAAATGGATAATGACATCACTAAGCAAATTTCGCAATTATCAAAATGCAATGGATCTTTGGATTGCTTTGTAGGAAAATTTGGGGATACATTTTTTACTCAATTTCGATCATTAATGATCAAAATTTTGATACTAATTAGAAGAGTCTAATCATATAATGTGGGAACATCTAAAAGAGATGGATAAGATGAAATGTAAGCTTAGTGAACTTAATCATAAGGTGATCAATGAGCAACAAGTTTAGGTTGTTATTCGTTCTTTATCCTAGAGTTGGGAGCATATGAAGATGCAACTAATAAATATGGATAAGATAAAGACATTTAGGAATGTCACTTGTCATTTTGAACTTGAAAAAGACTATATGGCAATGATTAAGATTAATGCCGTAGTGCACATGGCACAGTTTTGTTCTGGTAGAATGAGTTCTAACTATAACAAGAATATAAGCTTCAATGATAAAGGTAAAGAAAAGGCTTGAGAGCCTAAAAGGCAAAAGATAAAATAGAATTACATAAGGTCTAAAGATAATAAAAGGATAAATATTTTAAGAGTGAAATATTTCTTCAAATGCAAATACAAAGAACACTGTGTAAGAGACTTCAATGTGTCCTAATAGGTATATAATCTTGATTCATGAGTGAGTGAAATTTGTGTATCTAGTCATGTCTTTCTACTAAATGTCATCCTTTGTAGGTGATAGATCAAGAAGTAATGAACCTTATGACAAAAAGGATCAAGATTCTTTTATCTGGTTAGTTTCTATTTTTTCTTTAATGAAAATAGGTTTCATTTACATTTCAAATATAACAACGCACGCTTATGTTTAGATGATGCTCAATGTGGTTTTATTTTTGTTTTGAACATTTTCATTATTATGGATATTGATTCTGATTATTGGAATACTACTAGTTTTTCATTAATTTCTTCTTCTGTTTCACATTGTTATGAGAATAATATGAAATTATGGCATGCTAGATAATACCCCATTAGCCATGATATAATAAGTCAGTTAGCCAAAGTAAGATTGATAGGTGATTTGAATAAGCTTGAATTAACTACCTATAGGCATTGCCTAAAAAGAAAACTAGTAAGGAAACCATTCATAAAAGGGGAACTAGAACCAAAACTCCATTACAATTGATCCATTTAGATGTCTATGATTTAATGAATGTTAGGGCAAGGCATGGGGCCTATTATTATTCATCTCTTATATGATGACTATATTAGGTATGGTCATGGCCATTTGATTTCTCACAAGTCTGAAGCATTGAGTTACTTTAAAACTTTTATAAATCTTGTTGAAAATCAATTGGAGAAGAAAATTTAAAGCTTTAAGAACTGACCATGGTCGAGGATATCTTTTTGATGAATTTAAAGCTTTATCTAATGAAAAAAGGAGTGGACATCAATTGTTTATTCCTCGAACTTCATAACAAAATGATGTTCTAAATTGTGTGCCCTCCAAGTTTGTTGCTTCCACTTCTTATGAGTTATGGACTGGTCGGTAATTCGACCTAAGTCATTGACGACCTTAGGGTTGTGCTACTTATATCCATGATACCTCAAGCAAATTTGGTAAGTTAGAGCCAAGAGGTAAGAAAAGTATCTTTGTGCGGTATTATGATGTATCAAAAGGATACGTGTTCATGGGTGAACAAGCAAACGGCTCAGTAACAGAATTTAAATCACGATACATCATATTTTTGGAAAATGAGTTTTCAAAGTTGGGCAAAGTAAGTTGAGACTTTACTTTTATGAAACTCAAAAAGATGAACTACCTGGATCTTTCTATCCGAGTAGGAGAAAAATTGAAAATAAAGGTCAAGACTCTCTTCTCAATGGTTTGGATATTCGGGATCCATTCTTTGGTGGGAGGATAAGCATGCCTAACTCTAGTGGGAGTATATATACTTAGGATCCTTATTTGAGTGGGAGCGTATAGCTTAATTCCAGTTGGAGCATTCCAAACTATGATGAATATATGAGATATGTTTATCAAGAATTAGAATTACAAAAAACAATCTAAAAGGAAAAATGTTCCATGTTGATTTTTTTTAGTTATCCCATAAGAATGCCCAACTAAAGATAAATGGATTAAAGCAATGGAAGAAGAAATGACATCTATGAGATTAACCCATATTTGAGAATTGGTTGATTTACCTAAAGGACACAAACCAATTGGGAATAAATGGATTCTCAAAAATAAAGCAAAAAGCTAATGGTAGTATCGAAAGATATAAGGCTTAGCTAGTTGCTAAGGGGTTTACATAATAGGAAGGAATTGACTATGAGAAGACTTTTTCACCTGTTGTTAGATTTACATCGATAAGGTTAATTCTAACCTTAATAGCTAGTTTGGACCTAGAGCTAATCAAATAGATGTAAAGACTGTTTTCCTCATTATAAAAGGCAACGAACATAAGGTTTGCTGATTGATGAGATCGATATATGGCCTAAAGTAGTCTTTGAGACAATGGTATTTGAGATTTCATGAAGCAATCATGTCAAATAAGTTCAACATGATTGATAAAGATCATTGTGTTTATCACAAAAGCTCTAAAAACAAATATGTCATTTTGACTTAATATGTAAACGACATACTAATACCAGAAAATGATATAAAGTACGTAAATCTTATCAAAGATTGGTTGTCATCCAACTTTGAGATGAAAGACATAGGTCAAGCAGATGATATCCTTGAAGTTAAGATTTCAAGAGATTGCTCGAGAAGATTATTGTTATTGTCTTAAGAGACATACATTAACAAAGTTTTTAAATGTTTTAATATGCAAAACTGTAAGCCCATAGACAACCCCATTGCTAAGAATCAGTCTCTTAGCAAAAGCATGTGTCCTAAGACAAATGAGCAGATTAAACATATGAGGAATGTTCAGTATGACAGTGTCATGGATAGTCTAATGTATGCAATATTGTGTACCAGACTTGATATATGCTATGTTGTGGGCATAGTAAATCAGTCCAGACAAAGCACATTGGAAGACAATAAAAAGAATACTTAAATACCTCAAAGGTATTGCAGCTTATTCTCTCTATTTTTTAATGAAATGATCTGCAATTGAGAGAATATTCAGATGTTATTGGATAAGTGATGTGGATGAGTGGAAATCCACTTCAAGTTATGTATTCTTGCTTAGCAAGGGTGTCATTTAGTGGAGCAGCAAGAAACAAATCTTAATAGCCCATCAATATTGAAAGCTGAATTTGTTACTTTCTCAGCTACAATACAAGAGGAAGTTTTGGTTGAAATGGTTTGTGAACCATTTGGGATTAACTGCCTTAGAGGAACCAGTGATAATCAATCGTCGATAGATGTATCAACATTAAGTATCAATAAATCGAAGATATTGTTGTACTATGAGAACTAAACTTATAGTATATTTCCTCGCTGGATGTGATTGCAGATCTATTAACAAAACATTATTGAGAGATGTGTTTTGAGAGACACATTAGATCTCAAGGTTTGCGTAGGATTTGATTTGTACTGTTTATGTGATCCCTTAACATTATTATTTATAAATAATAATAAAGTCCATTATTTGGTAATACAAGAGTATGAATGTTTATATGTGAACATTTACTATTATTTATTATATGATTGAGCATATTGGATAGAGAAGTAACCCACTCATATAGGTGTTTACCTTAGTTTTGATAATGAGTTGATAAAGACTAAATGAGGCAATTTTTGAACACAAAGTGAATTTCGAGAACTTGTTCAAAATAAAAGTGCCATCTTGCAAAAATTACAAGATAAGTCTTGTTAAGGTGCAAGATAAAGATATACATGAGGTTGTATGCTTTGGATTGAGATCCAAACTGGATTAAGTGTAATCCTATGATAAGTTAAACATAATTATCATATTATGTCTTAAAAGCCAGAAGCAGTTCTAAAGTGGGAGAACTAAAGTTGAATGCTTTGGTGTATTACAACCTTATGCTTCTGTATGGTGTTGAATAATAATAAGACTTACGCTCATTTAAGAGAAAGGAAAGAATACCATAACACATGCATCATACCATGTATATTTGAGTTGACCAAGGAAAGGGAATCTTATGTGAATGATCTCAAATTTTTCCTAGTGTGAGACCCTATTTTTTTGACCCTCAGGACTCTTAACATATGCCTAAAGTATAGTTCAGTGTGGCTAGCTTAGTTAGTCTCCAAAGGGTTATGGAAAAATTTTGGCTCGATGGATCTAACTAGAAAAGCGAGTTGGACTATGATGGTTGGTATATAGAAAAAGAGGAAAGATGTTTTTCAATCACATTCAGTAGTTTTGTGGTTCACTGGTATACCTATTGTAGTCTTTATAAGTAGAGACACAATAGTAATCATGAAAATTATTTTTATGAGATCATAAGATAAAACAAAGAATGTGAGAAAACTATTTAGGATTTGACATACAATTGTGAGAAGATATTTTTTCTCGAGATGCTATATATTCCTAACAGGTGTATAGTATTAGTGTTCTCGATGTATGTCGGTCACATAAACTATCTGCCTGTATGATAAGAAAGAACGACTAAAAATCATTTCGTCATGTGCGAGTGGGAGATGTAGGAGTTTGGGATACACCCATGACTCACGAGATGATAAATTGACCCTGATATAATGGAGATAATATCGGAACAGAAAATAATTTATATGGAATTAGTTTTATATTGGTTTTTCCCTTAATTAGGGAATCTACTATTTATGTGTGCATTAATATGGGTAGTTACATATTAATTTCATAACTGC